>OZ010796.1:373089519-373689519 GCA_963932465.1 Maratus speciosus | reverse complement strand
TAATGTACAAAATCTATTTAAAAAAAAATCTAAATATAAATGATAATAATAAGAAGAATCCAAATACTTGTAGAAGATTAATTGAAAAGGACTTATGCATTTGCTGTCACATTTACTGTTATTTTTTTTATGAAGGCCTATTATTAATATGCGAAAAGTAGCCGCAAAAAATAAGTCAAATTTCACCTCTTATTTTTCTGGAATTTTTCTTACTCCCATTCCCATTTCACAATTAAACTCAAAACTCACATACTTTTAAAGGTCTAAAAATAAATGCAATCTATTTTAAAAGTACCAAAAAGAAAAGAAATCTAAATATGAATGATAATAATAATCAGAATTTCAGTACTTGTAGAAAATAAATTGAAAAAGCTTTATGCATTTGCTCTCACATTTACTGTTATTCTTTTATGAAGACCAATCATTAAGATGTGAAGTGTACCAGCAAAAAATAAGTCAAATTTCACCTGTAATTCTTCTCGAAAGGTCTACCGGAAAGTTCTATCCGATAGTGTTATTTCACGCCTACTTTTTTTAAATTCAGATTTCTTCATTGGCATCACTTTTTCGAAATGGTAAAGGTCCCTTTGTTTTCATCTTAATGTGAAACGAGAAAACAATGGGAATTTTACCATTTAAAAAAAGTGGCACCAATGAAAAAGCCCAAATTTTAAAAAAAGTAGGCGTGAAATAACATTATCGGACTTTCCGGTAGGCCTCACTGCTAAAAAAAAAATAAAATAAATAAAAAAATAAAATAAACGAACTAAAGACGGTGATTCTAATGGCAATCGAAACGTCACTACTATTTTCGTATTTTAACGAAAAATTTCCCCCATAAATTCCAGAAATCCATATTTTTACGGAAAATTTTCCGTTTTTCTGGAACTTATGGGGGGGGGGGTGGAATTTTCCGTTGAAATACGGAAATAGTGTGGCGTCTCGATTGCCTGTAGAATCTCCGTTTCATAGTCCGTTTTTTTAATACGTTCTCGTTTTACATTTCATAATTAAATTCAAAACTGACATACTTTTAAAGGTCCAAAAATGAATGCAATACATTTTTAAAAGTACCAAAAGGAAAAATATAAATAAACCTGCCCTTTTATGCAAAATGATACTATACTGATAAAATAATGTTTTATAAGTAACGAAAATTTATAAGTGTTGCTTAAGATTTTCCAACGTCACATGTTTGCATTCTGCCAGATTATAAAAAAACATTATTTTATTAAGTATTGTTGTCTTAAAAATTATCGCAGGAAAATATTACGCCAGCGTGTATTTTCACTTAACTAAAAGTACGAAAAATTGTAACTCCTGTAGAAGAAAATACACATTGTTTAATGAATAAAAGTATATACAAGAATAGGTTTAAGAACTATGGTCGTGTTCTTTAATTTATATATAAAGCGACTTGCTTCCTTATCTAACTCATTTTCATTTATATAAAACCATTATAAACCAACACAAATGATCATTTAGAATATATATATATATATATATATATAGTATATATATATATATATACTTACAGCTTTAATTCATAATATTACGGTTTTTGATGGTGGTAGGTTATGTTTAATTATTGGTTATATATATATATATATATATATATATACCGGGTGTCCCAAAAAGGACTGACTGATTTTAAAATTCAATAACTTGCAAACGGTGACAGATATTAAAAAAATTCTTGCAGGAGGGTTATGAATAAGGTCAAAAGTTTTATTACAGTGATTTTCAATTTTAGTTCGATTTACAAACAATAGATGGCGCTGTAAGCAATAGTCGCTAAATACAGGCTCGATTTTCGCTCCTTTATCTTGTTCCATGCAGAAAAAGGAGATGGAAATGTATTATCCGGGCCACGAAGAACCAAAAATCGAGCCTGTATTTAGCGACTATTGCTTTCAGCGCCATCTATTGTTTGTAAATCGAACTAAAATTGAAAATCACTGTAATAAAACTTTTGACCTCATGCAAGAATTTTTTTAATATCTGTCACCGTTTGCAAGTTATTGAATTTTAAAATCAGTCAGTCCTTTTTGGGACACCCGGTACATATATGTGTGTGTGTGTGTGTGTGTGCTTTATTAGTGCATAGCTTTTCTTTATTGTATTTTTCAAGAAACATAGAAAATTGCTAATGTCTTCTGTTAACAAATTTAATAAATTAAAACTTTAAATTGAATATAATTTAACATTTTTTATTAAAAATACACTTTTCAGAATATAGGTGCAAAAATAAAAGAAAAGGCACTAGAGAAAACTCAAAAGTTCTGTGGCTCTCTAAATTTGAAAAGTAGTTTTAAGAAATTTTCAAATCTCTAACAATACGTTACACCTTCATTCTCTTAAAAGTCTGCCCGGTCTTTTAAGGCGCTAAACATTTAAACGAATTCTGAGAGTGATACTTTCATGTTTACCTGAATTCGCTATTTTCCTCTGTTATGCGCAAAAAACGGTGTTGTTCTATGCACCGGCAACTTACCAGACTACAACTGCTACTAATTTTCTACTAAAAATACACTTTTGGGAACAAGTGCAAAATTAAAATGGCACTGGAAAAAAACCCAACTTTGATGGTTTAAACTAAATTCTTAAAAGAATATTAAGCAATTACCAAATCTCTAGTAGCCCGTTACACCTTCATTCCCTTTATAAAACTGCCATGTCTTCTGTGTAATGGATCACCTAATCAAATTTTGAGAGTGCTAGTTTCACATTACCTGCATTGACCATTTTCCTGCATTATACGCAAGAAATGGTGTTGTTTTATGCATATCTTCTTCCATTAAGAAAATTATTAATATCCTGCTGGGACGCTGAATTTAGGTGGGAAAAATAACGCCACCGTTTCACGTCATACAAACGTTCGTTGAATATTGAACTGAGAGAAAGTCACTTAAAGTTATTATTTCTGAGTTACGTCTACATTACTAACACGTTTTTAGTGCGTGAGTAAATTAAGGGTTTTTAGATTTAACGGAAATTTTTGAAGGTTCTATTAACGCTACACAAGAATTGAAAGAAGAGTCAATTGCATAATTTTAGGAAGTTATTTGCAATAGAGCACGTGCCTGGATTCCCTTTCTTTTGAACCTCTATAAAACTCTAATGAAATTAATGAAATCCTGCATTATGCAGGACCGGCCTTCTCTTTAAAGGAGAACAAAAACAAGACATTTTTCCTGCCTCCAATTATTTTTAAAGGAAATTAAAAGAGGTATTTTATTCTCCTCTAAAACCCCTATAAACTTAGGGGAACTCTTGCAGGCCTGAGTGGGAAAATTTTGGATTTAAATTAATTTTTCCAAAGACTAAAAAGTTATTAAGCCTCATGTTTGAAACGTGTGTATCGGCTGCATTGCGTCGAACCACACCCCTCCCCCTTTTGGCCAGTCTTAGTGATATGACAGAACTTATATTATAAAGGAGGGAAAAACAATGTCGTTAAAAAATACACTCTTAAACGTCCAGAATGATTAAAAAATTTTAAAAGTATTAGAATTAAACAAAATATGTTTTGCTCTACAATGAGCGGTCGGAACGAAAGCTTTTATGTAATAATGAAGTTAATGAAGAGAAACAACCACTATTTACAATGTTCCAAATATTAACTGAAATTTGTTTCATATGATCTTATTCATCGGTTAAGAAATTATTAATGAGAAATTAAATACAAAAAAATATATATATTTAAAAAATTACAAATTTTATTAAGAACTATTTTTTAAAATAGTATTCAGTATTCAGTAATAGGACTCATATGACTGGCCACAATTTACTGACATTCTTGGGCAACATATTTTTTTTGTAATTAGTTGATAAACCAACATTTTAAAATGTGCTTATTTTAAACTCTTCTAGAGTTTTAAAAATGTACAATTTTTAAATTCAGCTATTTAATTGTCAGGTTGCTCTGTAGTTTATCCTAAATTAGATGTTATTTATTCATTTTTGTCTACCGTTCTTTTCTTTTTGAACAGAAACCGCTTTCTACCACTATATGTCTTCTGTTCTGATTGCAGTTTGCATAGTGATAAAAGTTTGCTTTTATGAGTTCTAACTGCATGTAAAAAATTGTGACTACCCTTTTTAAATTACCCTGTACAACTGTAGATACTTTCATTAGTTAGCAAAATTTTTCAATTAAGATTATTTTATAGTAAAATAGCAGTCTTCTCCCTGTGTGAAGCAGTCTTATCTCTATGTAGTGTTCTCTATATATGAAACAGTCTTCTCTCTATGTAATTATGACAAAAGAATCCTTCTTTTTATTGAGTGTGAAATAGTTTAAATGTGTTTTCTGCAGGATAAATATATTTGAGTCTTTATTAAAAGCATTGTTTTAAAAGATGGGGTAAGACCTTACGTGTAATATTAAAATAGATGTTTTGGTACATCTAAATTATGAAATAATAATAATAATTTATTCAGTTTATTCGAATGTTCCATTCGATATAAAATACATAAAAAATATCATTAATTTCAATTTTAAAACTAATAAATGTTTTTTTTAAATCAATCAGAAATAATTCCATAAAAAAGATCCTTACTATAATCGTTTCAACAAGTTTTTATTATACAGAGAATTACAATAACATTTGTGTTTTAAAATTGTATCTTTTATTGTTTAAATTGCGATTTTTAACTTGCGTGTTGTTCAACCTCAAGGACATTGGTGGAGTTCCTTATTATTATTATTATTATTTTTACTTCACCTTTCTCTCGCAACAACCCCCCCCCCCCCTCCCACACACACGTGTATTTAGTTCTTTTCCAAAAGGGTTTCTTAAAATACAATTCAGTATATTTATACAAAATTTATATTTTACTTACATTTTTACGATATTAATATTGTCATTGTTCTTTAGTTAGTCATTTTCTGCTTTTTACTCATATGAAATTATTTGTCTTTACAGCTCCAAAACCAGATTACAACGGCTATAACTCGTCGACAGCAAACAGTAATGATCCGAATGGCGGTCCTGGGACGGGTCGAACCAACTTTACAACAAAGCAATTAACAGAATTGGAAAAAGAATTCCATTTCAACAAATACCTAACTCGAGCAAGACGCATTGAAATAGCAACAGCTCTACACTTAAATGAAACACAAGTGAAAATTTGGTTCCAAAACAGACGAATGAAACAGAAAAAACGTATGAAAGAAGGTCTTATACCTACTGATCCTTCAAGTTCTGGTGGTGAGACGGGCTCATCACCTCCTTCAGTTACTGGTTCTGTACCTGTTAGCTCAACTAATAGTGTTCCTTCTGCACCTGTGGTAACTGGTGGACCTTTAACATCACCAGATAATAGTCAGTGACATTAATGATAGCAAAAATAAGACGCTATTGACAAATCTCCTCTTCAGTCATCAGTGCTCAAGCAAAATGCAAGTCATCGACACATATATGCAAGTGAAATGTTTTTGGCGAAAAGAAAAAAACTTATTTGATTGTTACATTGCAAGAACATTTCACCAGAACTCTTGTTGGAGCATATCTTCAAGGTTTCTGTGCAAGTATCTTTTTGGAAGTGAACAGACTGGATGTGTCCGATGTTACTAATAAAACCAATTTTCACGAGGAGTTGTAAAGTCTGTATGATGTGATATGTCTGAAGAGTAACGTTAATGTTACCAGTGAAATATTCATTGTTTGTTTACGAAGCTACATCTCTTTAAAGTTGTATTTCAATAGGTTTTTGAATATGTTTGTTTTCTCTGAAAATTGCATGCTCCACTTGCACTCTTTGAGTAATTAATCTATTAAAAAGCAGAAAAACCAACGTTTAAAATGCACAAATAAAACATGAAAAGCAGCAAACAGCTGTTACGAATCTACTATCGAGATTCTTCTTCAGTTCAAGATAGGGAAAAAGGAACAGCGTGCTAGAAAAAGCAAGGCTGAGTTATAAATTTGTTATAAATTTGTAAATATTGTTATAAATTTGTTTGTAATAACTGTCGGTTTTCCTAAAATGTTTTACTGCAGTTTTATGATCATTAAGCTCCTATTCTAACTCCATCCACAATGCGTATAGAGTATTCTCATCCAATTCTGTGAGTTAACTTATATTATTCCCATATTTGTAATTATTCATATAGTACAAAATATAATGTTATCCATAACACGTAATTTTGAATAGGCACAATTGAAGTAGAATAACAATATTACAAATTAATAGTATAACATAATTTGGCTCCAAAAATTCAGTGTGTATGCTTTTTAATGACATATAAAATTTTAAAGACAATGTAGTCTTGAAGTTTCACTTTAACCTCGCACGTCAAAAAATAATTGCAAAGTATCTACCAACCATAAGTTAGTACTTTTCTGATGATATACGTATACTCGCACACATTTAAAAATTTCTAATAAATTAAAATAGAATTTATTGTAATTCATATTTTGATATTCATATAGACCAGGAAAGTTAATCTAAAAGGTAAAATAACATATGAAAAAAAATTACTTAAATAATATTTCACTACTCTTTAAAACAATCATTTGCAGTTTTTATTGTTATTATTATTTACTACTTACTGCATGCATACTTATTGTTGCATTAAAATTGCATTGCTAAAGGCTCTATTTCTTACATACCTACCATCTTTCACATTTCTTTCATATAAACCTTCATATTTTAAGCTTTTAATTAAAAAAAAATCCAATCTAAGAAATAGAACTATTACGTCTCCGTTTAATTAAATGATAAAAAATTATTCAAATGCATTACGAAACATAATTTTGATAACATTAAATATTTACCTTGGTAGAAAAAGGGCCGCTTTGAGTACTTTGAAAAAAACTGTTTTTATGGAATGGTAATTCTAACGAAATGTATTAAAAGGTGGGCATAAGCATTTTTCTGTCACACCTATGACTTTTGAAGTGATTGGTGGGCATAGATCAAAATTAGGGATTTTGTACATTGGTTCGTTTACTTTTAGGTACAAAAATGTATATGCACCTTTTTAAAATTTACGAAAACGTAATTTTTTCCTTATTTTTTTTCATAATTGATGCTTTTTAAGTTATTCAAATACCCGCACTAGATCATATGCTATAAATTTAAATTGCCTTAAAAGTTCATGAAAAAATATGTATATATATCTTATTCTTCTTCTTTCTTTTATGAAAAAATAATCTGAACATAATTAATAACAAATAAGATAGACTATTTATATTATCTTGTTGCATGCATGCCTTGTTGTTTAAAATTACAAAAAACAATATTGAAAATTACACTTCTTTTTTTAAAACCTACAAATTAAAATTACATTGTTTACAAATAAAACACCATGATGCCGTAGTTATGAGAGAGAAAAAAATATTTTCAACAAATAAAAATAAATGTGTATTTCATTTTCATGACTAAAGTTCAAGAAAGTTTCTCTTAAATTTTACTTAGAACAATTAAAACATTTCAAAAAATTTTAACGCAACATCAATAATTTTTACACTTTAATTTAGTGGAAGGAACATAAGTTAAAATGCACAAATTCAAATAAAATGAAATTTCTTATGAAATTTTATTTGACTCAATACAAGTGGAGCATGTCTGTTCATTGTTTTACAAACGGAAGATTTATTTATTTATTTATTAAAGCATTTCAAAATATTTATATTTATCATATTTTGATAAATAAATTTTGAAATGAATTTGTTGCAAGCATAAACTGTTAATAAATGTTAGTTTTTCTTTGTTTACTCTGGTCTTTCATATAAATCGATTAAATATATTGCTGAAAGTAAATTCTCCGAATTCTTGAAAGACAGCACAAATAATTCAGATGAAAATTTAAAATATAAATATAAACGGAATATTTATGTACAGAAATGTTTTGGTGTTTTTTCTTTTCTTTGTTAAATTATGTACAGTTTACTATCATATCAAAAGTTAATATTTTCACAATAGATATATGGTGTGTTGTGAATAAAAATACTTTTATCTTTGTCGGTGATTTTAAGACTTTTTGAATGGTGTATTGGATTTGTGGTGCTTTAATGTGTAATAATAATTTTATTATCACAAATATGAAAGTAAATCTTATAAAAATAAATAGCACATGTAATAAAATAACATCGTACAAAAGTTACCCACCTTTTACGTATAAATAACAATATAAATTTAACATACTAATAAGAAATCAACATTAAGTAAGAAACATTAATAACAAAATTAAGGAGAAAATAATACAACATAAATTTCACAACTAATCTTGTTTTTACGTACATTGTACATTTCAAAGTATTTTTTTACATCAATTGTTTTTATTTATTTCACCATAAAAATTTTATAAACAAGATATTAATTACAATATTGATGGGAAAATGACACACTTAAACTCAGTAACTAATGGTGTTGTTATGTATATTTCTGGAGGGGAAGGGGGGTATCACAGCCTATTAATTCTTCAGAAAATAATTATGCAAGGTACCAACTGATTAGTATTAAGAGATATTCATAAATTATGTCTCGAAAATTGTCTAAATAATAAAAATTGTTACTGACTTTCACTTTTCAAATGGTAACACCCATTTTTGACATTTTATTTCAGTTTCATGATGAAACCTATGCGCTGAAAAGTATATAGTTTATGCACTTTTCTTAAATCTTCATATGAGTTATAAAAAAGTCTTTGGGGTTTACATAAATTTAGAAAAATAAAATGAAGATCGTACAGGGACAAGTGCTAAAGCATTCAATTAGTAACCGAAAATTTTAAGTACAATCTAAGTATAAGATAAACTAACTTTACAGTAAAGGAAAAATCTCATACAAATTTTCTGGTTACTATCTAAGATTTCTTTTTCCTATATTGGTACAAACTTTAACAGAAGATATAGTCTCTTTAGACCATCAACAAGTAACACTTCTCTGTATTTCGAGAAGAAATGATAGGAATGAGCTAGAAAATAACATTACCGCGTTTTAGATTATTCTTATTCTTCTTGTGTAAAACTTAATGTGGATCATAATTAATAAATTTTTGTATATAAATTTATAAGTAATTTTCATAATAAAAAAATATACCTAGATTATTTTTGAGTCAATTCATATTCAAACCATCTATTCAGTAGAGGAGAATTTCGATCAAATAATTTCTTGGGAAGGTATATGGCTGCCAACTACTATGCTTATTCAGAAATACTGGTAACAAAAAAATTAGCATTTAGCAGCTAGGAATAAGACACAAAGTCTGTCACGAGATTTAATCCTCAAATTTTGACCACATCTAACTCTATGAATATTAAAATAAAATGCTTAAGAGGTATGTACTTTCCTGGCTTATTTGACCCCCCGAAACTGAAATAAAGTGTCAAAAATTGGTGTCAGCAATACCATACGAATTGAAATTTTTTCAATTCAGTGAAAAAATGTCAAGGACGGTAGTCGAAGGAAAGAACTTCGGCTTAAATTTCCAGTGCTCTGCCTATTGTGCAACCTGGACCGATAGTCAACACATTTCACTGAAACAACCTTATTGCCAATAGCACAGGATTGGCAATGGCACAGGAATTGCCAATATGGTTATCTCAGTGAAATGTGTCGGTAAGCTTAAAGGCAGAGCATTGGCGATTTAATCCAAAGTTCTTGTGTTCGACTCCCGGCTCAGACACTTTTTCACTAAGTTGGAAAAATTTTAGTTCATGGTATCGTTATCAATCAGTATAATGGAGTTAACCCTTTCCAGGGCGGTGGCTACATGGCGTGACCACCTAATTTTTATTCCAAAACTGACAAACGGCACCAGTAATATTTTAGTACATTTTACTTTTACAATGAAAGTGTAGAAAAGCAGGCTTTTATTTTCTGAAAAATTCGTTTGTAAATTCTTGTGTTAGTCAATTATTTTACCATTTTACGAACAGAATTTTTCTGTCCCTGAAAGGGTTAAAAAGAATAAAAATGATACCATCACCATTTGAAAAGGAAAATTTGGTACAATTTTTAATATGTAGGCTCCCATTCTCCCCGAAATATAATTTATATCTTTCATTAATTCGTAGATATTATTCACAGTCGATTGTAACTTTTTCTATACGATTATTTGGAGAGAAGGTAATTTGAATAAGAAAAGGGTAATAACTTTTCACCCCAGAACATTTCCGCGAAGATTTATTTCAAAAGTCTTTTTTTAGTTTTATCATGGCATTTTCATAAATTGAATATCTAGTTTTATTTAAGAAAATCCAGAAAAAAATGAAAGCATGTTATCACACATTTATCTACCTTAGAAGCCACTAAAAAATGTAAACTATAAAGTCTTTAAAAAGTCAATGACCAAAATTTCTCTCATTATCGCAAGATCACATTAATTTTAATTTAATCCAATTATTTTTGTATGGCACCATGTGCTATCAAGATAATCGAAGGATTATGAATCAGAAACTAAAAACATGTGGGATAAGTTCAATAAATTTGGGATTTTAAATGACAATATGTTCGATGTGTCCCCTTACTTTTCAATTACATCTCACAAACGAACAATGTAATTACAAGCTACACGGTGTAAGTTTTTTGTTTACTTTAAATAGACAAACGTCTGAGGGAGACAAGATTTCTCCCTCAGTTGTTCACACTCACGAAAAAAAAATTCCCATGAAAAGGATTCAGTGAAAAAATATGATTTGAGAATACCTTTCACAGATAAATGCTAAATTTTCATTTTCTCTAAAGCTGTGGTATTTATTTTTATTGTTACACTACAAAAGAAACAAGTCAGAAATTACGTCAAACGAGGCAAATGAGGTGCTTCGTACTATAAATAGTTTTATAAATACTCAGATCTTGGTGCAATAGCTGTTACACCCTTATGCAAAAATGTATGAATACAAAATTTATTACGATTGTATATAATAAATTCCGTAATACGGAAATAATAGGACTCTATTTTAAATAGGACGTAATCAGCATGGCAACCTAAAATCATTACCTATCATGGGATATAATTGAATTAATTATGTATGACAGGATTTAATAGAATGAAGAAAACTTTTGTTAACATCTTTGATAGTTTTGATTCGATTTTCATAAAATTTGAAATGACTCGAAAAAATTCTGCAACGATTATATATATAAAATTTCAAACCATTCGGTTGGGTAGTTTTTAGCTGTTATATGCGGACAGACAGTCGGACGGTCCAGGCGGCGACTATAGGTGCTATTTATTTATATAATTACGAACGCACCTAAAAATTCGAAAATTGTAACTATACAAATATGAAAATTCTTTTGAAAGTGTAAAAATACAAAAAATCCCAAAGCCTTAGCGGAAAAAAAAGACTTTAAGTGCTATTATCTGTCAAAGATATTCTTAAATAATTTAGTCTCTAATTTCTGACACATTCACGAAATCATTTCATACGAGGAAATATAATCGTAAAAATATGGAAATGGTACTCCCAATCACCGGAATTTCTTTTACTGTGAGGAAATTTAGCTATGTAAAATAAGGATTCATGTATTAAAATAACCCTTTCGGAGTTACTATCTGAAATGCACTGCAAAAAATCATATTTATAAGAAAAGGGAGAATTAATAAAAAATACGGCAAAAAAATTAATTTTTAAGGGGACAATTTACCTTTTCAACAATTTTTTTTTATTCTAAAAAGTATGGTTCAAATGGTGCTCACTACATTGCAATGTTCAACTAAAAGTACATTTTGATTAAAAAAAAAATAACTGCATATTTAATTAAAATTTTAAAAAAGTTATTTATTTATTTATTTTTTTTTAAATCCTTACTACTTTTATTAAATAATGGTACTATTATCCCATTTTTTAAAAAGATTTTCAAATGTGCATTACATAAGACTGCGCATGAATTTTTAAATACATCTAATATTACATTTAATATAATTTTTTTTTTTTTACTGATATATATAGTATAAAACGATGAAATCATACAAATCTACATATACTTTTAATTTAAAAGAAGAAACCTGAAGGCTAATTCCATGCTCAGATTTAACACATATATAATAAAGAACATGTACAAATTAAATTTAAAATATAAAAAAACCCGACTGCGTTAAAAGCAAACAAATTTATTGTTTCTCATCAATGTGAAACTATGTTTTATATTACTTACCTATTTTTTGTATTTACTTGTATTGGTGACTTTTAAGTTGTGTTTAATTGCTAGTTCCTATCTATAAACACTGTTTTGATGAGGCCTAAGGATGTCTATGAAGGTTAGGGTTGCAGTAAAGCTGTAGATCCTACCTACACAACTTCCACGCTGTGTAATATTTAAACGAAGCTTCTATCTGTAAAATAGTCAATGAAACATCGTCTTCATTTCGAAAGACCTATATAATGATATGCCACTTAATATGGTGCGTAAAAAAATTTTTCGTCTCTACCGCCATGTGTGGGTAATTGCGCTGGGTGTATTAACAAAATTTACAATATCTCGCGATATAATTGACGTATGGGTAAAAATGAAGTGTCAAAATATTCGCATTTAAACAAGCTTTCATTTAATTTTTTTAATCGATTTTTTGATCAATTTTGAGGTAAACTGTCCCCTTAGCCATTTGAGGGGCAAGTGATTGTATTCCTGTAATGTTGAATTCACACCGGAATCTTTGAAAAAATTATTTCAAAACAAGGAAAAGCAATTTTACAACTTTTTCCACCAAAGTTTTAAAGATAAAATTTAATTAAATGTTTCCGGTGGGAATCTTGATTAAACTTAGGTTGAATATAATATATCCCACTGCCCCTCAGGGAGTTAAAAAAAGCTACTTGAGATAAATTTGAGACGTGAGGATAATTCGGACACCTTCGGAGCATAAAAAAAAACCACACACACACACAATAAATGTA
The DNA here is from genome assembly GCA_963932465.1 of Maratus speciosus. NCBI lineage: Eukaryota > Metazoa > Arthropoda > Arachnida > Araneae > Salticidae > Maratus > Maratus speciosus. Next base: position 373,676,665 of record OZ010796.1, on the reverse strand, counting down.
ATTATTTAAAAAGTTGGCATAATATCCATTTTTTTAATATAACGAATGATTCAAGATATTAATTATGAACATTATCCCTTAAACCGCTGATAATGGAAAAAATATATTTTCTATTGCAAAAAAAAAATAAATAAATAAATAAATAAATAAAAAAAAATACAAATACAAATAAAATATAGCATTCAGATATGGTGGATTCTAATTGATGGAACTCCGCCGCTCAGGGAGTTACAAAAGCTACTTGAGATAAATTTGAGACGTGAGAATAATTCGGACACCTTCGGAGCATAAAACACACACACTCACACACACAATAAATGTAATTATTTAAACCGTTGACATAATATCCATTTTTTAATATAACGAATGATTCAAGATATTAATTATGGACATTATCCCTTAAACCGCTGATAATGGGAAAAATATATTTCCTATTGCAAAAAAAAAAAAAAAAAAAAAAAAAAATACAAATAAAGTATAGCATTCAGATATGGTGGATTCTAATTGATGAAACAATAATAGTCTCTAAATACTTAAAATATTTTTCTATTACATTTCAGAAATATAAAATATGTACGTAACTCTAAGTAAACTTTTACTAAACTCGAATAATGATGCATTCAAAAATATTAAACCTATAAAATTTAAAACATACCGGAATAAACTAAGTTATTTTATCTAAATAATGCATGCACTTTAATTTCAAGCCTACATTTTAGGTTTTAGATTATAATTTTTTGGATTATGTTTTCATTTAGGAAGATTTCTGGCAAATTTTCACTTTTCAGTTTATAACTTTGCAGGTCATAATTTTGCAACTATTTAAATGGTAAAACTAATTTTGCGGAATGCTTTGGGTAAAAATAAACAAAATGTCAAAAAAAGAAAAAAATGTTAGAAGAATATAAAAGTAACAGTTAGAAATACACTTTCTAAAGTTAAAACAATATCAGCAAAAAAGCTTTTTATTGAAAATGCATTTAAATTTCAAAATATTTTGTTTCCATATTCCCAGGTATATTTCAACAGTATAAAACAACACCTAGTTTTTAATTAGCGTTGAGAACAATGTTAAACAGTCTGTCGAAGACAAATTCCATGTTTCAATTGAAATTGAAAACATCATTTTAAACGCTTTCTGACATATTAGAAAAATGTCAATGACTTCGGTTTGTCTTTCTGTCCTCCGCTCGTGCTCTAAAGCGGGTCACACACTGAGACGACAGGAAAAAAATGAAGTGCGACATAGGAAAAAAAAGGGTCGAAACAAAGGAGAAAGCTGTTTCATGCCTGTTTTTCCCCTGAAATCGGGCAACATGTTCGTCTCAGCGTGCAACCTGCCTAACTCACGTAATGCACTCGGTTTTCCATGTAATTTATATATGTTATTGAGGTTTACAATACGGTGATTTTTTATTCAAAATGATGTGTATATAGCATTTATAGCTCGTTTAAAGAACTCTCAAAAGAATTCCATTACTTTATGGTCTATGGGGGAAAATCGTTTGCAATGCATTTTAATGATGTTAAACTATTTGTAACATTATGAAATTGATATAAGTTGCTGAGGTATACTACAAGATACTTACAATAAATTATATGCACAAAATTTATCGTTCATTTACAGAGTCACACAAAATAATTCGGTTACAATATTGCCTATCAGCTACGATTACTCGAAGCTCTTTTTTAGTTTTGGTATGCATTTTTAAGTTTAACATACATTTTTGCAGGTTTAACTAAAAAATTGATTAACTAAATTATATAGATCATATACAGAGTCTGGCAAAAGAATTCGTAAGGATTACTGACTATAGGTGTGAATTCATCAATAGTGTTTTTTAATCATGTTATACATTTTCCAGTTGAACTATTGTGATGTAGTGGGCCAGAGCTTTTTGGTTCACTAAGCTCTTGTGAGATGATCGTTGAAAAATAATACATGTTTCATACCAAAGTTCTTTATTAGAACAACTAAAATAGATTTGAAAAATGTAATTACAAGCTTTACCATTCATAGGTAGACACTCTCACTTTTTATTAACAGTTCTATACTTCTCATAGCCAACCTGAGTAAAAACGATTTTTACTCGCATCTCTTCCGTTGTTAAAAAAACACCTCACTTCATCAGTGTCACCCAGTCTACTATCAGCCTCCACACTAGCTTCTGCATGAGTCTCTTTTCACTTTCACTTTAGGGATGAATTCCCACACATTGTCCAGCCACCCCTATTTCTTGGAAAAGTTGAAATACCCTGTTGAGCAGATCCCAAGGGCAGAAGTATGCCAGGAATTTCCCCTGCATGCCTTTACACAAAAGACCATTGTCCTCCTCGGAAATGCCTGTTGCTTTCCCCGTCGAAAATGTGTGGCGAAGGTACGATATCACAACACCTCCCCCCCAAAAGAGATTTCCACAGGAAATATTTGGCATGAATTCACATAATAAGCCCTTTTAATAGATTTCCCGAGAGGTCAAGCACACCATTAAATCAGCAATAAAATATCATTTAGACTTTTGACCCAATTATGAAAGTTCTACTTAAATTCAAGAATACCCACTCTCAGTTTCAAAGGACATACCAAAATATGAAATTTTTAGAATTTTCCTTACACATAATCAATCAAAAGAATAAAAATAATATACATTTTTGATGCTAGAACAATTAATTTAAATTTAAAATATTTGAATGTAATACTAACTCAAAAAAGAAAAAAAACACTATAACACAATCTAGGTAACTAAATTTTTACATACAGCACAATATCTTAATAAAACGCCCTAATTACAAGTATTAAAATTTTGAACACTAAATTCCAAACAGAAAATCTAACTCTGATTCTATATCTTCCTACTTAGACCATCTGCATTTCCATGTAATTTTCTTGGCTTATGTGTAATTTCAAAATTTAATGGCTGCAAAAATAGAGCCCAACGTGTCAAACGAGAGTTTGTACCAACCATTTTCTTTAAGTACACTAATGGATTATGAACGGTTTGTATTTCAAATTTTTGCCCATCCAAATAATAATTTAACTTTTTTAATCCATATACTATAGCCGCTAATTCTCTTTCTATCGTGCTATAATTTTGCTCCGCACGAGAAAATTTTTTGCTAAGATACAAAATTGGATGCTCTTCACCTGCAATAATTTGAGATAAAACAATTCCTGCCCCATACAAACTCGCATCTGTTTGCACAATGAATTTCTGCTTAAAATCAGGCGCATATAACACAGGACTTTTCATTAATTTTAACTTTAATTCTTCAAATGCATTATTACACTTCTCGTCCCATATGATTTTTTCTTTTTTTATTTTCCCTTTTAAAGCATCTGTTAACGGCACTGCTATGGTAGCATAATTCTTTATGTACCTCGCGTAATACCCTACCATTCCCAGATATGCTCTTAGCTGAGTTTTCGTCGTCGGAATTGGAAAATCTTTAATAGCCTGCAATTTAGCTTCACTAGGAGACCTTTTTCCTGACCCAACTTCGTGTCCCAGAAATTTTACGTGATCTTGCGCGAATTGGCATTTGGATGGTTTCACCGTTAGATTTGCTTCTTTTAACCGCTTAAGAACCGCTTCCACATCTTTTAAATGCTGTTCCCATGTCAAAGAAAATATAGCTATATCATCGATATACGGAACCGCAAATGACTCTAACCCATATAAAACTATGGCAATCAATTTACAAAAATAATATGCTGAATTTAAAAGTCCAAACATCATGACTTTAGGTAAAAAGGTCCCAAATGGTGTTACAAAAGCCGCATATCTCTGAGCTTCTTCCGTGAGAGGAATCTGAAAATAACCTTTCGTCAGATCCATAACAGTAATAAAAGGCGCTGTACTCACTTTCTCAACAACCTCTTCAATGTTTGGCAAAGGGAAAAATTCAGTTCTGGTCTTTGCATTTAATTTCCTATAGTCCACACAAGGGCGAGCGTCTTTACCCGCACTCTCAACTAAAATCATAGGCGAAGCATAATCTGATTGCCCGACCTCAATCACACCCAAATCTAAAAGCCTCCGAATCTCTTCACGCATAATCTCTAATTGCCTCGGCGACATACGATATGGTTTTGATCTTACTGGCACATCATCCGTTAAAACAATGTCTATTTTAACTAACGGGGTACTCCCAGGGTCCGTAGAAAAAACTTTCATATGACGCTCAATCATTGTCCTGAAATCTCCTATTTGCTCTGTAGAAACACGTTTTTCCAAATTACTTTCTTTTACTAATTCCCAAAAGTCTAATTGAGTGGGATCCGCAATGGGATAAGGAATTTCCGCTTGATCCTCAATTTCCTCACACTCCTCATCAATCAACAAATTTACAAATTCAGGTCTACTATAATATGGTTTAATTAAATTAACATGATAAATAGTAGACTTATTTCTCTTTTCCGGAATATCTATCGTATAATTAGTTTGAGATATTACGCTAATAATAGTTCCCGGTCCTATCCAATTAACCGCCATTTTATTTGGTTTCGAAGTAGCCAGAACTAACACTTTGTCTCCAACATTAAATTTTCTATACACCGCATTCTTATCATACCATTCTTTTCGTTTCTCCTGACACTCTTTCATTCTTTTACACGCTAATTCTTGACAATGTTTCAATCTATTACTTAAGTTCAAAATATAGTCCACTACATTCTGATTTACCGTCTCCTTTTCCATCCAATTTTCATATACAAGAGTATGTGGCATTCGTAAATTCTTACCATGTACAAGCTCAGCAGGGCTAAATCCCGTGCTTTCATGACTTACAGTCCTCAAAGCAAATAAAGCCATTGGCAAGACTGCTTCCCAATCTTTTCCTGCCTCCAAACATAATGTCTTTATAACCTTTTTTAAACTACCATGCATCCGTTCAACGCTATTCGATTCTGGGTGGCAAACTGAACTATGTACAACCTTAATACCAAACCTATCAAAGAATTCCGATGCCAACTCACTTGTAAATGACCTACCCAAATCACATTGTACCTCTTTTGGATAACCAGTCCTAGAAAATATTTGTATTAGCCCCTCAATCACTGACGGAGAAGTTAAATCTTCTACTGGAATCGCATCTGGATATTTTGACGCAACACAAATTGAAGTAATCAAGTATCTATTATTTTTCTCGCTTAAACTCAAAGGGCCTACACCATCAATATTTATCCTGGAGAAAACTTCTGAAATTATCGGCACGAGCTTCAAGGGAGCTTTCTTTTTATCTCTATTTTTACCAACCTTTTGACACAGATCGCAAGTTCTTACAAATGCCTCAATTTCCTTGTAACAATTTGGCCAAAAATAGCATTTAATTACCCTATCTTTTGTTTTAGTTGCCCCTAAATGTCCCGCAACTTCCTCATGACACATCTTCATTATTTTCTCTCTAAATTCTAATGGCAAACATAATTGTAATTTCTCATCCCCACTATTTGAATGTGAAACTCTTACTAATTTATTTCCCATTATTTTAAATTCCTTTTCTTCTACATTATTTGCCTTTTCCCATAATGTTTTTAAAGATAAGCACTGTTTCTGAGCTAAGCTGAAATCTTTCGCTGTAATTTTATTCAATCCCACATTATCTTTCACCTCCCCTTTCGGTAATAACATAAGATCTTCGATTTGACTTTCATCCTGTCTATTCTCATCCATTTGAACTACCTGCGTTTCTTTGTTCTGTGAGCAATCCCCAATTTTATCTACCCTACCTGGTTGCTCTTCTAACTTTGCCTGATCAACAAACGACATTTCCTTATCAACATCCCGTTGCTCCATTCCTTTTTTTAAAGAATTTGTCTTACTACGGGTAACCACCATATTTATAGGAACACCACTTCCTTTATTTTGCTCAATAAGCTCCGCAGTTTTATTACCTAAGAGATAGTAACCTTGCTCCGACTCCGATGGTTTAATCGCCGCCTTAGTGGTGATGCAACCAAAATCCCCTTTTATAGTCACCCATGCTAATGGTAAACATTTACATTCATTATCAAGAGGTTGGCGTACCCAAGTTATATCTGCAGTAAAATCCTCTGTTTTAACCCAATTTCTATCGCATAGATCAATCCCTGCTCCCGTGTCCCTCAAATAGTGTCTTTCAACCCCGTTTATTAGAGCTTTTTTTAGATAAGGTTTAAAACAATCCCCTAAATCAACATCATTACCTAAATGATTAACTGTATTGAACTCATTTTTCTTTTTTAACCATTCCGCACAATCTGGTTTTATGTGCCCTGGTTGATTACAAAAAAAACACCTAATCTGCCTTTTCCTCTCAAAAGCCTGGTCTTGTTTAAGTTTATCATTTTTAAATTTTTCCGTTTTATTCTCTAACTCCGATTTAGCTTTTACTTCACCCCTAATTTTCGGATTTAAATTGCTTCTTTGCATCTCTGAATAAGGTTTTTTTTTTCCAAGATTTTTTTTCTGATTTCCTGAAACTACTTCTAATACTCTCATATTTGTCACATTTATCAGCAAGTTTCGAAGCCTCTTTCATTTCATCCCATTCATCCATAAATTTTTCTTTTACTTCAAAAGGAACGCGTTTTTTTACTTGCTCTGTGAGCATGAGCTCTTTTAAAGACTCGAAATCCTTTATTTCTAATGATTCCAACCAATTATCCAAATAACCTCTTAATTCATATACCAAGTCTACCCATAACGCTCCAGGTTTCCTTTGATGATTTTCAAACTTCTGTTTTAAAGCACCTGTTCCCAATCTAAAACGATTTAATAAAACTTTTTTTACATGTTGAAAATCATCTCCTAATTCTGCTGGTTGCTTCACTATAATTTCCGCGATATCTGATGGCAATAAGGGAATTAATTGGCTAACCATATCCTCCTGCGAAATTTTAGCTTTTTCCGCCTGTTTTTCAAAGATCATAAAGAAAAGAGTGATGTCAATTAATTTACAATCCAAACGTGGAACTAATTCTTTCAAATTAATTTTTGGATTCCTATGCGAACCTACATTCAAATCACTAGACGAAAGACTAACAGTTTCCGAAGAATTTTGAATTCTTAATTTTTCTAACTCAAATTGTCTTGTTTTTTCGCGCTCTTCGTCTTCCCGTTCCAAAGGTAATTTTTCCCGTTCCATTTTTTTTCGTTCTGCATCCTCCTTAAGAATACATTCTAAATTCGATTTAGCAAAACTCTCATTATAATCCGATGCTGCTAAAATAGCCTGAATTATAGTTTTTTTCTTTTCAGTTGCCGACACGTTGGTCTCAAATTCCTCTGCCAGCAAAAGCAAGATGTTTTTAGTATATTTCCCTAGAAATTCTTCCATTGTTTTCCCCCAAAATATACTAATCACAACAATACACAAATATATACAATTTGTAAAACACAATAAAAATTACAATAAGGAATAGAATTTTATCCTCTAGATATATTTCAATGCATAAAACAATAATACAATTTTCCTACCGAAAATTTTCGTGCACTTGTTATATCCTTTAAAACTGAGTAAATCCTCAAAATTATTTTGATACCCACAGCACTATATAAATACAATTTGTATAAAAACAACTAATCCTGCTATTTCCTACAGCATACCCATAAAATTTCAAATAACTTTATTGCTGTAATAAACAAAAGCTGTATATGCCCCAACTTTATAACTAAAAGTTACATCCACAACTATGATTAATTTTAATGATTAATATTCTTTTATTAATCAACCGTAATTTACTATCCTCAAGTTAATTATGAAATACATAAATATTAAATTTTCAAAACCAAATGAATTACCGTACAGATCATAAGAAACCCGTTTAATATAAAAATTCTAGCTAAAAATTTCGATCCCAAATTAATAGCTACCCTAGACTTTTTATCTATTAAACATATACAAATTACCAAGAACAGACATATACAATATTAAATCCTAACAGACCTCTCTGGAAAATTTCATAAAAGGGCTTACCTTCAAATGTAGACCTTTCTCTACACTGCTCCAAGGCTTTCCTGCACTTTTTTTTTTTTTTCAGGTACTGCCGTATCTCCGGATCTTACTTGATTTCCGCCGGGAAATTTACACACAAGCTGTCTCCATGGATTCCTAAGGGCGATCGATGAAATAGTCTACTATCCACTGCACTGGATGTTTACTGAAGAAATTTTCTATATCGTCGAATCCTTAGTCCTTGTTACATACCAGCTAACACATTCGACACTCCAGATTTCACAGTTCCTCACCGGATACACTTGAAAATCTTTCTCGTCAAACACAAGATTTCATCACCGACTGTCCTTGTTTCTACACAGTTTCCTTCTGTACATCAAGTTCACGTGGGTCCAGTCTAATTTATGCTAGACCTAATTAATCCGTAAGCTGCCACCATTTATAATACTATAGCTGTGATGTAGTGGGCCAGAGCTTTTTGGTTCACTAAGCTCTTGTGAGATGATCGTTGAAAAATAATACATGTTTCTTACCAAAGTTCTTTATTAGAACAACTAAAATAGATTTGGAAAATGTAATTACAAGCTTTACCATTCATAGGTAGACACTCTCACTTTTTATTAACAGTTCTATACTTCTCATAGCCAACCTGAGTAAAAACGATTTTTACTCGCATCTCTTCCGTTGTTAAAAAAACACCTCACTTCATCAGTGTCACCCAGTCTACTATCAGCCTCCACACTAGCTTCTGCATGAGTCTCTTTTCACTTTCACTTTAGGGACGAATTCCCACACATTGTCCAGCCACCCCTATTTCTTGGAAAAGTTGAAATACCCTGTTGAGCAGATCCCAAGGGCAGAAGTATGCCAGGAATTTCCCCTGCATGCCTTTACACAAAAGACCATTGTCCTCCTCGGAAATGCCTGTTGCTTTCCCCGTCGAAAATGTGTGGCGAAGGTACGATATCACACTATATTACGTATATACTAAGAAATGCATCTAGATTATAAATAAGTTCATTATACGGGGCTACAAAAAAATGAATACATTTCTGTCTATGGGTGGTAATTGTTGGAAGATTGTTTTTAGTTGCATTATACGTTTTCTATCCGAATTAAATATTAGCCAAATATGTGTGGTGTGCAAAAATTTATAGATAATACAAGTTGTGCAAAAGAATTTGTGTACATTTCCCTCTATTGGCGGAAATTGTTGAGGGTGACTTTTCAACTGTGTTATGCGTTTTCTAATTAAACTAACCATTAGCATACTATGTAGCATATATGAGGACGGGCGTTTCAAAACTCGCCTTATCCAAAAATTTGAAAAAAATCAAGTTTTCTCCATCAATATATTCCATTGGTGAACCTGCATCGAACAAACACTATAATCTGCAAAAAAAAAAAAAAAAAAAAAAAAAAAAGTTTTATTGTCAATTTTTGGTATTGTAAAATCTTGGAATACAGTGAAAATCAAAGGAAACAGGTTTTCACGATTTCAAAGAATTTGATTTTCTGGATAAGGCGGGTTTTGAAACTCGCGTCCTCATATAGCAATTTACAGATCGTATACATTGCTGCACAAAATAATTCGACTATGTTTCCAACTATGGGCAGTAATTTATAAAATTTTCGTTGCAGCATTCTTGAAGTGTTGGAAAGGGTTTATATTCTATCCTTGACGCGTGATTTCTGTTTCTAGATTATTATTTTTTTTTTTATTTTATTTTTTTTGGTGCGTTTTTATACCCTAATTTTTTTTTATTTGATTTTTTTTCTTTTTGTTTAAAATAAATAAATAAATCATCTTGCTATCATCAGTTCCATTGTACTAAATGATTTTAGATCATGGTATCTACATATTTTTAAAAAAGCTGTAAATATTCTTCTGCAACAAATAATGACTTTGGTTATCGTGACCCTGAAAAATAATTTTCGATCGCCGAAATGCAATTTTATTGGAACAAATATTTAACAGAAAGTATACACAAAAGCATAAAAGAAAATTTTGTGTACAATGTTGGCAAATATTTACCTTCTACACATTTTGAACTATTAAATGATCGATACGTCTGATACTCTTCAGAGAAGCTCTTTTCATTGTAATCAAAATTCGATTATTTTCCATCTCACTTAAAAAAAAGAAAAAAAAATCATGCAACAATACAAATAATTTTTTTTAAGAAAATATTTATAGCTTTAAGGTACCACAAAAACATGAAAGTTTTTTTTTTAAATACTGGCAGATATTTTCAATTATTAAGATGTCAGTATTTTCGCTACCCTTGAAAGACGTTCTTTATTATAATTAAAATACTATGACTACAAAAAGAAATATGAAAGAAAAATCATGCGTCAAGCATGATTTTTCATATGGCATATAAAAAAGAATTCCAACACATTCAGAACACTGTAACAAAACGACCCCGTTTAATAAGATGAAAGATGATATTTAAGTAAACAAATAAAAAAAAAAACACATGACACATCTGTAAACCCAATTTCAGTGATTGCGATCTATATTTGGTAAAGTGTTCAAATTCTTTTGTGAAGTTTGTATATGATCTATAGATCTGTATAAATTCGACATAATATGCAAAAATTTAGTTGAATTAAAAAGTGCATTACACAGTTGAAAATTGCCATTCAGCAATTTCCGTCAATAAACGGAAATGAATTATTTTGTGCAACCGTGTACATGATCGATAAAATTCATGCACAAGTAATATGAAAAATATCATTAACTTTAAAAACGCATGCTGTCAGAGTTTCCTCTTAGTCCGCACAACTTTGAAGAAATCCTTTGCTATTTATATGCTGGCACCACCGATATGATTACGTGATATCGGTCACGCACTGAGAGGATTGTTTAAATGAAAACCAACTCTTTCAATTAACTAAATTAACAGTTTATTTACGCACTATTTACAAATCACAAAACACTATTTACACTTAAAAACTCGGATGTAAGTGATCCGGTTCAACATTAAATTAAATACAGTAAATGCTGGCTGTATACTGTTAAACTATGTTATATCACTCTCACTCTACACTCGTTAAATTAGCTTTACCGGAGATTACTCTTAATCTCCCAACACGTTGGCTCTAAGCTCGGCGAGCTTCACTCAACTCCACGATCTATCCAAGAGCTATTCACACGAACCAGCTCGCACTTTGCGCTCTCGGCTTCAACTCACTCTATCCGAGCAAAAGCGATTGCCTTCTAGCAACCCTCTGCTTTTACTCAACCCCTCCTCTTCCCCCCAACATAAATCCGGGCTTTTCCACTCTGACCACATTCTCAACTCTTTCCCTCGTTCGTGCAATTCTTTTGTCTGCCCATCTCCAGCAGACATCTCAAAAGGTAGGTCAAACCCCTCTCCATCCATGACTTTATCCCTTGATCCACACTCTACAATTCACCGGCTCGGATCCAGTTTCAGACAAGGAAAGAATGTTACTTTGAAATTCCCAGTACACAGGCCATACAATATATAATATAGTAAGATAAAATAATATAGAACCATAGTTCTAATAGCAGATGTTTCTCAGAACTTGACACATGCCACAACTGAAAATACACTTCCATCAATTATTGCTCGTTAGACAGCATTGTAACCGAATTCTTTTGTTTGTCCCTGAAAAGGAACGATAAATACTATGCACGCCCTTATTACACAGTAATCATCTTGTAGTGCACCTCGGTGATTTATATCAATTTCAAAATTTTTGAAGTATTGTAACATCACTAAAATGCACCGCAAACTATTCTCCCCATAGACCATAATGTAACAGAATTATTTTAAGTGCCAATATAAAAGAACTATAAATGCTACACACTTCATTTTCAATACTGAACATGCTACAATAATCCTGAATAACATATATAAATTATATAGCATTCCGAGTATATTTATAAGAGTTATAGTACGGTTAGACAAACCGAATTCATAGGCACATTTCAACCATGTTGGAAAGTCTGAAAAAAGAACATGAAGAAAATGTGTGTCTTGTAGTAACCGAAATATTATTCTGTATAAACGGCTGCTCGCTTAGACGGTATTTTACTTTATATTTGTTAATGAAACATTATTTTAAATACATCAATTTAAAATAATGTCATTCCAGCCTAAATAAAAAATAAATAATAACAAAGACATTTCAATCTCAAATTTCTGCCTAATGAGCAAATTTCAAGTGGACAAATCTGCCTATGAAACAATCAGCTGAATGATAAGCTATTCTGGAAATGAACTTATGTTGTCAAAAACAGATACCTCACAGATATTTAAATATTTATCAAAAATTCGTTGATTTACTCAAAATTTTTAATAGCTGGTAAGTAAAGGTTTAATAATCTTGTAAATTGGGCTACTAGATGTTCATCACCAAGAATGTTTCGGAAAAGATTTAGAGATATAGAAAAACATCTCTCCACAAAAAACTAAAATGAAATGAAATAAAATGAAATTGAGTTAAACCAATTTTTTTTTTGTTGTATTGATTACTAAATTTAAATCTGGTAAAAAATGGTATAAGCTTACAGTTATTTTTTTAAGTCAATATATATATATATTATTATTATTATTTGTATAACTTTTAATTAGGCAAACGCACACGGGTGTTTAAAAAATAACTTAAATCAAATCCATCGATCGAAATTTATCCTTTAATATAATATTCCAGCAGAGTTAAATTTTGATAGAAATAGAAAATTGTGCTATTGTTTAGAAATATTTTTACCACTACAGTGATTGCTGTTCAATTACTATAAATCTAAATTTAATGTTTATACATATTTCACGCTTTATTTTGTAAATAATAATTTTTCTTGACATATTGTTTTTTCGAGTGGCTGATACTATGATACTAATATTTCTGCTAGCAATTTGTTCAGAGCTCTGGTTCTAGTAATTTTTGAATGTGAAAATTTCAGGTGGTATATAAATCGGCGCTTCAATATTTCAAACAAAGTTATATAACTAAATTTTTGCTTCAATAAAGCGTTCACAAATGTGATTTAATCATGTTTATTTTTAGAGATAAAGAAAAATGATGTTGGCGTTCGTTTAAATAGATATACCAACTAAAATCCAAAACATTTATCTCTGAAATTTTCTCCTGAAATCTACGGGTGTAATCAAAATTATTCTTCACAATCATATGTCACATGATTGTTTTATTATATAAATAAGGTCGCAAATCACTATCAGTAAAATAAACAAACCGATTTGGTTTCCTTGTAATCTATAATTCATAATTTCATTTGATGAGACATTGAGACGAATAAACGTGTTAAACACATTATACAAGTTGAAAAGGCCATCATTTTTTTTATTTTTTCAAATCCATTGTAAAGGGATTTAAGCATATTTTTTACACGTATCTAAACAATTGTATTAGAGCAGGTAGACTGATTCCATAAAAAAACTAAACAAGAGAAAAAATTTAAAAGTATGCCTGAGTTAAATATGACATAAGGAAAAACCCTGTTAGAGACAAAAAATAGACGTTTTTAAATATTTTATTTTTCGCTTAAGTATCAATAAAACGAAAGCAGATTTTCCCCCATTCAATACGTATATTTTTATTTATTTTGATAATGTTATTTCTGTAAAAGAAAAATATGAAAACAGGTGGTGGTATCCTTATTTTAAAACGGTATTCACAGCGTGAACGACTTTGCGTGGGGTAGGATTGTATCTCGCAGAGAGTCATTTGAAACAGAAAAACGGTATGGTTTATAAAAACTAATTAAATATCCCTGAATATGAATCTATTTTCATTGGACTTGACCCACAGAAAACAAAATGGTGCTTCTTTAAATGTCGACCTACGGATTTTGCATTTTTTTTTTTTTTTTTTTTTTTTTTTTTCAATTTTAAAATTCTGGAGAAAAAAACTTACAAGAATACATAAGTAACAGTTAGAATTACACTTTCTAAATTAAAACAGTATAAGAAAAAATGCTTTTTATTAAAAATGCATTTAAGTTTCTAAATGTTTTGTTCCCATTCCCCGGCATATTTCAAGAGTGTAAAATAACACCCACTTCTCAATTGGTGTGAAGAACAATGTGAAAGAGTTTTTTGAAGACAAATTCCATATATCAATTGAAAATTTGAAAACATCATTTTAAACACTTTTTAACATATTAGAAAAGTATCAATGACTTCGGTTTGTCTGTGTGTTCTCTGACCGTGCTCTAACTCTCGTAAATGCATTCGGATTTCCATGTAATTTATGCATGTTATTGAGGTTTATAATACGTGATTTCTATTCAAAATGATGTATATAGCATTTATAAGCTCGTTTAAAAAGACTCTAAAAAGAATTCTATTACTTTATGGCCTATGGGAAAAAATCGTTTGCAGTGCATTTTAATTATGTTAACCTATTTGAAACATTATGAAATTAATAAATATTGCTAAGGTACACTACAAGATACTTACTGTAAATTATACGACCAAAATTTCTCATTCATTTACAAAGACGCACCAAATGACAATTGCTCGAACTGCTTTTTCAATTTTGTTAATTAAATTTTTTTTTTACATTTTTTAGGGTTCCGTACATAAAAAGTAAAAACGGAACCAATATAAGATCACTCCTGTGTCTGTCCGTCTGTCTGTCTGTCTGTCTGTCTGTCTGTCAATGCCATTTTAATCGTAAACTAATGGAACGTGGAAAGTTCAAATTCGGGGAAGTAATAAAGACCATTGACCCACATATTTTCAGATGAATAAACATTCATAAATATATTTAGTAAAAAAGTAGGGGGGCTAATTATGCTACTTGAAAAAAATCTTTTCTTTGTATATCATGTGGGGTATCCTGTGAAAGCTTTTGTAACGCTGAACACAAAAATACATTCCTTTTAATTTTAGGTATTATATTTTCAAAGATATTGTTGAAAATGTAGCGCAAAAATATGTCCCCCCCCCCCCCCATCTAATTCCGAATCTACTGAAACTAAAATTATGAAAAAATTAGAGGTAGTAGACGTTAATATAAACCTTGCCGGAAAATTATAGCGATTACCCTAGGTCACATAGTTTTTGAGTAATTAGCATTTTTCTGTTATACACAAATTTCGATTTACGGGCATTCAGAAAAATTGTTGAGCATCGCTGAATATACCTATCGTTGCAGAAGAATAAAAGCATTGTTGATAATGATTTTCGAAAAAAATCATCGGTAATTAGCTGAGATATTAATCCTTAAAGGTACGGTCAGTTTGGACATACACAAGGACAGGGCGGCGTACTCTATGCCTAGTTAACGACTTTTAATGATATATATGTGTAATGTAATGTCCAGTAACAGTATGAAAGCAATAAACGTCAAATTGTTAAAAACATACTAATTTAAGGGGTCTCGGGACTCTAAAAAGTGGAAAAAATGAAAAAAAAAGACCATTTTCAACATTTAATGTCTTAAAATGTATATGATTTTAAAACACAATTTTAATTGGAATGAAAGATATAAGTATGTTCTTTCGTTTCATGTATTTAAAAAATTGCAAGATACAGAATTAGTATTTATAGGGGGCTCGAAACTGTTAGACATTTGACGAACAAAAAATTGGCATAACAGTTTACGCGCAGGATTACAAAATAAATATTGCAACTAGAATGAAAATTTTGGTGCTTACTTATACTTCAGATTGTAATAATTTCCCAGAACTTAAATAAATTTGTATTTAAAGCATTTTTACATTTTTAATGCAATGCTGCATTTAGCTAGTACAAAATTTTGAAAATTTCAACAGTAAAAGCACCTAAAAAATATATTTTTTTAACAATAAAAAGGAAATTTTAGGTTCAGTTTATACAGAATAACATGGAATATATGTTTTGAAAATTTCATGAAAAAATATTCAGAAGTTTTTGAGGTATCCTGCGCGTTATACCCAAAAACGCCATTTGGAAAATAATGACTTTAAAGGTTCGGAAACGCCGCTTCAGCTATTGAGCGGGTATAATTCTAAAAGCCAAAACTTCTGTTCTAATGGGAATTTCAAGGAAACAATTATATCAAAATATTCAGAAAAAATAGGATTTTAACATCTAAAAAAATTAAAATTTCTTAAATTTTGAAGCTTTAAGAGTCCTGCGACCACTTAATCCTTTCCGGCACGGAATAATTCTATTTATAAACTTATGAAATAATGAACTGACACCAGAAATTATAAACGAATTTATTAGAAAATGCGAACATGCTTATTTTCACGTACATGATAAAAGGAAATCTTTAATTACATATTCTTGGTGCCGTTTGTCTGTTTTGGAATCAAAATTAGGTGTTTGTTTTTTAAGGGCATCGCCCTCGAAAGATTTAATTAGAATGAATCGCATAAATACTGTGGGATTCGCGATAGTTTGCATTGATTGTATATCTCAATACGCCTCGATTGACTTTAAAAGTTAATTAAACACCTATCTGGAAAAACGCGCCACTGACCAAGGCGGCGTTGCAACTTTGAGACCTCAATTCGAAGTGCGCTTAGCACAATGCGAAATTTAATCTTTGAACAAAGGTTTTGTTTTAGATACACTGTAGAAATAAAGGTTATTACTACGCTGAATTTAGTTTCATGAAATGCCAAATGAAGTCTAACTATGCACTGCCTTTATTGTCAGTACCGAATTAAGTTCATCATAAACAGATTAGAATAATATTAAAAAAAGAGTTATACGAATAGCTATATTTGATATTGTTCCATATATCTCTTTGAACTTTCATGGTACACTATGACGCAAAAGTTTAGACAATGACGTCATTCAGCTTTAAAATGTAGAATTATGACGTCAGAATTACAAAAACCTGTAAATATATTCAAAAACTGATTTAAAATGCTATGTACAAAAGACAGTCGTTTTATTTGCTATAATACTAATTTTTTTCATAAAAATTCAAATGTGCTTGTCGCAAAAGTTTAGACACTATTCTCAATTTCTTTGAATATTCGCTGGCATATGCAAATTTAGAATCGATGATGTCACAAATTAGGAGTACTTAAGTTCTGCAAACGATTGCGCTTCATAGTCGACATGCCGAGAGCTAAAGAAATTCAAGTGAGTGAGGTTTCAAGGATTTGGCAGTTGAAAGGTGAAGGGAAGAGCGTTTCTGAAATTTCTGCTATTATTAATAGGTCAAAAAAATCTATTTATCGAGTTTTATCGAGTGGTTCCGAATATAAAGCAAAATGTCGGTCTGGGAGGCCACGTGTGACAAATGTACGAGAGGATCGCCTGATACAAAGACTAGCGAGTACTCAACAAATGAGCGTACGTGAAGTTCAAAGCTCATCGGGACTCTCTGTATCAAAGGATACGATTCGTAGACGAATTTTGGAAAAAGGAACAATCGTTTATAGCAAAATGCAGAAGAAACCAGCTCTGAAACCACATCATAAGTTACAAAGACTTATGTGGGCTCGAAAGCATATGTCATATGGAGAGAAATGGCAGTCAGTCATATTTAGCGATGAAAAAAAGTGGAATCTGGATGGTCCAGATGGTTGTTTATCGTATTGGCATGACTTGCGGAAGGAACCTCGACGTTTTTTTAGTCGCAGACAAGGAGGGGACTCGGTGATGGTTTGGGCAGCCTTTTGCTATAATGGACAAGTATCTCTGACCTTCACCAGTGGTCGTCAAACTTCACAGCATTATACACAGACATTAGAAGAAAACCTACTGCCATTTGCTGAGCTTCTAGGGGGTCCTCAGTGGGAATTTCAGCAAGACAATGGTTCAATTCACACTGCAAAACATTCAAAATCTTGGTTTAATTCCCATAATATAAGAGTTCTCGACTGGCCAGCATGTAGCCCAGATCTTAACTCTATAGAAAACCTTTGGAGCATCATGTGTCGCAAAGTTTATAGCAACGCTAGACAATACTCTTCTGAAAAGGAACTTAAGGCATCTATTGAGAATGCATGGTACGATATCGATCCACAAACTATGCAAGATTTAGTTTCTTCCATGCAATCTCGTGTATATGACGTAATACATAAGCATGGATGCGCAACCAGGTTTTAAAAATTGTTTATTTCGATTTTATTTAATTTGTGTCTAAACTTTTGAGACAGCAGTTTATTTTTGTTACCATTTAATTTATTGCAATATGCACAATTCCACTTTTCTTTGTTATAAATATTGTTTATATGTACAGCACATTAATTTCAAGCAGTGATTTGAAAATTGAATAAATATTTTTCAAAGTATGTAAGAATTTCTTCATTGTCTAAACTTTTGCGTCATAGTGTATACCCGATTACACTTTTCTAATATATACAGTTATACCCGACCCTACGTTATATAGTTTTTTAAAAAGTCTTAGTATTCTTTTAGCAACTTTTTTTTCTTATATATATATATATATATATATAATACAATTACAAATTCATATATTTATTCTACGGAACCCTGTGTACGCGAGTAATGCTCGCACTTGACCGTTTATTTAAATATTAAATAGGTTTATGGACCCTGAAAAACTATTATCTTTCAAACCCGACTAATGTTTTGATAATCATTTGATCGGTTCGAACACTGTGCTGCACCGCGTGATGAAAAACATTGTTTTAAGAAATTTTCTTGATGAAAAACGAATTTGCTGTTTCTCAGCAGACGCACGGATCGTAACTTTGTAATATATCATTTAAATAACCGAAAATAGTTTCAGGCATTTATTCTATACCTATGCTGCATATCTATGCTATTTATTCTATTAGGAATTCAAAAAATGTGAAACTTTTTTTTTTAATACAACATAGTGAAATTTCTCCTCAATTTAGATGCGGCCAGGAGATGTAATTCTAAATTTTATGACAGAATAACGTTTATGGTTAGTGGAATAATTATTTATAATATAGCTTTGTTTATCAGAAAAATGACTGAATATATGGAATGTCGGGCCAAAACGTAGATTGCTTATACTTTACTAATTTTAAAGTCATCTCGTCATTAATATTTACAAATAAATTTCAGAATAAAAAATAAATAAAACAAGGATTATTTTTTTTAAAGCTGAATTTTCATTAAATTGAAAGAAAATTTACCAAATAATATAAACACACACACACTTATATATAATCCAAACGAAGCTGTTCTTAAATAAAAATTAGAAAATCATTTTTTATACTTAACATTTAATTTGTTTTTAAGTAAATGCTTTTCTGTATTATTATGTATCAGCCACTTTAAAAATTGGTTTGGAATCTAAGTTATTGAACTATGAATGAGCCTATTTGTAAATGTTACCAAATATTTTTTTGGAATGTAAATGCGTGTAAGTTTGCTGTTGGTTGTGTTTGGTGTTAAAATTTTTTCTTAAGTCAGTGTTTTAGATAATGTATACTAATGTACAGAAAAAGAATTAAATTCCTATTTATGCAACATTGTTTCAAATATTCATGAAAATCATCTAGTTTTTGATTATAGCACGGATATGAAAATAAATCAATAACAAGAAAAAAAAATATTTAGGGAAAAGATTCAAGAATATTTGGTAACAATTTAACACTATTGTTCAATCTTTAAAATTTTGATTATGGCTGCATGATTTGAGCATGAAAACAAGATAAGATGAACAAAATTCAAAAATGTGTCATCACCAAATCTTAAAAAAGAAAAAAAAAATTAAATATATAATTTTACCTTTTTTAAAACCATTTTAAGCTTTTTTTCATAAATGTATCAATTTTTTAACTTTTCTAAATAAGAAAACTGAGACCCTCTAAAACCGCCGTGCACTGAGTCTTCAAAAATTGGCGACGTTTGTTCAACATATATTTTTACAGCTTTTGTTGGGCATGGTTAAAATGTTGTCGAATTTCTACTACATATGTATTTGTTTTTCAACTGAAAAATATGAGAAAAATTAGTAAGCACCAAATTTAGTATTTTGACAATTTGATTTTTCTTAAAATGAAAAAGTAATTAAATTGATTTTTTAAATATAAGATACAGATACATTAATAACAATGTTTGAATATTAAATAATAACAATTAAAAAACTGCTTGCATATCGTATGCCAGTCCAGGAAAGAAATGGCACATTTGAAAAATTGCATTATTTCAATTGCTGTTGAAATATTTTTAATGACATGTTGGCTGAAACTGTGGTTACAAATTAATTGTGAGTTTATTGTATGTGTTTTTTTTTTTTAATTACAAGATTACTGCAACCTGTATTACTAAAAGCATTTCTATTCCCTCCATACTTAACATAATGCCATTGTGAAAGCCTTATACCATAGATTACCATACTGATATTTTCATGAACAATAAAGACCGTTGCAAATGTTTTGTTAAATTAACTTGTTGTGGAGTGACTTTTATTTCTATAAAAGTATATTATTAAAAAAACCTTTTCTATTTTACATTTACACAGAATTAAAATTAAAATAGTATTTTTACATTGAAACCCTTTCATTTATCTATAGCTCTTTTAACATTCAAGAGAATGACTGATGCTATCCAATATTTGCAGAGAAATATATAACTTTTTGTTCAAAGTGGATTCCAATTTGTTATTGATGCCAATCATGAAGAATATTTCTGCTCCATTTTAAGCAATAATTCTCTTACATTTATCGCTTAATTTAGAGAGAAAAGAAAGTAATGAATGGTAAAAATAAATGGAAAAAGTAAGAATGTAAAAGAATGGCTGAAATAAAATTGTGTGAAGGCAAATATTTCTAAAATCACATTCCTTATGTAATTGTATTTATTATTATTTTTTTTTTAAATAATAGTGAACCTTGGAATATAACTGAAAGACAATACAATAACACTAGACTGAAATTTTAATATAAATAAATATATATAATATATTTTTTTAGATGGACTCTAACTTGACATTATAAAATGTAAAATGAGTTACATAAATCGAATATTATTCTGACGAATGTAAAATATTTTTTTTTTAATTTTCATTGAGTTTTATTTTATTAAACTGATTCACTGTAACTGTTTGTTCGCAATTTTAAATATAGTCGATCTTAGCTTTCCGTATACTCCTGGAAAAAATCTTTATATCTTTTTAAAATATTGCAATTGAATGATAAATCTGATCAATCAACCGATATATAAATAACTGATATTTTGCTGATCTCAAATTCAGTTATGTTTAAATACTATTGTTATATTGACCAAAATAATGCGCATGAAATTAAATTATAGTATCATTTCGCTGACGTAGGTGAACTTTATTTGCCTTAACACCTTAGCGACGAGAGCTCTTTGCTTAATTTTTAATCTTTTACCACCGGTTTTTCAAAACAGGAAATGTTCTGTGATTGAATCGCGAAATTGCTCTAATTTAATAAGGTAAACTTTACAATAAAAAATAACTGATGGGAATAATGAAGGATTCTGAGCATCGTACGCGGCTACAGGGCCCGACTTACGCAGGGGCATGCGGGGCAGTTGCCCCGGGCCCCCCCTTTTCAGGGGGCCCCCATGACAGTAGTCAGGATTTTCATTAAAAAGTGCCAAATGTTTAAAATTAAACAAAAGTGACCAAAATCCATATGCTTTCAAACATTTAGGAAGGAAGTGCGGTCCCTCTTCCCCCCTTATCTTCCAGTACCCTCTCCACCCATGCAAAAAACCAACTATATCATTAGAAAACTAATGATTAATATTTTATTATGCCTACTTAGTATTCTATTGTTTTCAAAAGAAATTCTTTATTAACGTTTTTCTCGTAACATGGCAAGTTAATACCATTAATGATGACCAATTTGGGGCATTTTGTTTTAGACATCTTATAACGTACGTAGATAAGCAAAGTAAAAGCTTGCAAAGAAATACTCGTGTCAATCAATCTATCATTTTTTTCTACTATTATCCTACAAGTATTTTTTCTTAAAGTTGTGACTACCTTTTTGTGACATACTGTATACAGATGTAAGCAGTACCGGGTACAAAACTTATGCATATAATAGGATATGTATGAAGTTTAGTACTAGCTACTTCCACATTATTAAAAAAAATTTATAGATAGATAGAAGGGGGCCCCCCAGAATGATTCTTGCCCCGGGGCCACCTGTAGCCCAAGTCGGGCCCTGCACGTATACTGGTCGCCTGTCCCCAAGGGGTTAATAAACAATGTATTCCTATTTGAAGAAATCTTAACATTTTGTTCATATAAGAAATTCACACTCCATATTTACAGGCATACGATCCTATGACTAACATGCTTTTGCAAAATGTTGCAAATAATTCATTGTGCAAAGATTAGATAAATAACATGTCGCCAATCACCAGAAATCACCAACTCTCTAATTTAAAGATTGGCATGTAAATATATTTTATATTTATTTGTTAGAGTAAAAAAAATATATATTCATATAAAACATCTTAATAAATAAAATTTACCAGAAAATCTCTAATATTTTTAGAATTTTAAGCATTTTTAAAGGTTGATGAAAGTAAAAATAAATGAAATATAATACAGTTTTAATTCTGAACAAATGTAGCAAAATAAAATGGCATATAATGAATTTGAACAAACCTATATAACCTCCAAATCAAAAAATTAGAACAATTCATTTCATTTGTATTTGGAATTGCATTTAGCTTTATTTCAGGAACTACAATTGAACAAGTGGGTAAGTGTGATCACAGATTGCACAGAGGGTTTCTTTTAATATTTCTTTCAAACACTATCCTTTTGCAAAATCTGTTAGTTCAACAATTCGCAACTAGGGAGTGCACTCTATTCTAAACAAACGTCTGCCCGACAAAACTCCGTTTTAGAACCTATTCGCGCTTATATTAGTCGAGGAAATTGGACCCATAAAACTTAAAATAGGAAAGCCCTCCTGGCCAAGTGGAAATAAAATATGAAAGGCTATTGTGCATAAAATGAAAGGTGGCCGAAGGGTCGTCAAATGATATATCAGATGAGGGATTTGGGGAAAATTTGACCCCCCCCCCCTCCCGGAGCCTTCAAGTGAAACTAGCTCGCTATAGCTTAATTAGCGGATAAGTTAGAAAAAATGCTTAAAAAACACAAGGTAGAGCCCAGAGGAGTCAATAATATAAGACTTTTTGAAAAATTTATCATTTGTCGTGTGATCACAAGTGTTCAGCTATAAGTATGCAAAATTTCATATCCCCAGATTAATTTGGGCTCAGTTAGAAATAATTGCTTATAATACAGAAGTTGAAGCCCAAAGGGTTAATTATTAGACTTTTTCAAAAATTCATATTTTGTCTTATGATATGACGCGTTCAGCTATAAGTATGCAAAATTTCATGTCTCCAATTTAATTAGGGGCTCAGTTAGAAAGAATTGATTAAAAAACACAAGCTGGAGTCCAAAGGGTTAAACATAAAACTTTTTCGAAAAAAAAAAAAAAAAAAAAAAAAAAAAAAAAAAAAAAATGTCGTGTGGCCTCAAGTGTTCTGCTATAAGTATGCAAAATTTCATGTCTCCAACTTAATTATGGGTCTCATTTAGAAAGAATTGCTTAAAAAATATATGTGGGAGCTCAAAGGGTTAAATGTAAGACTTTGTCAAGATTTTATAATTTGTCGCCTGGCCCCAGGTGTTCTGCTATAAGTATGAAAAATTTCAAATATCCAATTTAAATATGGTTTCAGTTAGAAAGAATTGCTTAAAATACACAAGCTGGAGTCCAAAGGGTTAAATATAAAACGTTTTTTGAAGTTTACTATTTGTCGTGTGATCTGAAGTGTTCAGCTATAAGTATGCAAAATTTCACGTATCCAACTTAATTATGGGGCTCATTTAGAAAGAATTGCTTAAAATGTATATGTAGGAGCTCAAAGGGTTAAATGTAAGACTTTTTCAAGATTTTATGATCTGTCACCTGGCCTCAGGTGTTCTGCTATAAGTATGCAAAATTTCAAATCTCCAATTTAATTAGAGCTCAGTTAGAAAGAATTGCTTAAAATACACAAGCTGGAGTCCAAAGGGTTAAATACGAAACTTTTTCGAAATTTATTATCTGTCATGTGATCTGAAGTTTTCAGCTATAAGTATGCAAAATTTCAAGTCTCCAATACAATTAGGGGCTCTATTAAAAAGAATTGACTAAAACACACAAGCTGGAGTCCAAAGGGTTAAATGTAAAACTTTTTCGAAATTTATTATTTGGCGTGTGATCTGAGGCGTTCAGCTATAAGTATGCAAAATTTCAAGTCCCCAATTCACTTAGGGACTCTGTTAAAATAAATTGCTTAAAATACACAAGCTGGACTCCAAAGGGTTAAACATAAAACTTTTTAGAAATTTATTATTTGTCGTGTGATTTGAGGTGTTTAGCTATCAGAATACAAAATTGCATGCCTCCAATTTGATTAGGAATTCTGTCATAAAGGATTGCTGAAAATACACAAATTGGAGCCCAAGGGGTTAAATATAACACTTTTTCAAAGTTTTATGATTTGTTGTGTGGGCTCATGGGTTTAACTATAATAATTCAAAATTCCATGTCTCTAACTAATTAGAGGCTCTGTTAGAAAAAATTGCTTAAAATGCACAAGTTGGAGGCCAAAGGGTTAAACATAAAACTTTTTTCAAAATTTTATGATTTGTCTTGTTGTCACAGGTATTCGGCTATAAGTATGCGGAATTTCATGGCTCCAACCTTATTAGGGGCTGACTTAGAAAGAATTGTTTGAAATACACACGTGGGAGCCCAAAGGGTTAAATTTAAGACTTTTTTTTTAATTTTAGGATTTGTCGTTTCATGTGAAGTGTTCAGCTATAAGTACTCAAAATTTCAAGTCTCCAACATGTATAGTTTCTGAGAACGGGCTCTGTGACGGACAGACAGACAGGCGGACAGACAGACAGACAAAGGAGTGAGACGAATAGGGTTTCGCCAGATGAACGAAACCCTAAAAAGAACAGCAGTTGATGTTTTAATAAATTTGCATGTTATTAAATAAAATTAAAACTGAAAAAGATTAAATTTTTAGTGAATATTGTATTTTTGTAAACTTATTTTCATTATTCAAAATACACTGGTGTCCAAAATTAAGGACCAATCGCAAAATGCTAATGTTCATGTACGCGAATATTCAAAAGGAAATAATATAATTTGAGTAATTACTATCTCTACAGCACAGCTAGTCCATATAACATCTCATTCATGTCACACATGGTCACAAGTGTCACAGTCACTATGGTGAAGCAAAAAAATAGGAAATTCCATACATCTCATTGTGAGTCTCAAATGATCACTATATGTGACTCCACTGAGACGTCACTGTGACTTCTGCTTTGTGACGAATCACCATGTCACTTTACAATGTAGTTACATTGTGACTCTCATGTGAATGTCATCTGTAGACTCAATTTCAAAGTCATCGTGAACGCTGCATCGGGATAAGTTACCAAATAATGGCACCTTAAAGTCACATGATGACTTTCAGGTGACAGAGAGACTACTGTGAAGTCACCAATGTGCTCTTTTGTGAAAACTCACCATGTGACTATAATGTGATATTATTTGGTGACTTATCATAATGCAACGTTCTGATGACTTTGAAATATGAGTCTAAAATTGACAGTCACATGATAGTCACAATGTAACTACATTGTAAAGTCACCTGGTGACTTGCCACAAAGCAGCAGCCACATTGACGTCTCAGTGGAGTCACATATAGTGATCATTTGAGACTTATAATGAGACGTGTGGAATTTCCTATTTTTTTCTTCACCGTAGTTACTCTAATACTTGTGACCATGTGTGACATGAATGATATGCTATATGGACTATCTGTGCTGTAGGGATAGTAATTATTTGAATTATATTATCTCCTTTTGAGTATTCGCTTACTTAAGAATTAGCATTTTGTGACTGGTCCTCAATTTTGGACACCAGTGTATTAGAATACTAAAATAGGTGGTTCAAAAAATTAGCATATTTATGAATTTTAATGATTGGTTCAGAATGTTGCATAAATTAAGCATAAAATTAGCTCCTGCGGTTCTTCTTCTTATGTTATAAAAACGCATTGCATCATTGTTTTCATTTTGTGCGAAACATGGGTCGTTCGTCCGACATAACAGAGTTTACAAAGCATCGTATTATTGATTTGCATAAGGAAGGTCGTAATCAGCAATATATCGCCTGTTACTTAAAATGTTCTCATCCAAGTGTTAGTAGAGCAATAAAGCAGCATTTTAACGACGCACGTTTTGAAAACAAGCATCTGAATAGCGGCCGAAAGACAAAAACTGCTCAGAAAAATAATAGAAAGCTAAATAATATTGCTAAAGAAACGTTTTAAGCCGCTATCAGATTCACCGACTTTTCGAGCAACCAACTTTTACAGCCGATTTTAACCCCAACTTTTTCCAGTTGAAAGGGAGAAAAAGGTTACAATTGTCTTTGCTAAAGTTGGAGGAAAACCGGGGAAAACCAGTACTACTAGTACCAGCCGTCAATATTTATCGCATTTTCGTATCATCGCTTATCTCTGATTCGCTGAAATGTTAAAAGGTGGGAGGAAAAGTTGCAGCTAGGACAGACTTTTTTGAGATGTGGATAAAAAGTTGGGGATATTGCTGTTTGCTATCACACTGGGTGTTGAGACAACATTTCGCGAAAAGTTGGAGGAAATCAAGAGTTGGCTCAAAAATTGCTCGAAAAGTTGGTGAATCTGTTAGCGGCTTTAGAAGTGTAAGATGCCGTGTTCTTTCCAGCGAAAGTGGAAAGAACACGGTATTAATGTGAGTAAATTTACAACACTAAGACCACCATAAACTTGGATTTCACTCGTGTACCAAAGATAAACGCCCTCATGACAATTAAACAGAAACGGGAGAAAGTTAAATGGTGCAAAGAAAAAGGCTTTTATTGAGTCTGGATGATTGGAAAAATATATTGTTTAGTGATGAGAGTGTATTTTGCGTAACATATGGTGATCAAGGTGTTCGTGTATGGCGACTGAAGCACGAAGCATATGATAAGGACTGAATGAAACGATCAGTGAAATTTGCAGCCAGTATAATGGTATGGGCTTGCAGGACGTCAGATGATCCTGGAAGGCAAATGTAACGTTAACAAAATGATTAATTCTGAGATATATCAAGAAATCCTTTAGCATTTCATAATAACATCATCGGTAGATCTGTGCGGTGACGATTTTATTTCCCAACGCGATTTAGCACCTTCAGACAGTTCAGTGTCCACCAAGAACTGGCTTAGCCAACACCAAGTTAACGTACTGCCCTGGCCGACTAATTCGCCGGATTTAATTCCAACAGAGAATTTCTGGAGAATAATGAAGAAAAAACTGCAAAATATTGCTAAAAAAACAAAGTCGAGCTTCTATCCAGCATAAAGTCGACATGGTCATGTCTGGGCAGAAAACATTATGAACCACTTGGAGCTAGGTTGGCAAAGTAAGTTCGTATTGTTATAAAATGTAAAGGTGATGCTACAAAATATTAAAGAATAACTATTTTTCCCTTTTTTTAAACACGCATTATTTTCAGTGCATTATTCTAATATTTTGAACCAGGTAAATTGTTTTTCTAATATTTTGATTTTTTCCAAGTGTGAATAATTATTTTAATTTTTGTATTATTTCCTTTAATTTTTATGCTAAAATATTCTACAAACTATGTAGATTCTTCCAAGATTAAATTTTATCCTGCATTACTTGTTATGTAAGCGATACATACAAAAACTTTTTTCACAATTCCTTTTTTTCTTTTATTCTAATTTTTTGACTCGGAGTTGTATAATTATCAGATGATTATGACGGAAAAGTGAAAGCAAATCTAAAATGAAATTATATATATATATATATATATGTATGTGTGTGTGTGCAGACTTTTTCAAATATAAACTCTTTAAAAATAACAATATTTAAAAAAAAAAAAAAATCCTTACATCCATATTTTAAAAACATTTTTAAATTATTCTTTTTGAATATATATATATATATATATATGTTACAGAAAGAAGAAATGTTAATTTCTTTTCATGATTTACTTTAAAAAAATTAAGAAAGAAAGGTAAATTTTTTTGATTGTATTTTATTATAGGAATAATAATTTAAATTATTTTTCTCAAGATTAAAAAAAAAAAAAAAATTCTGGATCTATATACAATTGAGACTGGTTGTAAGAAATATTTTATAGAAATTTACGTGGATCAATTTAAATATGACAAATCTTTTAAAAAAAATACATTCTAAAGTAAATGGATTTAAAATTTTAAGTACTCAATAGACAATCACATACGCTGCAACATAAAAGTATTACGCATCTCTTGATCTAATCACTGTATTTATATGCATTTGATTAATTTTATTCTAAAATCTCGAGTATTGTTTATTCCCAAAATAAAATAAAAAAATTATATTTTTTCAACATTTTTGTGTCCCAGATTACCTGCATAGATAGCCCAAATGAAGAAAGAAATGCAATAAATAAAAATATGTGGTTATCCAATATATACTCGTATACAATTAAAATAGAAAGAAAAATAAGATAGAAAAGACAAACAATTAAACAATTTGTAATATAAATACATATTCTATACATAATGATTTCCAATATTTTACCCATTATATTAGGGTTGAAACATCTTTGCACAAGGCAGTTTGGTACATAATTAAATTAAACCCTTTATGAGGCTACTTTAGTAAAATCACACTCGCCATCTATTGTTAAACCAATGGCAGCGTTCTTTTCAAATTTCCCGTTAGTGTTTCGGATCCGGATTCGAAAATGAAAGTGTCCTCGAAAAAATAATGCAACCAACATAGAAAATGTACGAAAGTACCCAGTTAGACATCGAGCTCAGATATCCTTTGCAAAAGAAAAAATCATTTAAAAATATTAAAATGCAAATATAAAATTGAAAGAAAATGCTGCCATTGGTTAAACATAGTATATTTGCATTACTATAGCATTACTACTCTTATGCCTTGAAAGAGAAATAGACATTTGTCACTAATACTGTTATTGTATTAAAGATGATTTGTAGTTCATACACGTTATTTATTTACATTAATTTATTTTCTAGAATTTTATACTTTTATCACTGAAGTTACTTCTTTACAAGAAAAAAGAAAGAAAAAGTCATTACTATTATTATTATTTTTTTTATTGTCCCCGAGTAATGATAAAATACCAGTTTTAGAAATGAAATTTTTCCTTCTTTGTTTTATATTATACGAATAAATACAATTGTTATTTACTGCTGTTTCTACATTTTCGCTGTCCTTCCACAAAACACTTAAGGAATTTGGATACAGAAATTATTATTTCTTTTTTCAGAGATAGCACAATTTATTTGTTCTCGGGATAAATAATCTAAAGAGCGATGTTTCCTCTTATATATATAGAGAGAGAGAGGAAAAGGTCCAAATATCGGCTACCACTTTTGTTTTCAATCTAGATCATACAATTTTCAAAATTAATAAAATAAAAAGTGACAGCAGGGTACCTTGACACGTCTTACATCTGTTTAGAGAAAAAAAATCAGTTTAAAAGGCGTTTTCTGTTTATAAGAAGCAAAATTCCCTAAGTCTTCAAATTTTGAGTTTTTAAAATGGGGTCTAAATACCGACTACCAAAGTTTTTTTCCCAAAAGATCACACAAATAGAGCTAATGGCAATTATTAAGCAATAAGAATATTATTTTAATAAATTGTATTGATTAATAACATTTCTTATGCACAGAAAAAATACGCAATTTTTAATAAATATGTATTTTTGTCAAATTTCTAAAATTCTTTTCGACTATCTCTCACAGTCTTCTTCCCATTATGTTTCTAAATTTGTTTTTTAACGTGTAAAACAAAACAAAAAAAAAAGCTTGCTGATTGAAATGAGAATTATTTTATTTGAAAAAATCAAAAGCATAATATCACTCTCTGCGTCGGTATAGTCACTATCAACCCACATATAACCCCACATAATTCTTAACATTGAACCCAGAATCCCCTGCCCCATTCTTGTCCACAAAGAAAGCACCCATGCAGAAGACACAAATTTATCATCTTCCTCTGTTGGACATTTCCCTTTTTCACTTTTTTAGCCCTTTCGCTGCGTAACTGTTTTATCAAAGTAGCTTAAAAAATTGCGTATTTAACCCCTTCGTGACGAGCGTCTTTTAAGAATTGTTATTCTTTAGTCACCGATTTTTCAAAACAAAAGTTTTTGTCTAATTTAACCGGGAAAATGCTCCGATTAAATAAGGCATAATTTACAATAAAAAAATAACTGGTGGGAATAATCAAAGAGGGTTAATTAGACGGAAAAAATTCATCCCCGAGAAAATCTCGGGTTGCACAAATTTTGCTACGATGCCGAAGGAAATCTCGGGTTGCGCAGCGAGAGGGTTAAAATCAAATTTCTGCCTCTTTCGCCTGGTTTACTCCGTCATTTTTTTTTTCTTTCTCTTCACATTTATTACAGGCAGTTTTGTAGTGTCCAACAGCTCTTTTTTGGAAAGTGATCCGGTAACCAGTGTCGGTCTTTGAAGAATTACGACCATGGTTGCTTTTTTCATATTGCGAAATGGGACGGGGACAATTTCTGAACCATTTCAATTAATTTATTAATTATGGAACTATTTAAATTAGTTTATTTTCCTCCCCTTCAAGCAGAGCAACCGAGAGAGGTCCAAATACCGGCTAGCCGGTATTTAGAACACTCTAGGTAGCCGGTATTCGGACCACTGCTATGTTTAAGTTAAAAGCGGTATTACTCATTCATATAATAAAATACCAATACTGTGCGCGTGGAAATTGAGAGCTAAATATGTCTAGAAAATAACTTAATCAACAATTCAAGCCAATATACGATCAGTATATTTAAAAAAAATGAGAAACACATATCTGAAAAACTTTTGATGTACCAGATTACGTAGATTCGACTCTTTTGCATTTAATATTTGTAAATGACACGAACTTCAGCGACGTACTTTTCGTAACTTTCTTCTCTCAATTAAAGTTACAAACTCTGCCTATCACCGCTAGGCTGCGCTGCGCTCAGTTCTCAGAACACCTATAGTAGCCTGTATTTGGACCTTCTCCTCTATATATATATACATATATAATACCACCACTTTTTTTTTTTGGCTATAATTCTTATATTATTTAACAGAGACTTTAACATAAAATAAACGTGGTTTTTAAAAACCAGAGGCTAATTTTAATTTTTTTCAGTCCAATTTAAAAAGATAAAGAATGATTGCACAAATAAGCATTATTTTTTGTTTTCTTTTAAAACAATCTTAGCAAGTAATAAATATCTATATAAGATGATATACAGAAGGAAATATTTGAGTAAAACACTAATTAAATGTAATTTTTTTAATGCTTTCATTGTTTGCATCAACGCAGATTTAACTACGGAAATGCTAATGGCAATCTAGACGCCAGTACTATTTCCGTTTTTTTACGGAAATTTTTACCCATAAATTACAGAAAATTTTCCGTTTTTCTGATTAAAAACAGAATTTTTTCTGTAATTTATGGGTAAATATTCCCGTAAAAAAACGGAAATAGTACCGGCGTCTAGATTGCAAGTAGTATTTCCGTTTTTTAGTCCTTTTTTTTTTTTTTTTTTTTACAGTGATACAATATTACAATCCCTTTGTTTAAGTGGTCTCAGGACTCTTAAAATTGGAAAAATCGAAAAACAAAGACCATTTTCAACATATAATATCTTAAAATGTAATTGATTTTAAGACAAAATTTTATATTGGAATGAAAAATATAAGTATGTACTTTTATTTCATGTATTTGAAAAATTACAAGATGCAGAATCAGAATTTACCGTGTGCTCCAAAATGTCAGACATTTGACGAGCGGAAAATCGGCATAACAGATTACGCGCACGATTACAAAATAAATTTTGCAAGTAGAAGGAAAATTTTGAGTCCTACTTATGCTTCACATTGTAATAATTACTCTGAACCTAAATAAATTTGTATTTAAAGCATTTTTCTATTTTTAATACAAAGTTGTATTTAGTTAATGCAAAATTTAGAAATTTTCAACAGTATATAATCACCTATAAAGAATATATTTCTGAGCAATAAGTAGGAAATTTTAGGTTCAGTTTATACAGACTAACATGAAACATATGTTTTGAACATTTCATGAAAAAAAAATTTCTGAAGTTTTTGAGATATCGTGCGCGTTATGCCCAAAAACGTCAGTTGGAGAAAATTGACTTCAAATTTTCTGAAAGGCTGCTTCAGCTATTGAGCGTGTATAATTCTAAAAGCCATAACTTCTGTTCTAATAGGAATTTCAAGGAAACATTTATACCAAAATGTTCAGAAAAGTTAGTAGTTTAATATCCAAAAAAATTAAAATTTCGAAAATTTTAAAGCTTTAAGAGTCCTGAGACCACTTAATTAGTTTTTATTCTGAAACACATCAAACTGGTAAGTTCGGTTATTCAGAAACTATGTTACCGTACTGATTTTTTGTTTGTTTTTTGGTAAAGGCAAAGGATTCTTCAGAAAATGCTGTCAAAGCTGTAGTTTTATACGTCATTACGGAAGGGACAGAGCTGGAAAGGGAAAAAAACTGTCTTCCTTAGACAACAATTGCTTATAAATAAAGCTGTCATTAATTTAACTAAAAATGAAAACTGTCCGGTTATCAATCACTTCAATAATCATGCCTCCGAGTGTCATGTTTTTACGTTTTAAAAATGAGTCAGAAAACGTTCTGACACGTTTTCTTATATAATGTATCCTTATATATTATTCGCAATTGAATATCATCACAATTGAACCAAAAGAAGTTTTTCTCTCTTCTGTTTATGCAAATTTTATTCTTAAACATCTAGAATAAAAATGTCACAAATGGTCTTTGTGCAAATTATTGCCCCATTTCGACACCCGGAAAAACTTGCGGCACTTTGAAGACCATTACATTTTGCCTTTTTATCTGTTGCGACTTAGGTGGTAAGCCGTGACCGAAATCCTAAATGGTAAAGTGCAATTCAGACCCATTTGCTGTGAATGAATCCGCTTTTTATCAGATACGCAAGCGTAAAAGCCATTTCTTTGATATGAACAAGTCACTTTTAATACCGAGAAAAAATACAGCCGTTAATGGCAAAATGAAAAAACAAAATTTAATTCAGTAAAATTATCTATGGTGCACATTGAGGTCATATGCTTGATAATTGTATTGAAACAAACTCTGAATGAAAGGAAAAGTGAAAAAGAGCTTATTTCGAACTAAAATGCTCATTGACAAAAATGGACTGCGATAAAAATATCAAAGTTCCATCTTCAAAAATACATCGCAACATTTGACATGACATGTTTCACTTTAACTTACATTATACAGTGTCCAATACCTAATTCCTAAACTGTTAGTCATAGACATAACAGTAAAACCCCGCTAATCCGAACTAATTGAGTCCGGTGGCTGTTCGGATTACAAAAAATTCGGATTACCCGAAATTCTGATAAAAATAGAAAAGAAAAAGGTGTTTGCTAAAAGAAAATGTAAGTTATAAGTACTGAGTAGTAGAGTAAACATCCTCTAAACCGGCCTCCTAAGGTCCGGCATGATGGATAATCCGGTACGACTTTCAGAAAAAAAAGTATTGCTTGTTTAATCACTCTTTATGTTTATAATAATCTAATTGTCAGGTTCTAAGAAAAATCTGCTATTAGAACTGGGGTTCTATATTATTTTCGTCTTAATATATTATATATTGTATGGTCTGTGTACTGGAATTTTAAAATAACATTCTTTCATTGTCTAAAACTGGATCTAAGCCGGTGAAAATGTATAGATGGAATGAAGGGGATAAAAGATAGTTGGAGAGGGGTTTGCGCAACCTTTTGAGATGTCTGTGGAAGATGAGGAGACAAAGACATTCCACGAACGAAGAAAAGAGCTTGGAATGCGAGCCAGGTAGAAAACCCCGAGGGGGTTACGTTGAGGGAAGGGAGAAGGTTGCTAGTGGCAGGCTCTGCTGCTGAGACAGTGAGTTGGAGCCTACAGCGCGAAGTGGAAGGTGAGTTCCTTGGATAGCTCTGAGAGAGAGCTTAAGGTTGAGTGAGGCTCGGAGAGCTTAGGCTTAGAGCCCATGTGTTGGGAGATTGAGATTGATCTCCTGTAAAGCTTATTTAACGTGTATAGAGTGAGAGTGAGATAACGTAGTTTTAACAGTACACAGCCAGCTTTACTATATTTAATTTAATGTTGAACCGGATCACCTATATCCGAGTTTTAAGTGTAAATAGTGTTTTGTATTGTGTAAATAGTGTGTAAATAAACTTTTAATTTAGTTAATTGAAAGCGTTGGTTTTCATTTAAACAATCCTCTCAGTGCGTGACCGATATCACGTAATCATATCGGTGGTGGCAGCATATAAATAGCACGGAATTTCTTCAAAGTTATGCGGACTAAGAGGAAACTCCGACACTAATGGAACTTCAGAATAAGAAATCGCCAATCTATAAATAGCTCAGTCATTACGTCAACAAGGGGTGGGTGGGTGGGTGGGGGGTGGGGGGGGGGGGCATTTCTTAGATAATTTGCGAAATCAAGCTGTTGAAAAGAAAAATATTTTTTTATCATCTGAATTAAATGCTTTTTGCATTTTAAAAAATAATATTATAGTGACTGACAAGCAAAGTGATATTCGAGAT
This sequence comes from Maratus speciosus, assembly GCA_963932465.1. Lineage (NCBI taxonomy): Eukaryota > Metazoa > Arthropoda > Arachnida > Araneae > Salticidae > Maratus > Maratus speciosus. The sequence goes on along the minus strand of OZ010796.1, from coordinate 373,642,079 downwards.
TTTTTTAAGGTTGCTTCTACGAGTAGATCTACAGTGCATCTTTTCATTTTATATTCGTGTACATATGTTGTACTTTTACATTATTGAATATTTTTTTTTTCTATTCAAGCTGTTTAAACAATAAAAAACATGCTTTACAGCCATTTTTTGTTTAATTCTAGCTTCTACACGTTTTCCTCAACATCCGTTTTCCTCAACATTTTTTCATCCTGTAATCCGGAAAATTTCGTAGTGAAAAGGGTAAAAAGTACTTTTTTGTTTTTAGTACAATAATTCAATATTTTCAGTTAATCTCTCAAGTATAATTTTCGAAAATAAAATCGGTTCGGATTAAACGGAATTTCGGATTAGCGGGGTTCTACTGTAGTTCTAATGACAAAGATGTTGTAGATGATGTAAAGAAGTATTTTTAAAGCAATTTGGGTCAATTAAAACATTTCTTAAAAAATGACGAAATTTAAATTTTTATACGGTCCCCTGGTGCTATAAGTTATATTTAGTAAAAATATCCTATTACTCTAAGAAATAAGACCAAAAAAGTCTCATTTTTCTAGTATTAAAACTGAACGAGTAATAGCTGTTTAAAGTTGAAGCACCTTTTTTGCTGCGAAATAAGAGTCATTCACATATTTACTAGAAATATAAATATTCGTCAGATATTTTTAAAAAAATTCTAATTGAAAAAAATTTTTAATTTGAAATTAAAATTATACATGATTATTTGTTTAGAAAGTAATACTGGTTCAAAATACAACGTGTTCTGCATTAAATACGATTTTTCAAACTTTTTAATTCGTTAAAAATATTATTAGATAAATATCCATCAAATTGAAACCTGTTCTAATACGACAAGGGGAAAAAAAATGATTTTACGTTGCTTTATTATAAGAGACTTTTACAAGAAGCCCTGCAGGAGTTAAAAATATCTAAAAAGCCTTTATAAAAGTAATAAGAGGCATAAAAAAGTATCCCTAGACCTTCTGTAGTGTTCATCCCCTTGAAGCATTGCAGTGTTTATGTCCGCTTGGCTCGACTGAAAGGGATAGCCATACATCATGGTAGTCTTCCGTGTACCCCAAACAGCGCTACTGTAGCACATTAATCATCCATATGAGCCGTCACCTCGTACTAGGTCCCCTTTATGTCTGGATCGTTCTATTCTGTCCTTATACCCGTTATTTTTTTGCTTGCATCGGATTCATTCTTTCTATCTGCCTATCAAGCGGCTATTCATAAAACGGCTACGCTGAAGTCGATTAGGAAGGATAACGTGAACGGCAGATTAGAAGTGGAAATGTAAACAAATTTGACCAGGAAGTGCCTTGTACGGAAATAAATTTGATGCTCTTGTGAATACTTTCGCCATATTTTGCACCCTATGGAAAGTCAGGAAGTTTTACAGACATGTGACATGCAGTTTTTGATACTTTCACTATATTTTATATCCTGCGACAAAAATTAGGAAGTTTTTCAGTCAGATTCGTAGGTTATACAGAGTCAGAAGATTTTTTTTTTATGAATGTCATGCTTCAACTATTAAACGTTCATACTCGCTTTATAACACAGTGTTTGGAGGCAAGCGCCCATGTCTTAGGTCCATGTTTTTAAAGAGCCATTATTTTTTTTTCACCTATACTTACAATAAAAAAACATTTGAATTGTGAAAGTTTTCAATTACCGGTTTTTGATGATACATGGTTTGTGATACCATAAATACGATTTGACTACTTTTAGATTGGTATCTGTCTTTATGTCTGTCTGTTTGTCTAGCGTCTCTCTATCTGCGTCTATGCAATACTAATTTTGTGGGCGCTATAACTCAAGAAGTAATCTACGAATTTCCACGAAACTCCATATATAGTCGAAGTTTGACTTAAATCAGTTGTTATTAGATTTTGATGTGTACGGTCCAACAGGTGGTGCTATGGTCCCGTGTAATTCTCGGCTTGCATTTGCATTATATCTACATCTTGACATCTATGGGATGGATGTATTATGCCAGGTGCTGATTATGAAAAACCCTGCTTATTCAATTTTGGTTTGGATCACTTAACAGTGAGCTCTATAATATGCTTTTTACAAGAAACATTATTGCTGTATCTCAGTTTCCATTGGGTAGAAATGCAACAAAATTTACTTTTTGTGTTACTGATATAAATATATGTATTGGTGCGTTGTTGGCTTTGTAAACAATAAATAAACTGATTTTGAGCTGAAAGTATTTAAAAGTTGCAATATATCTTACACCATAGAAAGGGAAGATGGGTTTTTGCGATGACGTGTTTTAATTTAACCTTTTTTGAGTTTCGGGTGTCCTTCTTTGAATATAAGGCAGATATTGACCAGATTATATTTGAGTGATGTGATTATTATATTTCCAGACTTTACCCACAATGAAAACTTCTGACGTTTTAGTTTTCTAATTTAAATTAAATTAAACCAAAATGAAGCTTTAAAGTATCCTTCTTTACAGAATTAATACAATAATTCTATCTAAAATCACACTTTCTCGATGAAAAGAAAAGCTCACCTAATACGATCTATAATACATCACACCCCATAAAAAATAATTACATTCTAGTATTTACTTAAACTTACAAATACCCGAACTACTAATGAAGCACCATGATGCAGTTTACACAAATAAATTCTCCATCCGATTTAGAGATGTGTCGCCAGCTTTTCCGACCATTGAAGGTGATTTCTGGCGAAGAGAAATCTTATTTTTTCCAGTTGAGCAACCTGGTTCTGTCATTTCCCGTCGCGATTTTGACGAGAGATGGGGACCAATTGGCGGAATGAATAAGACGGCGGGGGAGGGTAGCAGAAATATATCCCCCAAAAGATTGAGCCAGCTTGGAAGCGGTGACGGCAGTTTTCTTCGATTCTTCCAAAGTCTTGACAGATCCTTAGAAGGAATATCTGCAATATTTAAGTCCAAAGTTCATTGTAATGTTGAGGAATGAGAAAAATTGTTGTAAAATTCTTTTTCCATTTTTATTAAGCAATTTTATTGAAATAAGTGAGAGTATTTAAAATAATATATTTATACATTTCTGCAAAGTATTGTAAAAGATCGTCATAAATACAAATACATGAAGTGTTTTGCTTATTTATTAGTTAATAAATATTGCTAGAATTTTTCATTAAATATATTACAAATAAAACAATTCTGTTGCTAATTTCAGAAAAAAAAAAAAAAAAAAAAACAGAATAAAACTAATGTAAATCTGATCACAAAAGATGTGTTAAGATAACTTGCAGCTGACAAAATTAAATTTGTAAAAGATCCCCGTGAGTTCAAACGCATGAAGTATTTATTTAATAATAGTGAGGGAAACTTTCATTAAGTAATGCACACATAAAATCACTGGAATTCATGCTTGAGGGAAAAAAACAGAAGAATAAAATTGATGTAGACCTTAAACAGAAAATTGTGTTAAACTAACTTGCGGTTGACAAATTTTGATTTATTTGTTGCTAATTACTCTTCCTTTTTCTTTCTATACTAGCAGAGTCTAAATCGTAACCTTGACTGAACTGTCTAGTGTGCATGATGTAATGCCTTTCTTTCTACTTTTAAATGTTTGCACTTACATTGGTTTTATGCCTTTTTTCTTTCTCTTTATGAAAGCTACTGAACATTCAACGAACGTATGATAAAATAGTCTCAACATTAAAAAAGATCTTAAAAGATATTAAGTTATCAATGTAGCCCTCCTTTACCCCAATCTCATTAAAAATCGAAGGATGATCATTACTCCAGTTATTTTAAAAATGAAGAATAAATCTATTTCCACAAAGAACCTTGTTTATTATTTTTTACAATTCTGGTATTGTGAAATTTTCCCGAGGGGCTGTCTGCATACTTAAACTGTACCAAACTTTAAAATTTTTAGAACTAACTCATAATTTTAACATCTTATTCAGATTACCCGTTAAATTTTACATACCAAAAGGGAAGTCTTTCAGTCAACTAGCTTAGAAACTATGAAAATTTAAAGTTTGGACCTCCCAGTTTTATTTGCTTCAAAACAGATATTGCAATGTGGATAGCTTTTATATCATAACTCAAAAACTACTGGCGGAATGAGTTGTAATTTTGTTTCGCGTATTTGAAGCTTTTAAAAATCGATTTTTGTTTTTTAAAAAAAATGCTTAGGTAATTATTCATATTTAAGAGTTATCCTCTAGGTGTTATTCTTATATATATACATATATTTTAATTAATTTCGAAAAAATATATTATTTTGAAATAAATGTAAGAAAAAAGAATATATATAGATTATTTTTTGAAAAAAAAAATGGAAATTGTAACCTAGGATTTTTTAAAACAGAAATAGACTTCTAGAAGCTTAAAATATGGTAATCCAAAATTACAGTTTCACCATCCCACCAAGTAGTTTCTTAATTATGTTTTTTTTTTTTTTTTGGTATGGGGGAAGAGAACTGTACTTTATTACATTGAGAAAAAATACTGCTTGATAAATGTTCTGCATTATAAGAAACTAAGACATAACAGAGGAGCAAAAAGAAGGCCAAAAAAAAAAAGGATTTTGGCTAAAAGTGTAGTTAATTTCTCATTTTCATTAAGCCTGTTAGATTTATTTCATTTTTACACTGTTAAAATTATCTGAATATATACATAAATCGTACTGGGCAGTACAGAAATTTTTTTAGAGTGTAAAAATAAAAATAAATCCAACAACTTTAGTGAAAAGGGACAATTCAGCTAGAATTTTAGCACTGTTATTGGTCAGAAAAATTCTCAAATTCATTTTTGCTATTTTCTGACACATTCATGAAATCAATTTCATTGTGGGGTTGGGGGTGGGGATCCATAATAATGCGGTAATTGTTCAGCCAAAATTCTTTTTCTTTTCTTAGTGTGTGTGTGTGTGTGTGTGTGTGTGTCAATTTTTTGGTGATGCTCAACATTCTAACATTCACTTGTGTTTCGCCAACTATAACGATAATTCTAAATATATCCGTGAATTTTTTATAAGTAAAAACATATTTACATAGCATTTCAACTGTATTACAATTCTCTACGAAAGTTCTTTATGATGCTCTTGTTAGAGCTTTTAACCCCAGCAAGCCTTTTCAAAACTATACTGCAAAAGAATATGGATTAATATTTTCTATTAATTATCTAAATTGCATACAAAGAAAATAAATACAGCAAAAATTTTTATGGTAAATTGTTTAGAAAAAAAAACTGACATTAATAAATGGAGCAATGAAATTTTTGTTTTCAATTTTATAAAATTACCACTGTCAAACTTTAAACCCCTTCAACCACTAAGCCGTTTTGTTCACATACATAAGTATATATCAGTTTATATACACTATATGGCCATTGATGATTGGACACTTTCAATTTTAGACATTTTGTCGAATATTTAAAGATATATTTGTCGGATTTTTCTGGAACATCAGGATTATGAAGATTATGTTCTATTTAAAATTCATCAACGGCGGTTTGATCAGGACAATTAGGGGGCCAAAATCAAAACAAAACAAAACAAACAAAAAAAAAAAACAAAGAAAAGGAATAATGTTTGGAATCACCCTGTAAAAATAAAATGCACGAAATGATCTACCGCTACATCTTACGAATATATGGATATTGTACAATATATGTATTCATTTGTGGAAGAATAGAATGTATATTCATGGAGATATGTCGATCTTCTTAAAGAGTCCAAAAAAAATTTGCATGTTTTTTGTTTATATCATGCAGGGTATTTTACAAAATTTAACGCCTGTTTCAGAAAATTTGACAAAATGTAGTAGAAATTATATGATATAATTGGAATGTAAATATAGTTTGATGAAATATAAGTACAGTCAAACCTCGTTAACATGAACCTCAAGGGGAATGAAATTTTTGTTCATGCTATCAGTAACAAAAAACCTGATTTAAAAAAAAATTGAAAAATACATATAGGGGAGACTGGAGGCTAGTGGAACATGGGAGTTAACGGGCAACAGGGTTTTCTCGTAAAATATAACAGTCAAAATTTATCAGTAAATGTCATTTCTAGTATTACACAAGAACATGCATTGAACCATTTTTTTTTCATTAGCTATTTGCAAAGCAAGAAATAAGATATATTTAAGCATCAATATGAGTTTTTTTTAAATATTTAATAAATATTTGTTTTGATCAACGATTAAATCAGTTTTTAATAATACCTTTTATAATGAAGCTTTTATACAATGTTCATTTTGAATCATATTTCGTACCAGAGATAAACAGTTAATTTACAATAAGCTAAAATGCAGTGGTAAAGGATTCATAGACAAATATGGATTTCACATAGGGTCTAACGGGAGAAAACTTTGTTTTAGAATTGAGACTTATTTCTATTTTAATAATATTATATTTTTTTATTCATTAATAGAACGCATGCTACCTTTCATATGAAAGTTGCAACGCTAAACTGTAAATTTTCCACGTGTGAAGAGAGAAACAATACATAAAAACTCCTTTTAGGTAGCAACCTTTCCTGATACTGGTGACATGTAGCTGGTGACACTTCTTGTATTGTCCAAATTTGAGAATATTCTAATGGAAATAGTACACATTTTCATCGCTCTAAAAAATAATCCTTTTTATGAAGCTCTAAAGTATAACCCATTGTTCCCCAGGGAAAAGGAAGCTTTCACACTTTTCTCGGAATTTTCGTTCATGTTAAGCGTCAAAATCTCTCATGGGGAGATCGGAATTGTTCATATTAAGCGAATTTTCACGTTAAACGTGTTCATCTTAAAAGGAGAAAAAACACTAGAATCCGTATTCATTTTGACGGGGACAGTGGGAACTGTTCATGTTAAAAGTAATTCACGTTAAGCGTGTTCACGTTAACGAGGTTCGACTGTAGTTGAATGAAATATTTTTTATCTGCGCATACGCGCACGATAAAAATTATTTTTATTTCATGATTTGATAGTCAACTCTATGGAGCAACTCATTAAAAAAAAAAGCCAGTCAAATATCGTGAACATTCAGAAAGATATCGGGGATTTTTAGTTATTCTCTAAAAACAGCTAAATGATAAGGGGTTTTCCATAAATTGTCGTTCTTAATTTTTACTTTTTTTTAAGCTTTCATTTTTTATGTACCTATGCTTTAGATCTTGCAAAATCACCAGAACGAGCTTATTCCAAGAAAAAAAGAAGTATCAAAATATGAGCATTTCTTCTAAATCTACTCGTTGACATTCATTAAGTACAAACTCCTTTGCTAAAAGCCAGTTAATAAAAAATGACAATGTGTGGAAAATCTCTCATCATTCAACAGCTTTTAGAGAGCAACTAAAAATTCGCTCCCTATATTGAAGATATCTTTCTGAATTTTCACGATAGTTGACTGGAATTTTTTTATGAGTTGCCCCATACAGTTGACTCTCAAATCATGAAAATAAATATTTTTTATCGCGTGCTCATGTGCAGATAAAAAATATTTCATTCAACTGCTCATATTTCATCAGACATTTAATATAGTTACATTCCAACTACACCATATTATTTCTGCTACATTTTGCCAAATTTTCTGAAACTGGCGTTAAATTAGGTAAATAAAAAGAAAAGTGCCCAGTTAAACTGATGGCATTGAGCTCACAGACTATTCATACTGATTGTATATTATTTTCTTATTTCAAAGAATAATGCCCCTCAAAACATAAATGAAGGGGGGTTAGCCCCCCTTTCCCCCCTTTATACTTAACCAATGAACCTCCAAATCAAATGAAGGAAGCGCCATATCGGAATAAACTGATATATCAAATTTGAAGTAAATCTAATAATTCTGCATGAAAAACCCATTTACCTAAATTAAGGGGGGGGGACTTGCCTCCGTCCCCCTTTTATACTTAACCAATAGACCTCCAAATCTAATCAAGGCAGCTCCTTAACATAATATACCGGTATACCAACTTTGGAGCAAATCGAGTAACTCTGCACAAAAACCTCATTTATTTAAATTAAGGGGGATCTACCCCTCCTTTCCCCTCTTTATACTTAACTAATGAACCTCCAAATCTAATCAGGGAAGCTCCTCTCCTTAACATAATAAACCGGTATACCAAATTTGGAGCAAATCGAATAATTCTGCATGAAAACCCCAATTATCTAAATTAACGGGGGGGGGGGTACCACTCTTTCCTCCCTTTATACTTAACTAATGAATCTTCAAATCTAATCAAGGTAGCTCCTTATCATAATAAACTGGCATACCAAATTTGGAGCAAATCAAATAATTCTACATGAAAAACCCATTTATCTAAATTAAGGGAGGGGGGGGGTAGCCGCCCTTTTCCCCCTTTACACTTAAGTAATGAACTCCCAAATCTAATCAGGGAAGTTCCTTAACATAATAAACAGGTATACCAAATTTGTTGCAAATCGAATATTTCTGCATGAAAAATCCATTTATCTAAATAAAGGGGGGGACTAGCCCCCTTTTCCGCCTTTATCCTTAAACAATGAACCCCCAAATCTAATCAAGGCAGCTCCTTAACATAATAAACTGTTATACCAAATTTGGAGCAAATCGAACAACTCTACATGAAAAACGCATTTATCTAAGTTAAGGGGGGTAGTCCCCCTTTCCCCCCTTTATACTTAAGTAATGAACTTCCAAATCTAATCAGTGAAGCTCCTTAACATAATAAACTGATATACCAAATTTGGAGCAAATCGAATATTTCTGCATGAAAAACACATTTATCTAAATTAAGGGAGGACTAACCCCCTTTTCCCCCTTTATCCTTAAATAATGAACCTCCAAAACTAATCAGGGAAGCGCCTTATCAAAATGAACCTAGAAAAAAATTGAAGCAAATCGGATATTTCTATCAAGAGTTATTGCGTTAAGTACATACTTACGTACATACAGAGCAGGCGGGCACATAAGCTCTCAGGCTTTGATAGCTTGTGAGCTAAAAACCGTGCATGATATATACAAAGACATGCAAAAAAATTTTGAACTTAAAAAGAAAAGAAATCGATATATCTTCATGAATATAACTTTTATTCTTCCGCAAATGAATACATATATTGTGCACTATCAATATATTCGTAAGCTATAGCGATAGATCATTCCGTGCATTTTATTTTACAGGGTGATGGGTGATCCCAAATATTATTATTATTACTTTTTTTTTTTTTTTTTTTACCCGTTAACTGTTCTTCTGATCAAATAGCCATTTATAAATATGAAGTAGAACATATTCTTAATAATCTTGAAGTTCCAGAAAAATCCGACAACTACATCTTTTCTAAAATTGAGTGTACGATCATCAATGGCCATATAGTGTATATTCTCATTAGTTTATTTATATTCAGCATATTTCTTTTGTTTCAGTTAAGTATAATAAATGACATACGATTTGTACGTAAGGCATAGTGATGTAATAATAAAAATTATAAGGAGAACAGGATATGGTATAGAGGTGCAGGGGTTAAGTTTGAAATGTTCTAGGAAATTTTCCTATAGGTGGAATCTAAAAACATCTGGATTATGTCTTCAGAAAACTAGAGTGACTAGATTATTATTCCAACCTCTATGGAGCAAATATAGTGAAACTGCTTAGTGATACAGATAAGGACTAACAAGGAGAGGGCCAACCTTGTTAATCACAGATTTTGATTATTTTAATATATGTTGTAGGGTTGAGACCCCTTAGTGTCAGGTTCAACGGATTTTATCCAACGCTCCTTAGTTCTTGAGAAACTGGGGGGGTCTAATAATAGTACAGAACTTAAATACTTACATTGCAATCGCAATGATAGGTTGGTCGTAGCTCAGTTGGTACGGCGTTCGCTGGCTGATCTGCGGGCCCAGGTTCGGTACACGAACGCGCTACATTTGTTTTTCTCATTTTTTGTTTTATAAATTTACTTTTAATTATAATTTAAGGGTTTTAATTACAAATTTTAATATCATACATTAATTATAATGTTAACAAACTTAAATTTATCATTTTTTTTTTATTTTTAAACTATTATTTCTTATCCTTTAAAGAGGTTTAAAAAGAAATTGGATCTATTATTGAATGATAAAAATTCCAAAATCGTGACAAAATCTGTTGTGGTGCCATCTAGTTATGATAAAATAAAAGAATATTCAAATAAAATAAAAATTAAAAAAAAAAAACAGAAAGAAGATAAAGGTGAAAGCAAAATAATTGAAAGCGCAAGCATACGTATTACAAATTTAAAAATCTTTAATATGCAAAAAATCGGTTGTAATTTATTTCTGAGGCTAATTTTTAATATAATTATTCTTGTTAATTTAAAAACAGAATAATAGTATTATCGCATTGACTTCCTTTGTTAAAGCAATGCGTAAATGATGTTTCTTTAAAATCACGAATTGACACAATTGCATATAGAATATATGAAATACATTTTAAAAGGGATTTTTAAAAAATTAACAGTTTTATTATGTTTTATACAACTATTTAGTTAAAAGTAAAAAAATAAATAGGTTACAATTATAATTGATATACAATATTATAAATTTTAATTGACAATGAGATTATTAATTATACTTACAAGTATATTTATAAAACAAAAAAATGAAAAAAAAAACGTAGCGTATTCAGGTACCGAACCCGGGCTCTCAGATCAGCCGGCAAACGCCATACCAACTGAACTACGACCAACCTATCATTGCGGTTACAAAGTAAGTATTTAAGTTGTGTACTATTATTAGACCCCCCCCCCCCCGGTTTCTCAAGAACTAAGGAGCGTTGGATAAAATCCGTTGAACCTGACACTACGGGCTCTCTACCCTACAACATATATTAAAATAATCAAAATCTGTGATTAACAAGGTTGGCCCTCTCCTTGTAAGACCTGTGAACTACTTTAAACTAATCGACCCAATAAAAAAATCTGTGCGCAATGAGAGTGGCATTTATTTATTGGATTTCGTAATACCTTGATGATAATCTGATAATATAAAATGCCTCCGATAAGTCTATGTTAATATTTGATAGCTCGACGAAAAGTAATCAAGAAAATGTATTTGAAATTATGGAAATGTTTTTCAAATTTTAGCAAATTATGCAAGAATTCAGTTAAATTATCTTTAGATTTAAAATTTTCTGTAAAAAGTTTCTTTTTCAAAAATAATGCTAAGCGAAGCAAGTTTATACTGCAGCAGGTAATTTTGAACTTCAGAAAGCAAAAAGAGGTTTCTGAAGGATATTTTCTTTTTTCGAAGTGAAAGATATACAGGATGAGCATAAAATAATAACGTTGCTGATATATGGACTCGTAGCGACTGTACCATTCAAGGAAGCAGGATGCCGTTTGGGATGTGTTTATTCTATGGCATGGCTCGAGAATGAGGAAAATAACAATAATGGAGATCTCAAAGTTACTGTTAGAGTAATAAAATCTCGAAAATTTCAGATAGCAACACCCAATTTTCTTCATCGCAAAATGATCTTCACGGTGAAAAATCATAAATAGTGTTAAAAAATTGATTTTACCTGTAGAAATGGCGACATGAAACAAATGCAAAGAAGACCACTTCGTGCTCCACTTATGGTGTAAGAGCAAATAGGGGACAGTGTCACCTTCGCGTTTCTGGGATCGGTAGGGTAGCTCGAATACACTTAAATCGATTTTTGACTCTAGGAGTCTATACAATTCTTGGCATCATGTCAAATCAACTAAGTGAATCTGACATTAAAAAAAAAAACGCCATTAAGGGGACCTTCTACATTAGGAGACAAAAAAAAAAAAAACTTTTTAATGATTTCTTTTTTTTTTTTTTTTTTTTTTGTAAGAAAACTACATGATGGATCTTTTTGAAATTTTAACAGTTTATTGTACATATCTCAAGGTATGCACAAGAATTTTTTTTATTAGATTTTGTGCTTCTACTCTAAGTTATAAACACGTTTGTTCAACTGTTTTGGAAAATTTCGTCTGGAAGGTGGGCATGATAGCGCCTTGTAGAATTATCTGAAACACAAAAATAATTTTTTTTTTTCGTAAACTTCGTGAGTATAGCTTCTAGTTAAATTAAAGGAACCCATAAATTTATTTTAAAAAGTTATGTAATGGCTGATTAAAAAAAATTTTTTTTGTTAAAAAAATTCGTTCTTATTTGTTAATAACCTTTTTTTAGATAATTTTAGTAAGAGCTTTAATTCACATCGAAGGCAATTAAATAAGCTTTAATTAAAAAAAAAATCAAGATGATCCATTGAGTAGTTTTTTTTTTTTTTTTTAATCTTGCCCACCGTGTAAAAAATGTGGTTTTGAAAAAAACGCGTTTAAAGTTTTCTGAGAAGTTTTCAAGAAAAATGGTTCATAAAAGCTTATTATCGTTTATTTACTTATACTGTTCTGTTAATCTGCTATCCCTGCTCCATATAAAAGACCCTCCTTTTCCTCGTACAGTTCATTTGTTGCTGTTTCTTCAAATTCCTGATAGCCGGCGTAAGATTCTTACTGCGACGATTTTGACTATGCTTGTTCGTTTGGTGTTTACTGTATTGACCAGGTCTCGACAAATGGACCAAATAACTATATCTAACATTGACATAACACGTAACACTGATAAATATCCTTCATTGAAAATGCCAGCCGCAATCCAAGCTGCAATTTCAATAACTTTTCTGCCGCAGTGAAGATGTTTTTGTGCTATTCGCCAAACGGTGGGATTAAAACGTTCATTTGCGTTTTGTGTATGTCCATCAATTACACAGTTGGAGCAAATCTTTTCACCGTTGGAGCACTCGCACTACACATGGATATTTTGACCTCTTACAGTTTGAATTCAGACTTGAGATTTTAGGAGCATATTCTACAGATGAAGAAATACTACTGAGCAAAGAAAAAAAAAAATTGATTTTTCTTAACTTCTAATGTAGTAAGTCCCCTTAAATGTGAGATTCTGCATTGTCTTCGAGCCACAATTTATAGCAATCAATAGTTTCGCACATGCGATGTTCCATCGTCTGTGAATGTAAGAACATTTTTTTTTTTTTATTACGAGTGAAATTATTTGTTATTTGTCGCCTATGTGTGCGCTTGCTATTCTCACTGCTTTTCTTTGCGTTTGTTTATGTCATCGTTTCCACTGCCAGACTTTAGTTTTTTTAATTTCATTTATGTTTTTTTGCCATGAAGATCATTTTACGAAAAAAAAAATTGAGTGCTGCCATTTGAAATTTTCGAAATTTTGCCACTGTAACTATAACTGTGAGAGCTCGAGTAGTTTTTCTTTACCTCATTCTTGAATCCATGCCATAAAATAACTACTTCAAAAATGACATCCCGTTTCCTCGAATAGTTTTATAATTTGGGGCTCATATATCGGTACAGTTTTTTTTTTCTTTTTTAATAATCACCCTGTATAGCCTAAAAAAATTAACGTATTTTAAATTAAAACAAATCAATAATAATAGTTCCAATAACACTTTAATTTGAATTAATTGAATCATGGAGCTTTACTGAATACAAATATTCTGTTCAGTTTTCAAGGACACTGCTATTCAATTAACCAATATACAGGGTGCTTCAAAAGTCTGCTACAACAAAAGATACTTAAAAGAGAACAAATGATGCTAAAAATTGCAATTTTCATGAATGGGATGGGGGGGGGGGGGGAGATTGTATTATTTTAACGTTTACAAATGTTGTAAATCCACAAAACACCGAAAGAGTGCGTTTAACCGAAATACGGAGCAAGTGTTCTCTATATTCACGGTGCAAATGAACCCTGTAATAAAATATGATGAACAGGAGAAAAAATAACCGGACAGCGTTAGACAAGCTTCAAAGCTTCAATATTCCCTGAGGTTGAAATGGACTATTTTCCGGTCTTGAGGTCCTTCTCCGCGCCGTGCAAAACTTTCGAAGGGATTAAGTCACTGATTCGCCATTCATGTAAAAAACAATTAACCCTTTGCACTCGAGAGGTCACTGTCACTCACCACTAGTGTTGCCGGGTGTCCCGCGTAAATTGCGGCTCCAAATGCTCTGGGCACCCCTAATTTCTTACAGTTTATTTCGCCATCTTCAATCGCAGATATTTATGCTATTGGACAAGAAAATTACTTTAAAATACTGGTGTCCAGAGCATTTGAAGCCCCGATTTTCGCGGGACACCTGACAACGCTATTGATGAATGAGAACCACATCTCGAGTGCAAAGGGGTGCTTTTTGCGACGAGCATCTCGTATATATGTGATGCATAAAATGCTCAGAATACTTGATTAATCCCATCAGTAATTTTTAATCGGAAATTTTCTCTTTTTTGTTCAAAGCATTTCTGCGATTCAATTGCGCAAAAATTTCTGTTTTGTAAAACCGATGATAAAAGATTACGAATTCTATAAAGCACGCTCGTTGCGAAAATCAACAACGCTTTAACTGGTAATAACAGCATGCTGTCTTCAACGAATGAAGAACTTACGTGCATTAAGGTGTTTTATTGACGGCGTGATTTGCATAAATTTACATGCATTGCATGCCAGTGGCCTTTATTTGTGACTTTTGAACTCTAGGCTGTTTTTTTATATTAAAAATATCCGATGTTTCCCTGCCCTCATCCGTACTTTTATTTGTGCCAAACTGCACTCATTATTTTTTCTATTTTAATTGATTTTTTAATTTGTAGCAAACTTTTAACGCACCGGGAATCTAACACAACCTGGACAGTATTATTGAATAATAATAATATATATATATATTTTAATCACCTAAAGATAGTTTTTTACAATTACGTAGCATAAACATGTATGATTAAATTTGATACAATAATACTTTAATTTGAATTTAAAACGTACGGCAGCATTTTATTAAAAACACAATTGTGTTCAATTATCCAAGATCAGAGTCATAGACACTGCTAATTCAATTAACTGATACAGCTAAATAGGAAAACATAGCCTGGAGGCCACTGTAGGAACAAAATAATCTTTCTTTAACAATCACCTGAAACTAGTTATTTTAGAATTCCATAACCTAAACTTGAATGAATTTTCAAATAAAAAGTAATGCCTTTAAAAAAAAATCTTGTTCAAAAGAAAACAAAACTCTGACGAGTAGATTATTGAGAAGTTCACTGATCTTTCAGACTGTACGTGCTTTTTATTTTGAATGGTCTCGTAGGTGTTTCAAGGTTGAGATTTTGTTTCCTGAAGTGTCATTCCGCTATTCAAAGTGTCATCAACTCTTAAAAACTTTGTCATCTTAGAACTTAAAATCTTTCTGTTAGTTTATTTTGTGTTTATTTTTTATTCGGAATAACAATAAAACTTTGTCACTTGTATTATGCAATGCTCTTTATCATTTCTTTTTTTTAAACTCCACATTACTTAGTCTATATCACTATCGAAATGACATTTTATGATTGCTCATGATGAAATGTTAAAAATAAGCTGTTATAATAGAATGATCCATTAAAAGTATATATGCAATATGTTTATTTGAGTATTTAAAACTTATTTATGATGTTCAACTATTTCTCTTAGTTTATTTTAAATGCAATTATTTTTTCGGAATAACAAAAAAGCTTTTCCATTTGTAGTATGCTGTACTCTTTTATCTTTTCTTCTTTTAAAAAAAACTCCACATTTCCTAGTCCATTTCCCTATAAAAATTAATGTTATGTTTGCTCGTTCTGCAATGTTGAAAATTAGTTGCTTTAATAGGAGAATTAATATGTAATCTGCTGATTTCAGAACATTGGATTTATTTATGTTATCAAAATATTTCTGTTAATTTATTTTAAATGTATTTTCTAATCAGAATAACAGTAAAAATTTGTCATTTGTATTATGCAATACTCTATCTTTTCTTCTATTTAAAACTCCACTTTACCTAGTCTATTTCACTATTGAAATGACTTTTATGATTGCTAGTGCTGAAATGTTGAAAATATACCTGCTAGAATCTGATAAAAAATGTATATGTCACAGCTTCCACCTTTTACTCTTTTAACCTACTACTATTTTTCGATACAAAAATTTGCCTTATTTAATCCTAAGTTTTTTGAGCAAAAATTAGTCGTAAAAAATGTACAGAAACTGTCCTAAAATGACATACTCGAAGGAACATTTTTTTCTAACAAATGATTTTTCCTTACATTTATTTTTAGAAACTACCTTTGTGAAGCATACACTGTTAGAAATTTGCAGCATTCTGTCCAGTCATTTGACCATTTTTATTGAAAACGGTTACACAACGTAATTTAACACTATTTTGACCATATTATTGGCGATTTTATGGTCAGAATATAATTAAATTACGGCTATGAAACCGTTTTTTCAAAAAACGGTCGAATAACTGGACAGAATCCTGTAAATTTTTAACAGTGTACTAAATGCAACTGTGCATTTTAAAAAGTAACAAATAAAGTCACGACGTCTTAATATCGATTTATATAAAATGTTGCGATATGTCATTTTATATACAGTGCTGTTCTAAAATGACACACCCATAAGTTGCTATTAATTTTTCTTGCATACATCACAAAGTTTTTCGCACACCAAGAAATACCGGCAAATTTACTATGTATTCAACTTGAACACATAACGCATTTTATCCGCTTGTCCTGCAGCTTTGAGTGACTGAATAAATCATTGTAATAAAGACAGGCTTTATCATCATCATCATCATCGGGAGAAAGATACATGTCTTTGTCGACATCATTGGGTGTAACAAAGGGAATTTTTTTTCTTGGCCTGCAGAACTGCACGTCTTTGACTGTGAATTATGTTTCTCAGCAGCTTTTGCCTTCGCTTCGGCAATATTAGGGCTGCTAGTCAGAACTTTTTCACCTTCGTGCTTCCTCTTTTTAGAGGATGGTCTAACATGACGTGCACGAGGAAGTGGAGATACATCAAGTAGTCTGATAAATGAAGATGATGAACTTGAAGATGCTGCCTGTTGAAAAGATACACACGTTTTTTGAGTATCGGAAATAGATGTTGTTGGCCCTGGACAGAAGTGGAGGAGGTGACATTGAAACTGTGAAAATTTACGGATTAGGTCTAGATAGGTTGTTATCTGTAGAACTTGTGTTGCTATCGTTGTTTCCTTATTTTCCAGTGGACTTTCTGTCACAACTGAAACACATAAAACATAATCAGGAAAGATGTCTGGGTTCATGGGATTGATTCCATTTTTCAAAAATCGGCATGCCATTTTACCTACAAACGTCACACTGTATATGCAGAGGCAGTATTGAAGAACACATGCATGTATAAATTTTTGCATGTATAGAAAATAATCTAAAAAGAACTAAGAACTCACCTTATACTTCAGATATATAATCACTGAAATGAAACAGACGTGAATTAGCATCAAAAAATAGTCCCAAGAAATTTCTGACAAAGGTGTAAGCAATTGAAAATACAAACGTGAAAATTTCGCATTAAATGCTTGTCGTTGTTGATCGATTCCACAGCATAACTGCGTATAATTAAGTGCTGCCCTCTAGCGGCAATATTAAGAAACATAAGGTATGTCATTTTATCTAAGTATGTCATTTTGGGAGAGTGTCCCCGAAAAGTTGGCAGCTTTAATATGTAATATGTATATTAAAACTGAAAATGTAGCAATACGTTCACGCTTGAGTTTTCGAAACAGAATTTTAATTATGTATCATCCACACTAATTGAGCGTTAAATTTTGAGTATATGTTTACGTTTATTTGTTTTTATTTCAAAATTATTCTTTAAAATCCGAAAAGGAAAAAAAAAAAAAAAACTTTGTTATGCAATTTTGCTTTCTGTTTAAAATAATTTATTGTTTAGTCAGATTTAAAACTAATAATTTTTTTTTTTAATTATTGTAAAGGTCTCTTTAATTTCTTGAAAATCATACCTTAATATTTATATGTTTTAAATGTTCACTTAAAATAAATAACAGCCATGTAATCGCATTTACAAACTGTGAAAATAGTTGTAAATCAACATATACCGACATGATTTTTAATTACAAAGATACTAGATTAATCGGAATAAGAGTGCATGGACAATAAGTGCTTCCAATTTTGAACAAATAAATGTTATAAGTGTCTGGTAAGTTCTAGAAAATTCGTAACATACTCGCGTAAACTTTATAGTCCATAAAATGCGTTTCATACGAAACACAAGTATGCTATCTGTAATAATGGCTCCGGAATTTCATTTAAGACATTCACATTTCTGTAGATGAGAAATAAATCCATAAATCTTTTTCCTTTTGTGTGTGTATGTGAATATATTTTTTTTTTATTCAATTTCTTTTTCACACAAATAAATCACAATTCAGTTCATTTAGATATTTTTAGTTCCAAATGATGTGACTTTAACCAGATTTTATGTATTAAAAGATATATGTAAAGACATCTATTTTACCTTTATAATGAGAAAAATGCATAAAATCGTTTGGTCTATAGAAGGTCACACTGATCTAAATCACATTATTTTAAAATCCGCTCAAATATTTAATAAAAAGCAGATTATTCGCTGTTTCAAAGGTCTGTCAATAACCGTACAATAACTTTAACAACATACTCTTGCTTACCTATTAACTTTAAAAAGTTTCTAAAAATATTTGTTTTCGACTTTTATAAAGTATTCGTACTCAAATTATTCTTATTTCGACCACAAATTCCTGAATACAAATGACTTTCATGTTGGTGTAGATACAAAAAATTTTACGGATGAAACTTTAAACTTTATCATTATGATGATGTTATATTAAAAAAAGATTTTTGATTAACACAAAAATCGTTTTTATTGTATGTATAGGTTTATTTTACCTTATATACAGTACCTAAAATTGAACACTAGTGTAACCAAAGTGTTTAAAGTGTTAAACTGTCCTTTTCGTTATAACACTCAACACTATACAGGCCGCAAACAGTGTTGCCAAATCTGGCGGGCTTTTTTTTTAAATTCCGAAATTTCGAGTTCACATCAGAAAGTTTCTCATATAAATTTTATTTTATTTTATTCACGAAATATCTATCATTTTAATAACCAAAAATAACTATTCAAACTTTCGGGGGAGAATTTAGAATTTCTTAACGATAGTTTTATAAATGGGTCAAGCGGCCTCTTAGTGTGTCTACCATAGTAGTCTACCCAACTATAGTAAGAAGAAGAAAAAAAAATGCATCTGCAATTTCCACTCTATACATTTTACTTCACAGCAAGTTGATGATTTTAAGATACGAAAGCATTTCATGTGTATCGGCCGCTTGAGTAAAGACTACTTCTTACCTAAAACTTTTAAACTCCAAAACTGTAGTTTTAAATGATTAGATACATTATGTCGTAAAGAAAGTTTTGTGTGCCAAACGTATCTAGTCCCATATGAAAAGGAAGAAACATGAGTGCAGAAAAAATATTATTGTAACAATATACTGATGCATTTTTCACCTTATACTTAAACAAATATCACTGTTAAATCTTTAAAAAGGTCATTTTTATTTTCTACGATAACACATCATTTTAAATATGAAGCGTTAAGTAAAGGGGAAAAGTATTTGAGCAAGTCATATTTTTCATATAATTTTGTAATTAACTGAAATTTCGCGAGTAAATTCTAGAAAAATAGATGCACTTCGCTCAGAAATCAGACTGCATATAGAAATTGTAAGAATATTTCATGAAAAAGTTTTAAAAAATATATGCAAGATTAATAAATAATATTATCTAGTCACTGTAGCATTTATTTGCAATGGTGTCACTAACATCGCAGTAGGACGTGGCTTGCATGGTCGTTTCAGATCTAATTCATACATAATTTCAACACGAAAGCCTCTCACTTTCTCACACCAGATCAGTTGTCGTCTGCGATCACATGATAGAGTGAACCTAGTCTCATCTGAGAAAAGCACACAAGCCCAATCGTTCTCGGTCCAATTTCATACCGACCACGATATTGCGAACGGGTGGTCGCTACTAGAGCCTTACTCGCTATGCTAAACCCTTAAGAATAAGGCGTACACAACATGTCTTCAGACGTATAGTCCTTCTTAATCCAAGTGCGAAGATGCTCATCTTTTTATTTCAATGTATAGTTTTTGTAAGCGCGAGGATCTTCACCTATTTTGTTTTTATATTCTATGAGTGCAAAGATGTACATCTCCATTTCTTATTTCTTATGAGCGCGAAAATGTACACCTATCTAAATGTATAGTTTTTATGAGCGCGAACGTTTAATGTATTTATTATATCTATTTTTCTGTTTTGTATATTGTATGAGAGCATAGATGCGCATCTATTTTATTGTATTGTTCCTAGTGAGCATAAAGGTGTTCATCTTCCTATGTGTATGAGTGTGAAGTTGTTATCTAAATTAGTAAAATCAAAGTTGTTAAAATTATCTGGTATCCTTTGAGCGCTAAGGTGCAGATTAATTGTGTACTGAATGAGTGTGTAGATATGCATCTTTTTATAAGGTTTGATAAATGCTTATGAGCGTGAAGACGCCCTTATAAATTGTCCTTATTTATTTATGATTTTAATATCGCGTAATGTTTTTGATTTTGTTAATATTTCCTTTAAATATTTGGTAGATTCTTATTAAAACTTTCTTTGTAGTTTTGTTTTTCTACAAATCTTTTATCAGTTTTGATATGCTACATAAAAACTGTTTGTAGTTATTTTTGAATTTTCCCCTCTCCCTTTAATTCTTGCGCCATTTTAAACTTAATAATTCTGTTATCTCTTCTTTTTTCTCAATCATTTGCTTATTTTCGAATCTCGCATTTTATCTTAGCAATTTTCAGCAGTCTCGGATTCTACTTTTTTAGGTAGTTTTCATTACAAAAAGCTACCTATTGCAGCCGTTCGGAGGAAAACGATTCCGAAAAATTTTGGTATATTTTAACCGATCATGACCCCCAGACCCCGAAACCATAATATATATATATATATATATATATATATTACAATCAAAGACAATAAAACAATCACAGATTTATATGACAAACGTAAAGAATTTAAATTCAAAGTTAATACATTTACAAATTTTAAATCTTGTCTACATCATTCTGTATTTCGGAATATAATACTTAATCATTTATATAGAATAAAATGTTTATGTTCTTCTCCTCTAATTAACAATAATATTAAAAAACTAATTTATGATGCATTAAATCATGGTTTTCCAAAAAAATTCATATATTCATTAATATACAATTAGTACTTTTCTTACATGATCTATTAAAACAAATTAACACATGCGTAAACAAAATTACAAAAAAATTATAAAAAATAAAATTATAAAAAAATATCTATAAAAAATTAAAAATTGTAAAATAATATAAAAAAATATTATAGGATGGTTGGGTGGGTAGATGTTAGAGTACGGAGGAGGGTGGTGTTGACTGGATAATACGCAATGGTTAATTATATATAATTTAAAAAAAAATGGGGGCTCTTGTATTATTACTATATTTATGTTACGTATTTTATATGGATGTTGATTTGATATTTTATATGTAATTGGAGAATTTCATTAATATTATAATTAGCCTAATTATTGATTAATCTAATTTACAATTATTTGTTATTAAATTTTAAATTTACTAAGGACAATATCATATTAATTACTAATAGTATGCCATTCTTATAGTGAATAATATACATATAAGTATGTATAATATAAATATAGTTATACTGTATGCATTAAAATTGTGTAATTATTTTTATTATTATTACTCTATTCTTTTTAATATTTATTATCGGATTAATGTTTTTGAATGTCCCACATTCATACTTTATGGTTTTTTATGGATGTCTGAAGATAATCCACACTCTATATTTGTGCTTTTTAAGTAATGGGTATTTAAGTATCATTTAACCTTCTATTTACTTCCACATGTTTTTTATTTCCTGTTCATTTTATAAATATCTGATATATAATTCATAAAAAATAATTTTTATATTTAATAATTATTTATATTAATTATTACTGAATTTTATTTTGTTTTATAGCATATAGCTATATGCTATATATTATCAATGTTCTAGAATTATTTATTTCTTAGTTTACTTTAAATAAGTTAGCTAATAGAATATATTGTATGCTTTTAAATTTTATTTACAACAGTTTTTAAATACATTGTGTGGTTTATATTCGGTTTATAATTCTCTATATATAAGGATATGTTTGGTTTTGCTGTTTATACAGTTATTTACATTCAATTGCTTACAATTATTTATACAATTATTTACATTCAAATGCTTACAAATATTTATCTTGAATTAGTTGTTTAATAGAAGTAATACTAGATGGCAGCACTAAATTTGTCTCTTTAAGATAGCTCTAATTGTTAATTTTTCTAGCTCCATTTCAGTTATAATTTAATACACCAGGGGGTATTTTTAGCTAAATTTTGACGATATTGTTAAACTGTTATTAATTAATTTAATAGTACATTTTAAATAATGTTATTAATATCTATTTATTTTATATTAGATTAAATGTGTTTAACAAGGTATTTCAAATTTTATTTCAAAATGTTTTAACTGCATCCTTTGGTATCATTTACTGTGATTTCTTAACTGTTTTATTCACCTTATTCTTTTTGATATACTGGCAGCCATGTGCGCGTGGATTTTTGTAAAATACTGAAATATTAATCGGTATGGTGTTTATTATTTATATTTTATATCCTATAAATATTTAAATACGTTTTATTGATTCTTCCATTTCATATTATTTGTTTCTATTCTGCTTTCATTTTTAATCAATTCACTTGATTTTATGGTTGTTTGGGCACAGGGGAAAATAACTTTTAGCTTTAGCTTATTTTTCCCACAGAAAACAACCATTTTGCTTATATCATTGAATTCTGTGCCCTTGATAACGTAATTCAATGTATAAGCTTTTCAATTTTTGTCGGTGTCCACTTTTTCCTTTTCTTCCATAATAATTCTTATATTAATATATATTTTTTTTTTTTTTTTTTTTTTTTTAGTACTTACAGCTTTAATACATAATATTTGACGGTGGAAGGTTATGTTTAATTAATGGTTATATATATATATATATATATATGTGTGTGTGTGTGTGTGTGTGTGTGGATCTTTGTCATACTGTAACTCTCGTATTTAGAAACCGATTTGGATATAATTTTGTGTGTACATAGTACATACCAATGTCTCGACCGAGTTCGTTGGCCACCTTCATCCGCCATCTTGTTTCAAAATGGCGGCCATTTAAAAATAAAAAAAAAATTAATTTAAAATGAGGTACAAAATAATTAGAAATTGAAAAAGATTTTTTTCTTATGTGTTTGAGCTTAATACAAAGTTCGGGAGCTTTTTTTCTTTCGTCTATATCTTTAAAAATGGCTGAATTATAGCACTTTGAATTTCTATCATGGCTAACATTTTGAAAAGATCTGATTTTGTCACGCGATAATACGCGTATTTATGAACCGATTTGGATGTGACAAGGCATGTGCATAGTACATAGCAATGTCTCGACCAAGTTCGTTGTCCAGCTTCTTACGCCATCTTGTTTAAAAATGGCGTCCGTTTATAAACTAAAAAAAAAAAATTAACTTTAAAATGAGGTAAAAAAAATTAGAAATTGAAAAATATTTTTTCTTATGTGTTTGAGCTTGATACAAAGATTCCGGAGCATTTTTTGTTTCGCCTATATCTTAAAAAAATCCCTGCCGGCCCGGCCTACAGGCGGAGGTAGATTTCGAAGTTAAGTATACTAATTTCACAAACAAAAACCAAATCATGATTAGAGATAAACCCACTTTAACAATTTCATTTGACCGCTTTTGGCGAGTTTTTATTTCATTTTTTATATAATAACTGGTTTTATCAGAATCATGTTAGGGCGGTATTAAAAAAAAAAAAAAAAAAAATACTTTTCCTTGCTCAACAACTCGAAATTTTCTGGCATGACTCCAGATTCATTTTTAATAGGAAAAACATGAAACTTGTTGACATGATTTTTGAAGAGCGACCTGTGTTTTTAATTTTCGTTCAATTAATTAAAACTTGATATATAAACAATTATTTTCTCACTAAGACAATATTTTTCGTTTCTAACACAATCGCTTCGGAAAATTCCGTTTAAAATGCCCAATTTGACATCATTTTTTAAAATATATTCTGTCTCTATCAAAAAATCGATCATTACGGTACATTATATAGTTTCTGAATAAGCGAATCAACCAATTGGATGCGTTTGAGAGCAAAAATGAATTTAAAAATGAGTCAGAAAATAAGCAGTTTGGATTTGAATACTCCCTTAATACGATGATTTTTCCAACACAATCCGCTTCGAGAAATTCGGTTCAAAAGGCCCACTTTGACAGCATGTTTAAAAATATATTCTGCCTTTATCAAAAATTTGACCATTACGGTACATTATATAGTTTCTGAGTAAGAAAAGGTACCAATTGGAAGCCTTTGAGAGTAAAAATGAATTGTAAAATGAGTCAGAAAATAAGCAGTTTGGATTTGAATACACCCTTACTAAGATAATTTTTTTCTTAAACCGCTATGTATTTTTAATTTGTTTTTGCTGTAAGAATTGGTCCTATCCAAAACTTGTCTATATAGATATTGTAGACAATATTAAGAAGATATATGATAAATTCATGGGGATTTTATATCTTTTGAATTGACGGAGTTGCGGATTTTTTTCTTCTTCAAACGCCATTTTTGTTTTCGTTTTTAATGTTTTTTGCGGTACGAATTGGTCCTATCAAAACTTGTGAATATAAAAGTTGTAGATAATGTTAAGGAGATTCATGATAAAATTAAATGGATTTGATATCTTGAGAATTGACGAAGTTATGAATTTTTTTCTCCCAAAAACCCTATTTTTGCGCCCCTTGAACCCATTTTTAACTTTATCAAAAATCTGTGATACATAAATTTTTGGCCCTATTTTTAGAAGTAATAAAAAATTTAAACTGATTCGATATGTACAAAATTTAAGAAGTTATGGGTTTTTTTCGGTTTTCACAAAACCCCTCCCTATTTCCATCCCCTTGGTCCGATTTTGCCCGTTAACGAACTTGACCGAGACTTTATGCCCCTTGATTTTATGTATCAGTTTGGAAGATATTTGTGCAGAATTGTGGAAGTTATCGTGTCCAGAAGAAAGTGATATATATAGATAGATACATATATAGATAGATAGATAGATAGATAGATAGATAAAGTTTTTTACTGAGGGTGGTTTTGGGCTCTAGGGGTCATGGTCGGTGTAGATCTTCAAAAATTTTTCAGAAATTCCAACATAGGAACGACGCCAATAGGTAGTATTTCATACGAAATCTACCTAAAACGGTTGCGTTACAGCACTTTGAAATTCTAGTGTGGCTGACCTTTTGAAACGATCTGATTTTTGTTACGCGATAACACGCGTATTTATGAACGGATTTGGATATAACTTGGTGTATACATAGTGCATACCAATGTATCGTCCGAGTACGTTGGCCAACTTAATCCGCCATCTTGTTTCAAAATGGCGGCTGATTAATTTTTTTTAATTTAAATTTAAAATGAGGTACAAAAAAATTAGAAATTGAAAAAGATTTTTTCTTATGTGTTTGAGCTTGATACAAAGATTCAGGAGCATTTTTCTTTTTGTCTTTATCTTAAAAAATGTCTGAGATATAGCAGTTTGAATTTCTAATGTGGGTGACATTTTGAAAAATCTGATTTTTTTGCCTGCGACAGCATCGTACATATAAACCGATTTAGATGTGAGTGAGCATGTGCACAGGAATTACTAATGTCTCGACCAAGTTCATTGCTTAACTTTGTTGCACCTATTATGTTGTTTTAAATTGGCGAGCACTTCAAGATATCGCCGAATTTGACGACCAAATATAAATCACTTTAAATAAAACCAGCTTTGATAACGCTGACTGATTTTGCGAAATTCTCATTCATATTCAGTATTGACAAAAATTAGTATTTAATCTTGTATAATCGGGTTCCACTAATCTGAGCTCCGTGTGTTTGAATAATATAAGCTGGCTTTTAAAAAAATAAGGAATATGAAAGCTACCGCTTACTTCCGGCACTGGCCGGAAGGACTTTTTTCTTTTCTCTAAACTATCGATTACTCACTATCCTTTCTTTCATTGGAATAGGTTGATTTGTCTCTCACACGAGGTTTGCGAATTTCATTTGATACATTTATATATTTTGTTACTGTTAACATTTGTAATACATAATGGAATACACTTATTTAAATTGCGGTTCAGAAGCTGATACCTCTTTTATATCGATTGCTTCTTCAGCTTAAAAAGCAATGTGTGGTAAATTTAAAAAAGGTTAATTCCAATTCTAGAACCCTCAAAAAGTTGCTATGACCAGTTTTTAGCTCCAATGAATCAGAATTGGAAGAAGAGAATATCACTATCTACGGTATCATAGATAATGCTAAGACAACTTTAACTAACTGCCTTAAATATAGACAAAGCATTAAGTTTAAGTGAACAAGCAACAAACAAGATAACGAAAATGTAGAAGCTGCTCGATTAAGTTCTTAAAGTGGGCTCATCTAATACAAATAAAATTAAAATATTGAAAAATTTCAGCAGACCGGGTGATCATAGAACACGGACAAACTATAACTGGTATTTATTTGTGTTCCTACGACTCATGTTGTTCAAACAGCGGTTGAAGTTGCACTACAAAATAAATCAACTCAAATACAGAAAATGGGAAAGTCTATATCAGTCTCACATAGAGATCTCAGGATTTAATGTAATGCAGTTGCAGTCATGACAAGCACAGCGATGTATTACACATAGGTGCAGACGAGGTTGTAAATAACCTGCAAGCACTACAAGAAAACTGTGGCCTCTTTAGATATTTGTCGAGGCAAAATAAGCTGGCTTATTAAACGCATTCCGCATCAGCACAACATCAATCTAGAATTAGCAATACTGATAGTAAAAGCAGAATTGCGGCTAAGTCAACTAAAAATTGCAAAATGTCAGATAAAGACATTTATCGTTTGATAACATCTCAGAATATCATAGCTACATACATAGTGTTTAAAATTTCTTTGCGACTATTTAATATCGAAATTTCCTGTAGATCTATTGTTGATACTGAGATCTTGAAACATGTTTCACAGCGGCATCCCTCTCTTAAAAATTCCCTTTCTTTTACTCCCAAATCTATCCCTATAGTCTATCAATCCTCTTCAGAGATCCTGAGGCAATCGGTCCTGATAACATCAAGATGTCAGTTGAAAATAATTACAGTTTTTCAGACGATGATTCCAAATTTTCTGGCAACAAGCATCTAGATCCTAAGAATCTAGAAACTCGTTAACTCTCATGGCGCCTTCTCTACTGATAAAAATAATCCTAGATGGTGGTCTATTCGTTCAACTTAAACATTGTAGCTTCAGACTAAACCACACACGTCCGTAATGAGATGCCATTAGTGACATTACCTCTGACACTCAGAAAGAAAATGTCCGAGTGATGTCTACTATATGATGTGCAGAGTCAAGCAAGATTCTAACGGGTGCAAACGTAATACTAGATGTATCAATGACCAGTTCTGCAATAGGAATCACAACTTCAACAACAATATGAATAATAAAGCATCTGGCACATCATGCCCACCTTACAGGGAAATATTTAAAGTGGAGAAAGCCAGATTGGACAAATATGTTCCATACTATCAGGGAACTAATTCAGTACCAGTCAAGTAGCCCTCACCTTAATCTAGAGCACCCATTCCAATAGATGAAACCTATTTACCTACACGAGGTTTCGCAAAAAGACCTAGTAAGCCTTTACGTCAGGATAACCGGAGCTTCTTATCTTCTTCACCTACTCTATGGTTTCAAAAATGACTACATACCATGCCATCAGCTATTCCTCGATAGTACGTTAACCATCAGCGCCCAGAGAAATTCCTGCACTAGGGAGACTGTCTTTTTGCAGAGAAAAATTGAAGTGTGAGTTTTCTTTCCTTATTTTACTTAATCTTAAAGTTTTAGTTGTTTGTATTGCTTTTTCATTAATTTTATTTCTAATCAGCGAAAAATTTAAAATTATTTTTTACTTTCTGCTTTAAATTTGTATTTTCTCTGAGTTTCGGCCTTGCCCCTAATTAATCCGTGTTAAACTATTGTTTCAACTGTATTTTATTTTATCGCCCCCTGTCGCATTTGTGGTGATTCTGGTCTCTGACCATAGCCTGTAACAAATTTAAGGTTTGATAACAGTTCGAGGTTGTACTTGTCTTGGAGGCATTGTGTACCTTTCATCGAGACAGGGCTGTTGGTCACTCCAAACGAGCCCCTGCCTGTCAGGAATTTTCTGGGGGATACATTACAGGTCTAAACCTATTTGGTGATCTTGTCTCCCTAAGACAGACAAATGCCTGACTACAGTTTTTCGGGCTTTTCGTTTGCCTATGGCAGCAAGAAATTGATTTTACACTTTTCTAGCTACGGTGCTCCATTTCCTTTTTTCCTATAGGGCAATATATCTGTTTTCTGCAGCCGTCGTACTTCAAAGATGATCTCACCCGTTATGCCTGTTGCACATTCCATTTCTTTGAAATGCTATCCAAAGCCGGAAAACAACATTCTGTGGGTTGGCAAATTACCTGGCAACATCTGTTATTTCTCGCCCTTCTTTGAGCTTTCCAGTAAGACGGGAATGAGTAAAATCATCCAAATGATGACGCATCCAAAATTTCCATGTCGTCTATTGATTCTTTTCTGTTCAAATTTTACTTTCAACTACAACTGCTAACGCATGCCAAATCCTTTAAATCCCTTGTCAAGGCTATCACGTGACAAAAACATGTCGAAGTCAAACATTTGCATGTGTGCAATATTTCTTACTGCATCCCGCATTATTTAGTGCAATTTGCACGCATGCTGTTGCTTTCTATTTTGCGGCTGTTATCGTTGAACGTTGTATCCGTCCTTACCAGTAACATGTCCACCAGTGTACATGAAACCACTGAGTTGGGCTATGGCTTTTGCAATATATATTCTATAGAGTCTAAAAAATATTTGTGTATATTTTAGCTTGCATTATACATACAAATCTACATGTATTCTCGTTCGCAGATGAGCGGGGTTGACTTACACGCATTTAGCATCAGTATTTCGGTTGCATAAAGCGTTGAAATCGAATCCTGTCTTTTGGAATGTATTATCTTCCTGGGGGTCTAAGAAATGACATGTGTGAGTGTCATCTTTTAACAAGTATTTAAGTAATTGAGATAAAAAAAACAGTTTTTTTTTTAACTTTGAGAGTTGTTTTTAAACCGAAATCGCTTGCAATTTTATTTTTTCAAAATTAATTTAATGTCAAATTTATTATATTAAAATGTGAAGTTTTATTAAGTGCGTTGCAGACAAAAGTTTTAAGTCGAAATTACTTTGTGTACTTTTAAACCGCTGGTAACGTACCAGGCTATACCTATTGCAGGTAAGGAAAAAAATGCTTTGTAAAATATTCAACATTTATCAAATATTTAAGTAATTTTTTTTCACCAGCTCTTGGTTTATAAGGATCACATTTCAGGATGATCAGACAGTATCTCTTTTCTGAAAGTTGGATTTCAGTCAAAACTTAATAAACCAAATTTACTCTCATAATTGAATAATATTTTATTCAAAATTTCCAAAGCATCGCCAATAATTTATTTTTAAAACTTCAATCTTCTTTTTCATTTTTTTTTCACTAATGTATGGTTTTAATGAGCGCTTCTACTCTTACAGCGTAATTTATGCAAATATATACTTTTTTTATGTGTCAATCTGTGGTGTGAGTACCAGAACATAACAGAATATATTTGTTACATGTGTTAACCACGTATCTGCGATATAAATATGTCTTAAGTAACTATGATTTAATATATTTTATGCAACTGCGATTTAATGTTCTACACTATGACGCAAAAGTTTAGACAATGACGTCATTCAGCTTTAAAATGTAGAATTATGACGTCAGAATTACAAAAACCTGTAAATATATTCAAAAACTGATTTAAAATGCTATGTACAAAAGACAGTCGTTTTATTTGCTATAATACTAATTTTTTTCATAAAAATTCAAATGTGCTTGTCGCAAAAGTTTAGACACTATTCTAAATTTCTTTGAATATTCGCTGGCATATGCAAATTTAGAATCGATGATGTCACAAATTTGGAGTACTTAAGTTCTGCAAACGATTGCGCTTCATAGTCGACATGCCGAGAGCTAAAGAAATTCAAGTGAATGAGGTTTCAAGGATTTACCAGTTGAAAGGTGAAGGGAAGAGCGTTTCTGAAATTTCTGCTATTATTAATAGGTCAAAAAAATCTATTTATCGAGTTTTATCGAGTGGTTCCGAATATAAAGCAAAATGTCGGTCTGGGAGGCCACGTGTGACAAATGTACGAGAGGATCGCCTGATACAAAGACTAGCGAGTACTCAACAAATGAGCGTACGTGGAGTTCAAAGCTCATCGGGACTCTCTGTATCAAAGGATACGATTCGTAGACGAATTTTGGAAAAAGGAACAATCGTTTATAGCAAAATGAAGAAGAAACCAGCTCTGAAACCACATCATAAGTTACAAAGACTTATGTGGGCTCGAAAGCATATGTCATAGGGAGAGAAATGGCAGTCAGTCATATTTAGCGATGAAAAAAAGTGGAATCTGGATGGTCCAGATGGTTGTTTATCGTATTGGCATGACTTGCGGAAGGAACCTCGACGTTTTTTTAGTCGCAGACAAGGAGGGGGCTCGGTGATGGTTTGGGCAGCCTTTTGCTATAATGGACAAGTATCTCTGACCTTCACCAGTGGTCGTCAAACTTCACAGCATTATACACAGACATTAGAAGAAAACCTACTGCCATTTGCTGAGCTTCTAGGGGGTCCTCAGTGGGAATTTCAGCAAGACAATGCTTCAATTCACACTGCAAAACATTCAAAATCTTGGTTTAATTCCCATAATATAAGAGTTCTCGACTGGCCAGCATGTAGCCCAGATCTTAACCCTATAGAAAACCTTTGGAGCATCATGTGTCGCAAAGTTTATAGCAACGCTAGACAATACTCTTCTGAAAAGGAACTTAAGACATCTATTGAGAATGCATGGTACGATATCGATCCACAAACTATGCAAGATTTAGTTTCTTCCATGCAATCTCGTGTATATGACGTAATACATAAGCATGGATGCGCAACCAGGTTTTAAAAATTGTTTATTTCGATTTTATTTAATTTGTGTCTAAACTTTTGAGACAGCAGTTTATTTTTGCTACCATTTAATTTATTGCAATATGCACAATTCCACTTTTCTTTGTTATAAATATTGTTTATATGTACAGCACATTAATTTCAAGCAGTGATTTGAAAATTGAATAAATATTTTTCAAAGTATGTAAGAATTTCTTCATTGTCTAAACTTTTGCGTCATAGTGTATGTATCTATGATTTAATATATTTTATGTAACTGTGATTTAATAAAATGTTTTATATAACTGCGAGATTAACTGTAACTGCAAACTAGATACAAGTTAGTTGATGTAATGCTATGAAGCTGCATGCATGTGCCGGGCTGTGTGCCAGAATTCAGCATTATCCTACAATATGTTTTATCTTATGTAAATAAAGTTTGTACCTAAATTAGACTTAAATGAAGCTAGTACATAACAAACTTGACAATCTTTAGCAAGGAGTTCTTCGATAATAAAAGGATAATTTTTAACAGATTTTGGTAACTTTGTATTTCCCTTTATAAAATATAATTAGGTAGCGTAGTTTATATTATATTTTCTATCTTTTCAGTGGATTTAAAATTTTATTAATGTAGAAAACGGCAGAAACATTCGATTATAAAGAATTCGCAATCGGACGAAAAAAAAAACTTTTTCTTCTTGAATTGGTCAATTTTCCGTGCATGATGAGATACAATATTTTTTACTTCTACACTTAATAAATTTTAATTTTTTGCGCGAAAATTAGTGAAAACCTAATTTTGTGTCTCTAAATACACGATAAAATCAAGGTTTTATCCAGTTTTCTCTTTCTTAGTCATCCAATATATAGGAGCGTCTATTTAAATGCTTTTTTCCCAAGAAACATTCATGTTTCATTTTTTTTTCCAGACGTTACTACTAAATACTTGCATAGTTTCCTTCTGTTATTGGATTTATATATGAAGTGCAGTTATTTTTCTAAAACTCACACTCAAAATTATAATTAATTAACCCATTACAAGGAAAATACATCTTGTTCAAATACTTATTTTCGCCATTTAATATCTTGCGAAAACTTCATAAAGTTTGTGTTCAGTGTACATTTTGTTCCATTGTCAGTTTCTCCTGGATTTACCCTTCAGCTACTCTAGAAATTTTTTTAAGATAGTTAATATTTATGTGTTAATATTACGTTATACTTTTACATATATATATTTTTTTTTTACTGCAATCAGCTGATATGCGAAAAAGATACCTTTTCCTAAGGGAATTTGATAAACATTAGAATCATTTCTATAAGTGATATATTCACTAATAACTTACGAAGACTTATGATGGTGGATATCAAATTGTTACAAATAAGCTTAAAAAATGTGTAGTTTTATATATTTTTATCCCATACTAATCGAAAAATTTTCAAATCTTCTCGTACATATACTTTGAAAAACGTCGTTGGCCATAAAAAATAGTTTGAGAATTTATAACATTTTAGAAGAACAAGACTGCATTAAATCTGGATATTTCGGCTGTGTGCAATGCCATGAGATGGCCGTTTAAATGCTTTTGAAAGATATATCATAAAAAGTCTTCCCTTATTTATTTTGAATTTGTATTATCAGAAAAAAGACCTAATATATTCATCCTCTAGCTGATATTAAAAACTGTTTTATCTAGTTGGTTGGTTTTCCTATAAACTGGACCATTTTTTTCTTTTACCATGCAAACTAATTTTGCAGATTATGTTTCAGTGCGATAGCGCTAATGATTTATATTCTTCATCAATCATCTGATTGAAGAATTCCTTTCAAATTCTTCTTTTCTATGTGATTTATTTTATCCAGCTGTATACTTGTGCCTTCTGCCAGATAAAAAGAAAAAGAAAAGAAAAATTTGAATAATGATTTCTTGTGAAAATCACTACAGTAGAAAAAATGCATATACAATATGTATATAAATGTTTAAACTGAGAAGAATCACATGAATTGGTGCAAATAAATAACAGAAAAATTAGATTTTCTATAAATCACTATGTATATGGGGGAAAAAACCCTATAAAAACGATCTTTATTCGTTTGACAAGAAATGTTACAAGTTATCACCACAAAGGAGCGAACAAGACCAGATGAAGGTAGCACAAAACACGATTTTTTATATAGAGACAAATTCAATAAATAGCGAAAAGCAGCTGTGAAAGAGAAATGTTACTGTCTATAGTGTACTTAACAAAGAAGAAAACAGGGAAAGAAACTTAAGAAATAAATGTGCTGCTTTGTACTGTATTTGTACTTCATAATGCCTTTGAAACCATGTTAATTAATTAATAAATTTATTTTTTTAGGACAACAGTATTGTTTACTCCGCTGTTGTTTGTTTTTTATTTGATCTGAATGAGATGAACGTTTTCCTATGGAAGAGAGTTGTTTAACTTAAATACTTAGAGGGCGGTGGGATGTGATTTTCAAAACAGTCAACAGGTATAAAGCAATAAAATTAAATTTCTTCCATTTGGAACATGCTTTCGTTGAGAAGATGTAAAAATGGGAGAGAGAATTTTTAACTAAGAAATTAATATTGTAAATGTCACGATTAAAGAGTATTTCTAAAGAAGGCTAACTTTACTAGTTAACATGATTGATGCAAAATTTTACATTGGAAATAAAGTTTTAGCTCTATTAAATTTCTTTTTATATATATACATAAATAGATTCAATTATAAACTAAATACAATAAAAATCAGTAAAAATATGAAATTATTTTTTTAACCTTCAGTTTCAAACTATATGAAATAAAAATCAGCAAAAATATGAAACCACTTTTTTAAGTCGGCATTGTTGATTTTTACTGTGGGCATTAAGTTGTGTTGCTCAGCTTTATAAAAAGAGAGATTTATGCTACTACATAAAATCAGGATAAAAGCCATCAGCTAAAAATTAAAAAAATAAATTAAAAAATTATATTTAAATATTTATCGAAAAACTGTAGAGTTTTATTTTCCTTCAAAATGGAACAAATATTTTTCTAATTCTGTCTAGTTCATGAACTTTTGTGGTTTTGTAATGACATCTTTTTTACTTCCAATCGCCTTAGTTTGTAAACAATGAAGACGAGTTTTTAATAATAAAACATTTCGAATGTGATTTTTCTTTTTTTCATAATCCTTCTTGGGAAATAATTTAAATTCTTAAGAAATCAATAACGTTTCTATTTATTAATATTAGTAGTAGCATGCGTATATAATGGGTCTATGACGAAGGGAGGGGGTGCATTGAAATTTAATCAGATGGTATTGAGGATATAAGACTGATGAATGAGTATTCATTCTAAACACGTCTGTGATAAAGAATTCTGTAAATAATTGCCTGTTCCTATTGCATGACTCGTCTGTATACATGGTATCTCACTACCAGGATTACAAACTTTAATAAGTGTTACAAGCACACTGCGGCAAGCAATATTTGTATAAAAAAACATGGCCACAATCAATTTTTCAGTCAAACATTACAGGGTGTCTCACTCTAATCAGAATACGGGTGTTTGATTATAACTTTAAGGATACTGAAGATAATTTAGAAAAATTTTAACGAGTTAAAATTGTTTGTTTGAGATGGGTTGACATCGAGAAAAATGTTAGTAGGTCACAGTTATTTGGTCAGTGAAACTTTCTGCAATGCCAACATTGGAAATAAAAGACCTAGTGTAAGTAAAGAAGATGTTTCTACTATAAAGGGAAACGTTTAACAATAGTTACAGCAAGTCTATTTATCATGTAGCCATTCAGCATTCTGTTAGGGTATTCCTTGGTCAATGATGCATAAAATTGTTCATGAACGAATGAAACCATCTGCGTATAAATTATAAAGTGTTCATCTGATTAAATCAAGCATTAGAATTTCTAAGCAAATAATGGTTTCATTTTGATGTGTAATAAACTCTTTTCGTGTTGTAAACTAGTATTTCGTTAAAATATCTTTGAGTTCCTGAATTAAATTTAGTATTTTTTTAAACGCATTATTTCATAGTTTTTGTAACAACACTAATAATATATCCAGTCAATGTGACGTCACTGTGACATCACAATCGCCATAAAGGGTCACAGTCACAACAAATATCAAAATGTGACTTCTTTATTTCACCACATTATGATTCTCAGGAGACCATTACTTTGTGACACCAATGTAAAAGTACAGGGACCAATTTTTAGTTGCACGCTAAAAGGCAAATACAAAACAATGCCACTTTGAACTCGTCACAAAACAGGACATACCGATATTACAGTAACGTCGATAGTCTAATTTTCTACAACAGGTGTTGGCAATGAACACAGTAAGTTTTGTAGTTGGGTCAGTGTTTTTTTTTTTTTTTTTTTTTTTTTTTTTTTTTTTTTTTTTTTTTTTTTGCAGTTGCGGAGAATTCCCATTTTTGTTACATTTAATTTCTAGACACCTGTATCAGTCTATGAAGTCTAGAACAAAATACTGTCTAATTAACAGCATTAGCAGGTTCGGAACTAATGAAAAAATGTGTGTATTTAGAGTATGCCATGAATTTCAAAGTTCATATGTTACAAAAATCCCCATATTTGTTCAACTTTCCAGCAAATTGTGAGCTTACTTTCACCCTCCACACTTAGGTTAATGATGCTTGCGAAGAAAACTACCATCAATACACGAGTCGAACGTCACTTATCATCAAGCTGAAAACCCGGCATGATTAATAACACATGTAAGAATGAAAAAAAGTCAACTCCGAAGATCGTTATCTAAAGTCTGTCACCATCCGAGAAAGAGGAAAAAAGGGAGAGAAAATCGCTTAAAAATATATATGTATAAAAAAGGGATGTTAGTAAATTATGTAGAGAAACAGCCCAAACCGATAGTCGAAAGTTACAATAAAGAACGGATGAAAAGAAGATCAAAAAATTCTTCTAAAAGATGTTAGAATCTTAGCGGCCGAATCGCCAAGTCAATCTATCAGGAAACAAGTGTGGCGTAAAGTCGACTGTGAAAGGAATCATCGGCGAATCAACTCCCTTGTTGTAGATATGAAGGTGAACGTTGCGGTTTATACTTAAAAGTCCCTTTTACTACGGGTATGCCGCCCGGGATTTCTGTAAGGGGATTCAAGAGGATATCTGACTCAATCCTGGTTGACACTGGAAAAGTAGGATGAATAAAGGATAAAAGGGACAGGAATCAATAAAGTTGCACGTCGATACATTTTATGCAAGATGGAGAAGCTATAAAGTATTATGCTTTAGTAAACGATACTTCTTTTTCTCAGTTTTTTTAAAAAAGGAAGCATTTTGAGCAAAAAATTGCCCAAACTGGTGTAATAACTTGAAAATATTACAAAGATTTAACGAGTTAAAAAGAAAATAAGAAAATTACATTGAATAATATGCAATTGTCAGTATCTTTAAATACTTAGACATTGCACGCAGTTAAATGAAATTATACCGATTTTTGTTTTCTCAATTTAACAGATTTCTTTGATATTTTGAAATTAAAAAAACAAATACTACGCACTTCATTCAGATTGTAATATTTTTTTTAAAAATCAGATTGTAATATCTTTTTAAAAAGGTAAATCTATTTTAAATGATCAGTGCTTCATAAAATTTTGCAACTTAAAGCTTTAATATGGGATTTCCAAAAAATATTGTCAGGGTTTCCTTCCCTCATAACTTTTAATTTAAGAAGATGGCAAAAAATATGATTACATATTCGTATAGTACAACTCATAAAGTTTTTTTTTATACCACAAAGAAAGTTATATATCCGTAGAGTTGCAACTGAAAACGTTATTAATCAAATAACGTTTTTAATCAAATAATAATAAATGTTAAAATTTTATGAAATTTTTCAAACGTTATTAATGAATTATGGGCACAATGTTAGATAGTTTCGACATGATATTTTTCTCCATCCCTTTTTGATGTATAATTTTTGAACTGTATCAAATTTGAATTTTCAAATAGAACACCTTACATTTGGCACCAATATTTGAGTTCCTTGGATCAAGGAATCACGATAAAATATATAACAGTTTTAGTTTATATACCGGGTATCCCATGAATTCGCTAATCCTTTTTCATAAAAAGCTGAAAAATTGGTTGCTCCAAAATTATTCTCATGCGGGGGGATTTGTTTTGGTAAATAGGAAAAAAAATGATGAAAATTTTTGTCAATAGATGGCGCTTCACGTATTTGAGCTGCAAGAAATATGCAAATTATCTTCCTATAAAATACCCAGTGCACGTTTAACAGCTTATTTAAAATTTCCCTGATACTAACATAGACGTACGTTTTTTCGTGTGATGTTGACGTTTGTGGATAAGGCATTGTTGGTGAAGCTGTTTTACCTTAGTTAGGAATCGCCGATCGAAGCTTTACGACACAGTTTTGGACACAGAAAGGAATGAAGAAGGTAAAAGGACCAATAACGTCTTTTGGACTGCTCTCAAGAGTTCAACGTTTCGAAGAAACGGTAAGTTTGTTCGAACGACCTCGCAGTGGCGCACCACGTTTATTAGAATCCGGTACCTCTGCTACAGCTTCGAAAATGGACACTCTAAGTAAACAGTCCACAAGTGGGGTGAGTAGCGCAAAAGAAGTACAGAGAACAATTGGCATACGAAAGACATCGGCATTCCGTATCCTTCATGGCATATTAAACTTGTATACTTACAAGTTGCAATCACTTCCTCAGCTCTTACCAAATGACATAGCTAAGAGAGAAGAATTTGCAAGGTGGGCTTTGATGCAAATCTCAAATGATCCACGGTGACTTTTCAACATCTTGTGGACAGTTAAGGCTCGTTTTTTATTGCATGGAACAGCTAATACATATAACATCGAATCTGGGCACAGAGGAACCCAGGTGCATACACTGAGCAGCCACTACATTCACCACGTGTCACTGTTTGGTGTGGTTTCATTTTGTCCATTATTTTTGATCGTTTTTTTTTCTCTGAAGAGCCCTGTGAAAAAGACGGATGGAAGCCATGCTCAGTTACTGGAGACCGCTATTTGAAATTGCTTAGGGGGAAAAATCATACCTAGTTTATTGGAATGTAATCTCTTAGGCACAAAACTTTCACGCAAGACGGACCTCCTCATATTAAAACTCGAGTAATGCAGTATTCGAAAAGCACATTTTGGGAAGAACGGCTAATTAGACATTACAGTAAAAATGCTTGGCCCCCTCGTACGCCAGACTTGACACCGATTGATTTTTGGCTATGCGGTTACTTGAAGTCTCGAGTGTGCCGAAGCAGTCCCTGTTCCTTAGCAGAGTTATCGGACGCCATACGCCACGAAATCGCTTGCACCCATCCGATCCGAATATGCTTTATTCTTCAGTTAACGGTGTACTCACTCGCTTGCAAAGTGTAATTCCTTGTGGTGGCGGACAGGTACAACATTTACTGCTATGATCTTGTAAATATTTTCATGCAAATAAACGTAATTTTACATTTTGGGATTTGGATGTTAAAGCACCTCTATTGACAAAAATTTTGACTATTTTTTTTTTCTCTTTACCAAAGAAAAAAAATCCCCCCCCCCCCCACGCATGAGAATAATTTTGCCGCCAAACTGCATTCAAATAAACAATTTTTCAACTTTATATGATATTTTGTAGTATTAATAAATTTATGGAACGCTGGGTACTTTTTAAAAATCTTCATAGAGTTATAACAGGAAATGTTTTAGGGATCTATCTTTAATTTTCAAAAAATAAAATTAAGATCTTCCAAGGAGAAGTACCGAAAACATTTATTTAGTTACCAGAAAAAATATATATAAGGTATGAATATATAATAGTAAGAAAATACAGTCATTTCTTCCTGTAAATTTCTAAGATTTTCTTTTCTCTGGACGCCCGAGAGAACAAGAGACGGTGTCTTTAGACTGTTTAAAAATAAAATTCACCTATAACTCAAAAACTGGTTATTGAAATGAACTGTAAACTTACAAACCCATATTTTTGACATTTGAGATTTGTTTTAATGCAAGAATTAATGTAGGTTATAATTGTTTTTAATATGACTTTATTAATAATTTTCACAAATAAAAATGTGTTTTTGAATGTAAAAAAATGCCTAAAGCATGTTTGAGTTTATCTGATTTAAAAATAATTTTTGAGTGGGAGATTTTTTGGAAAGATTTAAATGAAAGTTTGTCACGTGGATTTAACATTAGAATCCTCAAACCATGAACTCTTGGAGATTTAAGAAAAATTATATAAACTATGCCTTATTCCCGGCTACCTAGATAAAGGAACTCAAATTTGGTGTCAAAAGTAGGTGTTACCATTTGAAAATTCAAACTTGGTACAATCTTTATTATGCGGACGACTTCTATATAAAAATGCGTATTCGTATTCGAAAAGTTTTCACACTTTCCAGTCAGACGGCACCACTCAAATCTCTCTGCGACAATTTCGCGATTGAAAAGTATAAGGTCTGTCCCTCTCTTCCCTTTCTTTGGAAGTCTGTAGATTTTTCATATATTTGCAGCATCATACTGCAATATTGACGATATTCGTCCCTTCCTGCTCACAAATGTGCCTGCTATTAGATTCTGAATAAAGGATTTGTTTTACTTTTATTTATTTTTGTTGTTGTTGTTATCTATAGAGTACAAGATTCTATAGGTGATAACATGACAATTACCTTCCTCTGCTGAATTTTTTCCTTATTTGATATGATGAATGGAAAACTTTTTTTATGTATAAATATGCTGATAGTAGAAGAAACATATATCCCTGCAGTATTACATTTTTTTTTTTCACAATAAGTACAAGAAATTATCATTTTAAATGTAAGAAAAGTTATTTTCCTGGCATTTTAAATTTTTACAAAATATTAATTTAAATACAACTTTTAAAATGCAACACAATAGACATATTTTAGATTTCAAGTAGTATATTATTTAGGAAGAAGTGTATGTATGCATAATGCATGCATTGGAAACCGAAAGAGACATTAGTGTTATATATATTTTGTAAATAAGACTCTTGCAGTACAAGAAATTACCATTTTAAATGTAAGAAACGTAATTTTCCTGGCATTTTAAAATTTTACGAATTTTTAATTAAAACACAACTTTTAAAATGCAACACAATTTCCATATTTTAGATTCCAAGTAGTATTATTTCGAAAGAGGTGTATGTATGCATAATGACATTGGAAACCGAAAGAGATATTGGTGTTATATATGTTTTGTAAATAAAACTTTTGAAGTGCAAGAAATTATCATTTTAAATGTAAGAAAAG
Source organism: Maratus speciosus (assembly GCA_963932465.1). Lineage (NCBI taxonomy): Eukaryota > Metazoa > Arthropoda > Arachnida > Araneae > Salticidae > Maratus > Maratus speciosus. Next base: position 373,601,601 of record OZ010796.1, on the reverse strand, counting down.
TAATTTCCCTGGTGTTTTAAAATTTTACAAACTTTTAATTAAAATACAACTTTTAAAATGCAATACAATAGGCATATTTATATTATTTAGAAAGAAGTGTATGCATGCATAATACATGCATTGGAAACCAAAAGAGACATATATATTTTGTATATCAAACTCTTGAAGTACAAGAAATTATCATTTTATATGTAAGAAAAGTAATTTTCTTGGCATTTTAAAATTTTACAAATTTTTAATTAAAATACAACTTTTAAAATGCAACACAATATACATATTTTAGATTTCAAGTAGTATTATTTAGAAAGAAGTGTATGTATGCATAGTGCATGCGTTGGAAACCGAAAGAGATATTGGTGTTATATATGTTTTGTAAATAAAATTTTTGAAGTACAAGAAATTATCATTTTAAATGTAAGAAAAGTAATTTCCCTGGTATTTTAAAATTTTACAAATTTTTAATTAAAATACAACTTTTAAAATGCAACACAATAGGCTCATTTTAGATTTCAAGTAGTATTATTTAGAAAGAAGTGTATGTATGCATAATGCATGCATTGGAAAACAAAAGAGACATTGGTGTAATATAGTTTTGTAAATAAAACTTTTGTTACTCGGAATCAGGGCTGCCACTGGCGACTATTTTTTAATTCTATCCCGCACCACTTTCTCAAAGAAAATATCTTTTATATGCACTTTAACAACATGTCTAAGAAAAATATACTACGAAATTTATTTTTAGTGGTGCAAATAGAATATAAAAATAGTCTCCAGTGGCAGCCCTGCTGGGGATCCTTAATATTTTCTTGGCCTGGAGATTAAGTTTTCAATTATGGCAATAGCTGGAGCTAGTAAATAACAAAGACTCTCATTAGAATAGTTTAGAGTTATTGAAAGCATTGGATTTAAAAAGGATAACTTTTTTAAAAATATATTTTTTTACGTTTCACAGAGAAAAAAAAAAAAAACGACAAAAGATTTAAAATCGTACAGCAAAATTAATCTTGCTGAACTAATTTTGCCTCGATTTTTAAAGTTCAAGCTTGGAATTTTCGATCGTCGTATCTTGTCTTTACTGCTTTTTCCTGTTGTCTCCCGATTATACCTCGAAAAAATTTAACAAATTTAAAAATTTATCTGAAAATTTTTTAAATCCTTAAGAACTGGCAATATTTTTTACATAAACTGAAAAAAAAACCTGTTTGTTTTTCATGCATAGATTGTAGAGAATTTAATTTCCTTTATTTATTTATTTTTTAAGAAACGTGTAAATACATTAACTTGGTCAAAAGTTATCGCGTCAAAACAGCTCAGTGTTTGGAGATGATTGAAGGAGCTTAAAGTTTTTCACTCACAGGTTTCGCCAGTCGGCACTGCTCAACGTTTACGGTTTGTCGACCATAATTTTAGGAATTTGTCCATCGGACCAACAACTGTACGACATTCTTAAACGTTCAAATATAAATAATAATGATTATTAATAAATACATTTTTTTTTATTTCAAACCTTTTTGGTTCCCTTTACTTAAAGATTTAAAAAAAAAAATTCTCTTTTTGAAAATATTATCTTTCACAAAAATGGCCCATATGGCACAGTCCTTAAGTTAGCTGGGAATGTAAATGGAACAAAAGAGATTTTCTACCAAAAAAATTATGTACTCTTCTATTCTTTCATTCCATAAATGCTTTTGTAAATTTAATAATGGTGGCTAATAAGAGGCCAGTTTTTTTTTTGTTTTTTTTGTGGAAACTGCTTAAAAACTGAAAATATTTAACTATTTTTTTTCTATGTAAATGAAAATATCATAAAAGATGTCGAAATACAAGTTTATTATAAAATTGTAACTTAAATTAATGAAAGAAATTAGATCACGTTTTATATTTAGACTTTTGAAAGCACGGTGAGTCGAACCCTGAGAGGAAATAATACCAGAAGTCAATGTACACAATTTGCCAATCTTTCAAATGAAATATTCGTTTCAACTCTCTCAATAACTTTTATGCACAAAAAAAAAAAAAAAAAAAAAAAAAAAAAAAGAAGAAGAAGAAGAAGGTGATGATGAATAATCCAAAACTTTACCAGTGATAAATCAGATATCTGAATATTGTCGATTCCAATAGTACCAAAATTTTTCGCGTCGGTCAATTTTTTCCATTTTGGTTATAAAATGAAATTTGTGCAAACGGAATCACTAGAGACCGGGAAAAAATTCGTTATATTACAAGTTCCATTTACACACAGGTTTTACTGTAATTTGCTTTTCATATAATTCATCTCCCCATGTCTTCAAAAGTCCAAATATCTCATTGCGTTCATTAGTTTTTGCTACACATATTTTCAAATGGGGAAAATTATTTCATAAACTATCTTGTATAATGCATTTTACAAAATACAATTCCAAATATGTACATATTGTGTCAAATATATATCGTTCATAGCAACTGATATGACGTAAAATACATAGATAAATTAAATGATGGTAGCATCTTTTAATTAAGATAAAACTTCAGCACAGAAGATAACCAAAGAACATTTTTTTTCGGATAAGTTGCATAACATGCCGTTTAATACGGTCAATTTACTGAAACATTTTTAGGAAATTTACGCCAAAAAGTAGGAAAAAAGAAAAAAGGAAACAAGCTTATTCGCTACTAAGTTTGTTTCCTTTTTTTTTTTTTAATAGTGTCTTTTTTTTATTAATATTTATAGGTAGAATGCCGCTATTCTTCGAGCAGGAAGTAACCGATGGATCTGCGATGTAATCGCTAAATATTTGATTATGAATAATTTTTGTGTAAACACAATCGCTAAAGAGACTGAGCTAAATAACATTGAATTAATTTCTCTCTAAATAATTAGTTTAAAGCTGAAATTTGTGGAGAAGAAAAATATGAAAAATTTATGCAATTAATTATATGTGTTTTTACTAACGTTGAATGAAATGTGCATTTCAGAACATTAGAGCAGTATTTCATGAGTGGAAATGGAAATATGTAAAAGTCTCTAGACTGTTACCAATAACAAGATAAAACAAAAGTAAGTTTAAAAGTAATTTAACCCTTTACTGGATATATATATATATATATATATATATATATATATATATATATATATATATATATACATACATATATATATATATATATACACTGCAAATAGAAGCGTCTTAAATTTAGACACATATGTGACTGAAAAAGAATTTTAGACACCTAAGTGTCTTAATCTGAAAATTAAGACACTATAGATGTCTTAATTTAAGATACATAAGCGTCTTACTATGACCATGGTGTAAACGAACTGAGAATAATGTCTAAAATATCCGCAAACGTCTTATTTTAAGACACTTCATTGCTTTAAACGTGTCTTAATTTAAGACGTTTTGATTCTTCCGACGCAATAACCACCAGGGGGCACTAGCACTCCCAGTTGCGCATGCGTTTTAGATGTCTTCGTTCGAAGTGGTATACGTTGTAATTCAAACAAAGTTTGTTTTTATGTACGCGTGTATTTTAATTCGTTTTTTGCGAAATGTGAAGTACTGTGATTTTAATTCGTATTAACTTGGATTATTTATTTATTGAATACATACATCTGACGTGTGTGCTCGACATCAAATGTCTCTTAGAAGCTGTCGTCGATACAAGGGCGGGATAGACACAGAACAGAAGTAGACGACGGTTGAAGATTACACCCGGAAATTCTACAAAGCGTGTGCAATGGGCTTAGTGTTAACTCGTATCAATTTATATCAATAATATTGTGTTATTCATCTTCGTCCTGTCGAAGCTGGCAAAAAAAAGAAACTTTTGTCTGGCGGGTCCTGTTTTTAGGATGAAACATCTCATTCTTTAAATATGGCTAGTCGGATGTATTATGGGATTACCTTTTAAACTGATGAAAGTCTTTCTCCCTCACTGTGGTTGTGGTAGTTTTTAAAATTTCAAATCGAGGAATATTTCTTACCTCTTGCAGCAACTCAAGTAAGTTTCTTTATAGTAGTAAAATTAGTGTATTTTATGATTTTATTTATTGTACTAAACAAAATCCTGCATGAAATTTAATTAGTTTTGAATCTGTTCGCAAAAAACCCCACTAATTCTAGAAGTATATATTTTTAAACTTATGACGTTCTTTTTTATTACGAATTATATATTCAATGTCAGTTCTTAGTTTCAATGGATAATTTTTATCTCGCAGTAAATGACGGCCACAAGGAAGTAAAGAAAAAAAAAACTTTGAAAGATGACCTAATGCTTTCTTACTTCCTGGAATAAAACCGCAGATTAAAAAAAGATAAATAAAGTAAATGAGACTGGTCTATTATATGAAGCTGCATGTAAAAATATACATATGTATTTGATTTGCAATCAACTCTAATACTGATTTTTTTATTATTTTTAATAAAAAAGTAATTTGAAATTTATAATGGGAAAAAGTAAAAACCTCTAACTGGATTTCGTATTTAAAATTGTGGTAACTTTATTTATATGCACTTATACGAAAAATACAAAAATGACAGATGTTACTGTATATATTTAAGACGAAAGAAGTTTGGAAATCATAAGTTATTTTTTCCTCATGTTTTTAATATAGAATATGTACTTATTTGTTTTTATTGATAGTTGAATAGCTTTTGTGAGTACCCTCTGATCTACATAAAAACTTGCCCATGTGGAAATATAAATTTTTTAAAAACATAATTTTTAAATAAGTATTTTCATTTTTTTTTTTTTTTTGGGGGGGGGGGGGGGATTTTGCATGAATTTTTGTAAAGCTGATATCTTAAATCTTGCACTGATTATAATGAAAGTTTTGAACTTTTAGAGTAGGACAAGTTTAAAAACGCAAATATATTTAACAAAATACCAAAGTCATTTTTCCCCAATGTTATTAAAGTAGAATATTTATTTATTTATTTTCATTATTCATAGTTAAATGGCTGTTGTGATTATCAAGTGATGTATATGTAAAATTGCCTATGTGGCAATATATTTTTTTATATTTTCATTTTTTTGGGGGGGGGGGGGGATTTTTGCAATTTTCGTACATCTGATATTTTAAATCTTTTTCCACATTCAACCGAGTATAATAAATATTTTGAACTTTTAGAGTACGACAAGATTATAAAATATATATATATATTTATCTATGTACCTTAAAAGCCCTTAATAGCGAACACTTCGGGACCGCGGAATTTGTCCGATAATTGGAGATGTCTACTTTTTTGAGGTAAAAATATACAAATATGTATGTCTGCTGATTAAAAAAGTATTCGTTAAATAGAGGTGTTCGCTATTCGAGAATGTCCATTAACCTCCACAACGGATACTCCCGAATACCGGACATCTCAATTTAGACAACTATAATGCAGGGTTGCGTTTTTTGCAAAAGTACTTCTTGATTAAAGGAAGGGCAAACTGGGAAGTGCCCCGTCCCCCTACGACTGTAGTGCCCCCAAATTTGATGTGCAATATTTGTAAAATTTATATTTTAAATCTGTTTCGAAATTGTACTGATTATAATCAACATTTTGAACTTTTAAAGTAAAATAAGGTTAAAAACAAAATAAATTTTAAAACATCTAATATTTAGATAAATATTTTTTGTTTTTTAATCTTGTTCTACTCCTGAAGTTCAAGATATTGATTATAATCAGTACAATGTCGTAAAAGATTTAAATTATGAACGTAACGAAAATTGTATACCAAAACTGAGAGCACCCAAAAAATCAGGCTGTAATGGGGGGGGGGGGGGATGGGCAGGACCACAGCCAAATATTTTTCCAGGATTCAACGTGGTCAAACATGGCTACGTATGATGCTTACAAAAAAATGGATGCGATTCAGACGTTTGAAGTGTCTGAAATTCAGACGCAAAAAGTGTCTGAAAAAATTCAGACATTTTAAAATGTCTGAAAATTGAACACTCCATTTCAGACACTTAAGTGTCTGAATTTCAGACATTTTAATTTAGAGTGTATACATAAAAAAAAAAACTATTTGAAACTAACGTGAGTGACGTAAAAAAAAAAAAGGGGGGGGGGGAAATAACTTCAACATTTCCGTCAAAATTTTCAAGTTTATCGTTAGTGACATAAGTGGTCCAAAGTATTGTTTACTTATTTATAGTAGAGTGGCAGATATAAGGTAAATGCACCTATAGTGGGCCACTACTTTTTAAAGTTTAAAAACAAGCCCAAAATGCATTTCTATGAAAAACGACAGAAAGAAATCTGATTGACCAATATCCTTAAATTTTAACTTTCTATAAACTGTTTGGAATAATTGTTTTTTTTTCCTCTTCTGGTACATTTGTTTATTTTCTGGAGTCTCTTCAAAAACAGATTTTTTGGCAAATTGTTTTACAAAAACATTGTTTCTTTAACATTATGTTTTATTTTAAATTAAACTAATTGTTGATATACTCATTGCATTGTAAGTAATTTGTTGGATAAGCCGAAAACTTAAAGATTCATGCATCAAAAATTTACTAGGCCCACTATTGGAGCATAGATGAAGTTAACATTTTTTATTTTTCATTTTTCCGAAGAGTATATTTTGAAACTTTGAATGTTTATTCTGATACATGAAGGTTAGGACTACGCTAAAAAATATGTATCTTTTGGGATTCTTTAAAAATATGTATCTTTTGGGATTTTTTTTCTTTAATTACATTAAATTAAATTGGTTTCAATTAATACATCTGATTAGTTAAATTTTTAACAATGCTTACATATGTCGTTTCTTGCGTTCCGATCGGACTTTAACATTTTTCGATCAATCTAACTTTGACATAATTTTACCAGTTCTCCAACTTTGAAAATCTTTCAGTGTTTCCATATTCCAATCGGACTATAAACTTTTTTTGGACTAAACTATTTGGACTTTGATATATTTTGCAAATTCTTGCACCATTTTTTAAACTTAAATTCAACTTAATCATATTTTTGCTAACTTTCGAACCGTAAAATATTTTTGACAAAAATTTAACTTTGTCATATTCTTGAAATTTTTCCATTTCTCTCCTCTAACCCATCCAATCCTCTTCCCTTCTCCTTCCAAATGAGTCCCGTCCCCACTGCTCCTGCGGACACTGGCTTTCACAACCTTGTCAATTTGTACAGCCTTAGTACACTGTTAAAATTTTGCAGCATTCTGGCAGGTCATTTGACCGTTTTTTTCCGAAAACGGTTAAAACAACCGTAATTTAACACTATTCTGACCATATTATTGGCCATTTTATGGTCAGAATATAGTTCTATTATGGTTATGAAACCGTTTTTTCAAAAAACGGTCGAACGACCTGCCAGAATGCTGCAAATTTTTTAACAGTGTACTATACTGGTGGAAATTGATTTATAAAAACACTGTTTTTTAACAAAAACTTCTATAATATTCATTAAAAATGAATGAAATTTGATGGGATATACATAGTATGTATAACAAATGAGTTACAAAAATAAAATTTAATACATAATATTAAACAAAACAAAAAGTCAAAAATTAGATTTTCGTAATATGCAAACATGGAAATTGATTTATGAAATATCAAATTTCGTTGACTATTCCGAAGTAATATGACAAAAATTTGCATAAAACAAGGTAACGTGACATACACAGTACACATAAAAGCGTTATATTTTGGAAGCAACACGTTTCAGTTATACTTTTCAAGATGAGTAAACGAAAGAAAAAAGAAGAAAAAAAGAGCTAAAATCAATGCATATATAGGATGTGAAAGTCTGTTTCGGGAATTAGAAATTTAATTAAAAGATCAGTTGGTTTGATATATATAACTATAGAAAAGATCCAGTAAATTATGGCAAAAATTTTAAAAAAAGGTAATCCACGTTTAAGTAAGAGAGAGAAAAGCAGGATTCTTTAACTTGCATCGAAAGCCGACCACACTTCAAAGAAGATTTGTGCAGATCTCTTCCTGTTACTTCTGGAAGAGTTAGTGAAATTTTACATTATTCACGAAGCTTGAGATGGTCGAAAATAAAGTCCGGTCCAAAGTTACTTCTGCGTCACAAGCAGATGCGTTTGCAGTATTGCGAAAAGTACATGGCAATGGGTGGTAATTGGAAGAAAGTCATTTTCTCCGACGAAAAAAGGTATAATTCAGATGGCCCGGATGGTTTGACGCATTATTGGAGGGATCTCCGAAAAGAATCAAAATCTACATTCAGCAGAAATTTTGGTGGAGGAAGTTTGATGATGTGGGCAGCGATCGCTTATGATGACAAAAGTAAAATTTCATATTTAAACGGCCGACAGACTTCTTCTGATTACAGTTTCGTTTTAGAAAATTCACTTCTTCTATTTGCATGGAAATATTATGCTTAAGATTACATCTTCATGCAAGACAATGGAAGTATTCACATTTCAAATGCAACGAAAGATTAGTTTGACGAACAGAATATTGTTCGTTTAGATCATCCACCTATTAGTCCTGATTTGAACACCATAGAAAACGTTTGGGGACAGCTTGTTCGAATGATTTATGCAAATGGGATTCAGTACACATCACTTGTAGACTTGAAAGCTTCAATCTGTCAAAACTGGAAATTAATTGATCAGAAATACATTCAAAATCTTGTTTTATCAATGCCATCTAGAATAAAAGAAACACTGATGAATAAAAGCGGCTTCACTAACAATTAATTTAAATTAAATGTGATATTTCATAAATCAATTTCCATGTTTTTATGTTAATAAAATCTAATTTTTGACCTTATGTTTTAGTTATTAATATGTATGAAATTTTATTTTTCTAAATTATTTGTTGTACATAGCATGTATAACGTATGAAATTTCATTCATTTTTAATGAATATTATAGAAGTGTTTGTTAAAAAACCATGGTTTCATAAATCAATTTCCACCAGTGTAGCACACTCCTAGTAGCAGCACATTCAGCAGCAGGTATCCAAAGCGTCCATTGTTCTTTCACACCATTTTCTAAAATGTATAGCTTTCAGCTGGGCATGCTATGAAAGCGGACGGGGGACTGGCGTCCCATGGCCATCCCGACAAATGTTCATCACTGGCGTCCCATGTCCATCCCGTCAACTGTTCATCTCTTTCGTCCCATCGTATCTCCTACACTGTTAAAAATTTGCAGCATTCTGTGCAGTCAATCGACCGGTTTTTGAAAAAACGGCTTCATAACAGTAATTTAACTATATTCTGACCATAAAATGCCCAATAATATGGTCGGAATAGTGTTAAATTACGGTTGTGTAACTGTTTTCGATAAAAACGGTCAAATCACTGGACAGAATGCTGCAAAGTTTTAACAGTGTACTGCTGTTCACTAACATCATGTGTAATGACAGAGGCATATTTTCACATGCTCCCTGAACCCAAAGGGCAAGAGAATGTGCTCCAGCACTGACAACCTGGACACAGGTTTAGATGATGATCCTCTTTGGCAACATTCCGCATTTGCATTCATCAACAAAAACATTACATGCTGCAAGCGCAGGGGCGCCATTTGAGGGGGGCTGGGGGGGGCACGGCCCCCCCCCCCAAGGAATTTGATATTTCAGAAAATTTATCTGTCATTAGGGATGCACCGAATAGTGATTTTGGCCGACTACCGAATATTCGGCCTACAGGTAAACTGAATACCGAATATTCGGCCTACAGGTAAACCGAATACCGAGTATTCGGCCTGTTAGACCGAATACCGAATATTCGGCTGGCCGAATTCAAAGTTTAAAGATATTAAAAAATTAAATTTTAAAACAATTTTTCATAATACTTAACACAGACACTTTCATTTTGATAAACAAGACCTTTTTATAAGTAAACTTTACACACACACTCAATTTCCGGCACTTCTTCTCATGATATATGTAACAGAAATCAAAGTAACTCTTTTGAAAATATAGTTACGATATCTTCATTATTGTTAAAATGAAAATCTAAGTTTGACCTGAAGTGAGATGAGATACACTGTATTTTTGATTTTGACTGATTAAGCGGATTGCGATACTGGTTTCTTGTGCAAAAATGGTCTGTCTTGATGTCTATTATCAGATCTGAAAGTTTTTCCCATTTTCAGAATGAAGGGGAAACAGAAGTTGTGTTTTTCTATTTTAGTTATTAGAATAGAATGCTATTTTAAAGAAAATGATTAGTCATATATACAGATTTACGTTTGGCATTGCTGACGACTGTCGTACGATAAGGCGCCACGAAAGAGGCAGGGATAATTAATTTGTTTTTAGTTCGATTTTCGTTTGTGGCAGAGGTTATTTTGCAATTGGATTTATTTATTTTATTATTATTATTTAAAGATTTAACACAAAGATAATATTTTCCTCTGTTTAAAGTGTGCGGTTTGCGAATAATTTAGATTTTTTATTGTACATAACGTACACAAGTAGTAATCGCTCTTCATATGGAAATAACTTTAGTGATTATTATATCTATTATGAACTCTGCTGATGCTGAAGCTGTACGCTGCAATTTACGAAGTCACTTTCAGTCGTAAGTAAATTTAATTACCATATTATTCCGATAGAAAGCAATCGAGCAGTGTTTCCCCTTTTCCTGTAAAAGCACCGGGACATGAAAATTTTTAATATAAGATTATTTTCAAGGTCACGCCAATCCCGAAAGATTGTTATGAGGAAGGAATTGGTTATAGTTAAAAATGTGAACCTTTTTTTAGAAAATTGATAAATGTTGTTCCATTATTCGCTAGATAAATAGTAATTTCTACAAATTCCATGCATTTATTCACGAAACACACTTCATTAACATGCCCATAAGATTTTCTTATTAAAAGAGAAAAAAATATGAAAATCCAAGTATGAAGTACATTTTTATTTGATACCAAACTTTTCTTTTGATAATATTAAATTTAAATTTTCCTTTAACAGTCATTTCTATGTAAAAAACAGTTTACAAATGATAATTAGATTTGAAACATTTTTTTTTAATATTATGCAATTTTTTACTATTGCATATTTTCGGTATCGGGATCGGGCTCTGATACACAAAATGTTTCGGGTTCGGGCGGCCTCGGATTAAAAATCGTCGGGCTGGGGCGGGCCCGGGCTCTGAAAAAAGAGCCCGAACTCATCTTTAATGCAGACTCTACCTGATACCAAATGTTTTGCAAATTTCTGAATTGTGTGGAATTTAGATCATAGTCTGAAAAGGAATGCAGAAAATGATTAAGGAAATTTTTTACTCACAGAAAATCATTGGTGAAAATTTCATATCCCTATGAATCACAAAATTTGCGAACTTCTTGACGTGTTGACTATGTTTATGTGCTGATTATCTCGTGACCGATTGAATTTCACGATTTTTTTCCCCGACGATTTGATGAAATTCGCGATTTTTTCCGTGATCGATTAATGAAATTCACAATTTTTTTTCGTAACCATTTGTCAAAATTATGTCGTAACCATTTTGCGACGGTTAACGAAATTCGTTATTTCGATCCGAGATATTTTGACGAAATTCGCGATTCTTTTCTACGATCATTTGTTGAAATTCGTTTTTTTTTCTCGCAGCCGCACTGCAAATAGAGGCGTCTTAAATTCAGACACATATGTGACTGAAAAAGAAATTCAGACACTTAAACGTCTGAATATGAAATTTCAGACATCATAAGTGTCTAAATTTAAGGCACTTAAGTGTCTTACTGTGATCATGGTATAAATGAACTGAGAAAAATGTCTGAATAATGATCATGTGTCTGAAATTAAGACATGTAGAAATTCAGACACTTATATGTCTGAATGTAATACAATTGTATCATACTGTATATATGATGAAACGATGATTGTATATGAGAACCCCAGAGGCCAAGGGATACAAGTGACAAACTTTAGATTTGGAGTAAATTGAATTTAAAGATGAACATCAATAGTATGTGTTTGACTTAAAATATGAAACTGTTCCTAATTTCATAGCGGTCTTTGAACTCTTATTTCAATAACTGTGGAAGAAAAGTGGAGTACAATATATTTTTTAAATTTTAAGTAGAGATTAAGGAGGTTAAGCAATTTATAGAGCTTGAGTAGTTGATATCTAGAACGCAACAGATAATTAGAAAATCTCTTATATTTTGCGTTTTAGTTTGGCGAACTAGGCAAGGGACTCCAGGCACATCTGTCTAACGTTTCCCCTCCCTACATTTTTTTTTTCTGAGAGCAATCATAAAATAAATAGCAATATTTCCAGATAGCCTGTGTACTTATCATTTTTTTTTCAATTCTGTGACTTATACCCCTTCGCTTCTGGTGTCCTAATATGCAATTGTATCGCAATATATCTGGCAGCACCAGCAGAAAATGTTTTCGAATGGATGAAATGCATTGCCATTTACTAAATTTGGTATTAGTGTAAAAAATAAGCAGCTTGATTTGACCATGAGGACGTCTGCCAAAATTGTAAATGCCCGTTTACTAACTTTCGAACTAAATTATGCTTGGTGCAAAAGTACAAGCTAACGAAACTTTTCACAAAATATAAAGTTTCTCAAAAACTACTTCCACTCATCTGTATACGTAAAGGCCGCTCCCTAAATACAAAGAGATATGGTTGCTCTCAGAAAAAAATGTATGGAGGGGAAAGGTCGAACAGATGTGCCTGGAGTCCCCTGCCTAGTTCGCCTAACTAAAATGCAAAATATAAACATGAAATAAGTTAAACTAAGAATCTTTTGTCAGAACACCTCGTATAAGAATTTTTATATAAAAGAAATAAAAAAAAATTAAGAAGTAAGAAGTATTAAATATTCAAAAATAAATTTCTAACAACATTTTTCAAAATGCAGAACATTTCTTTCCTTCTGGTTGGGGGTATTGCCCTTATGAACACCCCTTATCTTCCAATTTAAGATAAATTAAAATATATGAACGTCAAAAGGAAATAATTAAAAATTTATTTCTATTAGTGGTTTAGGAAGGGAGTTGGGGGGGGAGGTGTTTCTCTTACAAAAATTTATTAGTTCCTTTTTGTCTTAGTCTTTAATTATGTAATAATATGGAAGAATAAATTTTATTATCATTATTAAATATAAAGACAATTTAATTCAGTAAATTTCAAAATACAAGGAAGGGAAATGGCCTGCAACCACCCTCCTATCTGTGATTATGCATAATAAATGTATTATTTAGAAGCGTTACGACGATTTTTTAAATTTATCATGTTTTTCACCCTCTGCCTGAAAGTATAAAAACTGTAATAATTATATTCAGATAATTTATAAGTGTAAGCATTACAAAAAATGCCAAATAAAGAAAGTAAAATGCTTCTGATTTCTTCTTATACAACGTTCCATTTCCCGCTAATAAAAAAGTTTTAATGAACTTATCATACTGTAAACCGTATGCTGACGTAATGACTGACGTAATGCTGACTCAATCATTTCCCTTTGTCAGCCGAATTCAGAGTCCAATGTTGCTTTTAAACCTAAACGTTTTCCAACCGTTCACATCTTTAACTGATCCTATTTTTTACTGTGAAAAGTTTTGTCATTATAATTCTACTGTGGCTGCGTCATTTCTGGAAGTGTTATACTTAGAAGTTTCTGGCATTTTGGATTTCTGCGTGAATCATATGTGTTTCAGATACTGATATAACAACGGAAAAGAAACACTTGAAAATTACATCCAAGAATTCTACAAAGAGCGCGCAACAGAGATAGGATTACTTTTTATTGCTCTTCATCGATAATATAGGGTTATTCATCTCTTCAAAACTTTGTGAATAAGAATTAGCCCCAGACTTACAAACTAGTCCCACGGGTTGTGTTTTCAGAATGGAAAATTTTCATTATTTTAACACAACTAGTAGGATATATGAAGGGGTTTCTTTTAAAGTATTTTGTTACTCATTCACTATGACAGTTATTTTAAATCAAGTCAAGGATATGGATAACAGTAAGTGGTTTTGATATTTTGTTTATAGTACCACATAAAATATTGCATGAAATATAAATTTGGTTTGAATCTGTTTGCGAAAAAACAGCTAATTCTAGAAATATATATTCTTACATTCATGTAATTATGAATGTTACTGTAACTTAAAAATCCTTAAAGATATACATATATAAAAATAGCAAATAAAGCCTTTGTGCAACAATATAAAAAAGCAGAAAAACCAACGTTTAAAATGCACAAATAATATGTGAAAAGCAGCAAACAGCTGTTTCGAATCTACTAGCGAGATTCTTCTCGCTAGTAGATTCTCGCTAGTAGATTCGAAACAGCTATAGTTGGGGCACGTCTAACTAGTCAGTGGGTGTTATACTGGAGAGAAGTGTAAGTCCGCGCAAAGAAGTAGTTCCTTACTGAATTTTAAAGAAAAGCCACTTTATATCCGATTTTTTTTTAGATTTTTCCATTGAAAAGCGATTGACTGATTAAACAAAAGTGATTTAGCTTAATGTATGTTCACATTTATGACAAATACTAGTAATATTCAAGGAAAATGTATTTGTTCGCGCATTAGAATTCTGGCGAGATTTTTGGCGGTAGAAACAAATGAGTAAGTAACCATAGCACCCCGTAGAGTTGTTTGGAGGTGATCCGCCATGGGGTTATTCCCATGTCATTTCTGGAGATAGAAGATTTTCGATGCCCAGTCAAATGTTTCATTTTTTAAATTATTAAAGATAGAATAAAAATTTCGATGGATTCGAATTTTTTGGAAAATTTCACTTTAAAAACATACCAAACATATGGATAAAATACGTAAAATAATAATAATTATCTTTAAAAATAAATTAAACAACTGAAAGAAGATATGACCTTCTTAGAGGATAGACGATATAATATTCACGATATAATTTTCATGCTTCCGCATACTCAAGGTAAAAGTAATCTTATTTAAATTACAAAGAATTGATTGGCAGTTAAATTAATTTGTCTTTTAATCAATGGTATAAATTCAATATTTCAACAGTATGTTAGATTCAAAAAGAAGAAAAAATTCATCAGTTATTCAGAATGCATATTTTAGTTCTATACATAAATGTAAGTTAATTTGAGTTAAATTAAAATATAATTTGAGATAAATCAATTATCTGGAAACGGAATTGAAAAATCTGTAGATTATAGGAATGGGTTAAAACATTTCTTCAACGTGGCCTAAAATGTAAATTTGTAATTACATAAGAACATCGTGAGAAAAAAAGGGTTTTTCATTCTATTTTGATAGGCATTTTTTAAAAACTGATATTATAATTCTGTGATGAAATTTATACTGAATTTGAAATTGGCATAAAATTTCTAAGGACATAATTAGATTATTTTCAAATTTTGCTTTTGCTTTAAATATAAAAATTGAAGAATGCTAAATAATAAACATTTTATCTTTATTAAAAATGTTAAAATCATTTTTTTTTCTTTTTAATGTGACTTTTTATAAGTACGTACATTCACGATATAATTTCCCTCTTTCCGCATACAGAAGTTTAAACTATTCTTATTTTGTTTAGAAAGAATTGATCAGCAGTTAAATTAATTTGTTTTTTAAACAATAATATAAATTCCATATTTTAACAGTATTTTAGACACAAAAACAAGAAAAAATTCACCAGTTATTCATAATGCATATTATAGTTTTATATATAAATGTAAGTTAATTTGTTAGTTAAATTATAATTTAATTTGACATAAATCAATCAACTGGAAACGAAATTGCAAAATATCTGTATATATTGGAATAGTTTAGAACAATTTCTTCAATGCAACTAAAAATGTGCATTTGTTTGTGAACATTGGGAAAAAAAATTGTGAGTAAAGGGTTGTAAGAACATTGTGAGAGTGTGTGTATATGTGTTTCCTTCTATTTTAATAGATAATTTTGAAACAAGTGATATTATAATTTTCAGGATGAAATTTATATTGAATTTGAAATTGGAATAAAATTTGTAAGGATATAATTAGATTATTTTCAAATTTTTCTTTTATTTTAAACATAAAAATTGAATGCTAAATAATAAGAATTTTATCTTTATTTAAAATGGTTACATATATATCAATGAACTTTTTTTTCGGCTTCATAATAAAACACTGTACAGCTTTTGAATTTTAGCATTCATTACTATGAGTTAACACACCGGTTAGATTTTTTTTTTTTTTTTTTTTTTTTTTTTGTTATTGTAATGAAAGCTTTCAAATCTGGGACTAAATAATAATTGATTTACAAAAGAAAAGCTAAAAATATTCATTCCTGTTTTCTTTTATGATTTTCCGAAGAAGAGTTCTATTACAAACAAATCAGCGAAAGCCATTTATTTTTATTATAAAAATAAGGGGGAAAAAATTTTTATTTTATGCACGTTTCATGTGATTTACAATAAATTCTGAACTAAAACACAATTTTTTTCTTATAAATTAGTTCTTTCTGAATATTTTTGTACATTAAAACATCGTTAATTTTATATTTTTGCGAAAAAAACGCTGAAAATAGCATTATAAATGACTAAAACTTCAAAAATTGCAGGATAAACAAATTTCTATATTGGAAAAAAAAATAGGATTCAATTTGCGAATGTTGAGAAATCGTCGCGCAAACCCGAAAAATTGCTGTACGAATTCCGAATAAACTTTATTGGAAAAAGGATAAAATTTGTTGTATTGGACTAAAAGTTAACAATCAAAAGTACTTTTAATAATGTAGACTATCGCCGCGAAACGCTAAAAACAAAAAAGAAACGTTAAATCGCATAAGAATCGCTAAAAACTCAGAAATCACAGATGACAAAATTTAGCACAGTAAGCTAAAACAATGGAAACGAAATTCTTTTAGGAATACCAGACAATCTGCGTGAAACGTGAAAAAACAAAAGAATTGATAACATGAACTCGCGCAAATTTATTCCCCCAAACAACGATAAACAGCCAAATCTGGCGATCCTACAAGCGCTAAAGTTAGTAAAAAGGCAAGCGTAGCATAATACCCATTGACTAGTTAGACGTGCCCCAACTATAGTAGATTCGAATCTCGCTAGTAGATTCGAAACAGCTGTTTGCTGCTTTTCATATATTATTTGTGCATTTTAAACGTTGGTTTTTCTGCTTTTTAATATACATATATATTTCATTTGAAATCAATTTTAATATTGATTCTTAATTATTTTTACCAAAAAATAAATTTGAAATTTAAAAAGCTAGAGTTATATACATTTATTTTCATAACTAGTTTTGATTAAAATTGCGCTTTTTATCATTTTATTTATCATCACTTACATAAAATATATATTAAAAAAATGACAATTAGATATTAAAATGTATGTTTAAGAGTTAAGACAAAAGAAGTTTAGAAATTAGAAATAATTTTTTTCTGCATGTTATTTAAAATAGAATATTTATTTATTTTTTATTTATTATTAAATAAATAGCTCTTGAGATTATCATCTGATGTATAAAAAACTTGTCTATGTAGCAATATAAATTTAAAAGAAGAATTTAATTTTTAAATGATATTAATTTTCTTTTTTTTCTGAAGGGGCGGGGGGAATTTTTGTGCAATTTTGTAAAGCTGATATTTTAAATCTCTTTCGACATTGCTCTGTTTATAATGAGTATTTCGAACTTTTAGAACAGGATAAGATTAGAAACAAAAAATATATATTTATCCGAATACCGTAAAGGCCTTGCCTTTAGTAGTGGACACTATGGGACTGTGGAATTTGTTCGATAATCACTGGTCGGTAAAAAAATTAAAAATTTTCTCCCTGGAAACTAAATATGTAAAGTGTCTAAATATCTTATTGAAAATGCTCCAGCAAGTACCATTTTTCCGAGAAACAGTTTTATAATAATAACAAACATGGAAGGATTATCATATTAATTTGCAATGATAGATAAAATTGAAATCATGAAAGAAATATTTTGACTGTCTTAGATATCAAAGTGACAAAATATAGCAGGGAAATTTTATTTGTTGATACTTGTGTAAAGCATTTTTTTATCCCCCTCCCTTTTTCGTGTCCGAATTTACTATTTGCTATCCACTAATATATTTTCATTCCTTATGTCGCTGTAGATCTGGTAATCATATTTATACATTTATTTGCAGGTAATTTACCTATTATTATCTATATTTTATGGTTTAAAAATTTTTCACTCATGTTTTAGCAAGATATAAAATATCTTAATTTTAAATTTAAAAGCAAAACTCTCCTACCAAAAAAATGGTACGTGATACAGTAATTTCGTTACCATATTTTTATTTAGAAGATTAAAATATATAAGAATCAACTATTATTTTTTACAGAGAGGATTTTGGTGCCGACCAATGAATCAGACATGTCTGGGTTTTTTTTTTAGGTAAAAATAAACAAATGTGCATGCGTTTTGCTTTTAAAAAGTTTTTGTTAAATAGAGAAGTCCGGTATTAGGGAATGTCCATTAATTTCCATAACGAACACTTCCCAATACCGGACATCTCTATTTAGCGAACATAATGCAGGGTTGGATTTTTTGCAGAAGAAGGATTTGATTGAAGCATGGGCAAACTGGGCAGTGTCCCCTACACCCTCCCTACAATTTTAGGGTCCCCGAATTCGATATGCAATTATTGTAAAGTTTATATTTTAAATTTTTTCGATAGTGGGCCGATTATAATAAAAATCTTTAACATTTAAGGCCGACTAAGATTTAAAAAAAAAAAAAAAAAAAAAAAAAAAAAAAAAAAAAAAAAAATCTAAATACCGTAAAATCTCTCAATCACATGCACCTCGGCAACGAATGGTGGATAAATTCCCTTGAAACCCCTATTGAGAGGTTTTATTGCATTTAGATATATTTTTTTGTTGTTTTTAATCGTATTCTACTCTAGAAGTTCAAAATACTGATTATAATGTACATTGTTGAAAAATATTTAAATTATCAGCTTTAAGAAAATTGCATACCAACTTTCAGAGCCCCTAAAATCGCACTGTATGGGGGGGTGGAGGGGCAGGACCATGGCCAAAAATTTTTCTAGGATTCAACGTGGTCAAACATGGCTGCGTATAATGCTTAAAAAAATGGTTGCAATTAAGACGTTTGAAGTGTCTGAAATTCAGACGTTTGAAGTGTCTGAAAAAATTCAGACATTTTAAAATGTCTGAAAATCGAACACTCCGTTTCAGACACTTAAGTGTCTGAATTTCAGACATTTCAATTTGCAGTGCGACTGACAAAATTTGCGATTGCTTTGTGCGATTGTTTGACGAAATTTTTGAATTTTTTGCACGATTTTTGACTAAATTCGTGATTTTTATCCGAAACCTTTGACAAAATTCTCGTGTTTTTTCCTTAATAGATATTCGAAATTCACAATTTATTTGAACGACTGATGAGCAAATTTGATTGTTTTTTTCGACCGAATGTTGAAATCTGTATTTTTTTCCCCCCGCAACCGATTGGCAATAATCGCTGTTTGTTTGCACGATCTTTGCAATATTTTTTCACGGTCCTTTTAAGAAGTAATATTTTTCCCGCGACTAATTTGCCAAATTGACTATTTTTTCCAAGTAAAATTGGCAGAATTTACGATTTTTTTCCGCGGTCGATTAGCGAACTGATTCCGCAAAAAAGTAAAAAATACTGCGGTCTTCAACGAAAATTAAAAAATGTTCCTGGAAGAATCAAGACGTTAAGAGAGCAAAATCCCGTACGCTGTTTCAAGCCCTTCCCCTCAAAGAAAACTTTGCCTCCTCCCCCTACAAGAACCACTTGAAATGGCTCCCCACCCCTGCAGCAAAACCTGCAAAGAAGTCGAAAGGTCAGGGGGAAAAGCTCCATTTTAGACAGGTCCGCGTATTAGCAAGTGTAATTATGTTTTTTTTTTTTTTTTTTCAAAGAAACGCTATTTTTTTCCGTTTCCGAAATAATTCTTTTTTTGACAGGTTTCATTTTCACAAGTATTACAGTAAATGTACTGCTTGACCAGCTTTTAAAGACCGGCCTTGGCATATTGCCAAAATAATGGACCTTTCCGAAGGTAGGGAAGCATTAGGAGGAGACGAAATTCAGGTTTCTCTTTCTTAACCCGTCTGACCGGACAGCTGACCGCATGTCATTCCCACACTGGCTGTTGTACTATTAACGTTATTTCTTACTCGCCTTATTCTGTTTTCTATTTTCAGAAAAGAAGCTTTTTCCTTTTGATTTTGTATTTGCTCCCATAGGTTTAACATTAGCGATCCAGTTTCTTATCGAGACTAGTGTAGGCTCTTAACGCTCAAGCTAATGTTAATCCTATGGGAGCATTGCTTACGTATTTCTTGTTAGCATTTTAATTATTATTAAACGATTTTTATCTTTTAATGATTTTTCTTTCTTTTTTTGCATGCTGTACCTGCTGTCGATAGCTTTTATTGTGTGTGAGAATGGGGGGGGGGGGGGGGGGGCAAAATCCGTGTTTGCCCCGGGCGCAAAAATGACTAGTTTCGGCCCTGCAAATAAGAAAGACTGCAATTTCCCCTTATTCATGGACAAAAATGTCTCCGCATAGGTATAAGGAAATTGAATTTGAAAACAGATTTAAAAAATATTTCAGTGTATACATATTTAATAAGAAATTTATACTTATAAGTGTATCCTTTAACTTTAAGGAATAGATATTTAAAATATTAATTTATTTAAGAAAAAAATAAGTTACAATGACATACGTAAAAATACAGTAAATATGACAGTTTATTTACTTAACGTTATTTTTTAAAATAAGTTATTTATATAACTGAAAACTCCATCCTTATTTATTTTTTTTTTTAATGCACCTTAAAGAATAATTGAAACATTTCTTTCATGGCGGTGTTTATACCATTTAAAAATGTTTCATATTTTATAAATAAAAATAATAATGTTTATATATCTAAATTATCCTAACATGTTTCTTTAGATTGAAGATATCGTCTTCATCGAAAAGAAAATAAGAAGAAAAATCCTTTTTATAATCTTGGAGACAAGTGAATACGAAACTAGTATTAGTAGTATTTATTCTCCCCATTCCCCACAAAAGCAATACTAGGGGAAACCCCTTTTCATTGCTCTCAGTCCTATTTTGAAGAATAGAATCGTCCGTCTTAGACCTGTTACTCACGTGACCGGTCTTTAATGCTTGGCTCAGCAGTACCTATGCTCTTCAGAGGTTTACTATAGAAAGGATGTTTTAACAGCCTTAGGTGTACTTGTAAAATGGAAACTGTCTCTAACGGAATACTGTCTTAAAGGGAAAATCTTATTCAGAAAGTATACCTGCCATCTTGAAAGTATACATGCTTATTTTGAAAGTATACCTGCTAAGATGAAAACCTCCTTAAAACGGAATTTTGAATCGGTTCTTTTTCGGACGGAAGAGGATACCCCCCCCCCCCCCGAACCTCACCCTTGACTATGCCACTGTCCTCAAAGAAAACTTTGCCCCCCCCCCCCTCTAAGAAAGTTCTGAAATGGCGCCCCTGTGCAAGCGACTTCTTTACATCCATCCAAAAATAATACTAGCCTGCCCGCAGTCTTGCAGTGAACAACCACATCGAGGAGCTTCGTAACTTTTGACGGGAAATCGTTCAACATTCAAAAGATGACAGAGATTAAATTACTGAACTCTTAAACATAGACAGGCTCCCCAGGATAAACTCGACGCCAATGACTCTCTGCCAGCTTCCTTGAAAGAAAGCATCTCAAAGTCAGCCACTATCCCTACGTCCATCGAAGAAGCCATGGGGCAGCGCATGGTTAACCCGGACGGTAAGTTGCGTGTACTGGAAACGCTCAAATATACCATGCTAGCAATGCCGCCAACTTCTTTCAACGTAATGCAAAATAGCAACCAATCCCCCTCTACAGCAAAGGGGTTCCCTTCTTCACCCCAAAAGGACACGCCAGAGGGCCCGCCATCCATCTAAACAAACCGTTGTCAGGACAGTAAATACAACAATCTCCATTCTTCCCATTCCCATACACCGCACACGCTTTCCTTCGAGCAGAGCAATGAAAAATCAATTTCAACAAAACATGATCAGCTGCCTCTCTACAATACTACAAAGGATTACAGCCAAGAACACCCATCATGAGATAACTTGCAGGTCCAAAGAGGAGTGTCTGGGCCTCTAAAAAGATCTAAGTGCAGAACCATCCATAAATAATCTCTTCAAGATTGAAAACAAGAGGGTCTAGCAGCAAAAAACCATCGTCATTAATGTCCCCACAAGCACCACGCTAACTTTCCCGAAAGACTTCATCTCAAACTTTGTCAAAACTCGTATCGAAGTATTCCAAATCCTAAGTCCTCACCCAGTAAATTCATGACAGCACAAATTGGATTATTCTTCTTCCATTACAACTACAACAAAACTTGATCCTAAAGAGAGGCATCTAGGGCCACAACGTGCCTTGTCCGCCCATACACGTCATTACTTCACCGCACACATTGCCAAGGCTTTGGCCATGCCACGAAGTCTTCCCATTTAGAGGCGAAGTGTGCAAACTGCGGTGCTCCTTTTCATTGAATTAACTGTGCACATCACAACAGTATCCAGGGCGCGCCCTTTGCAACTGACAACACATCATCTGACAACGATTTTTCCCCTATAAGCACTACTACAACAAAGAACGTCTGAATAAACGTCGCATTTCCTTCCTCTAAGTGCTCCCTCGTCAGCAACTCCAGTTCACAGCCACCTAATGCCTTGCACTGTTCACCAAGCCCTCCTCAGCCTCACTGGAGTCACCCACTGCCGGGTAGATTTCTTCCTACAGCAGCTTCGCCACCGGCGTGGCCCTGACTGCTCACGAACATAATTCTTGGACCGAGACCGAGGGCCCACCTTTGCGAACTTTTTAGCTAACTCTTCATTTCATATGAGTGCAGTATCAAATCTCCACTCTTACCATCAACCTCGGCACCTCACAGCTCCGTGTCGTGAGGAGGAAATGTTCTCCAGTAGTGAAGATTTTGATCTGTAAATATTCACCAGTATTTTCTCTTACCTACTTATAATTTGCTTATTATTTTCCACGATACCCTCTGTCACTCAACCGGCTCTCTGTACCGGCGGGCTCAACTCCGGCTGAATTGTGTGATTTTTTTAATACTTCAATAAAGGGTTCTGGAAGGACTATCTCTGATCAACAGACTTGGTATTCTCGTCTGAGCAGTCCCTCTTAGGCTGTGAATATCTCTTTCCTTAGTTACAAATATGATTTATAAAGCAATTTAATCTTTTTAAAAAGTATAAATGAAACAAACTTAATAGGTATATAAGGGGGTTTTTTACCCAGAAAGTTCTTATTCTGACATTGGTTATTCAACTTTGAACGAAGAAAATAATAGTCATTCAAACTGCCATGTAACGTTTTTTGCTTTAAATTATCTTGATTTTGAACAGAGGGGTATTTACGCTTCTCCCTTTCCTACGCGTCTGCACACCTGGTTTGAAGTGAGTTTCTACTTGAACAGTGCAACGCATACAAGAAAAAAAGATACACACAGAGAGAGAGAACATCACTTACTAACTCTGCCGCAAATGTGCAAAAATGTGACTGATAACTGGAGCCAAACGATAAGTAAACATGTCTACAAATTCATGTTATACTTAAGTTTTGCTTAGGGAGTTGCCTGCCTTCAGAAATTAAATTAAACTTTGCAATTTTGAATACTAACACATAATTTTGACATCATATTTAGATTTTTGGTAAATTTTATCTTCAGATACCTAACTAGAAGGCACTCAGTTGAGTAGTTTAGGAAATATTAAGGTTTACAGTTTTGACCTCCTAATGTTGAATTCTTTTTTAATTATTGCAAAATGGATTAGCAATGCAAGAAGATTTTTAAGAGTAACTCAAAAATCACTAGGTGGAATAAACTGTAATGTTGCATTCGCGTATTTGAAGCTTCTAGAAATAGATTTATGTTAAATATTTCATAGGTCATTAAAAAAAATAATTTTGATTTTATACATATATATATATATATATATATACAGGGTGCAATATGTTATCTATCGCCGACCTTTAATTTCTCAACCGTTGGTTGTAGACATATAGTTCCAATTACAAAAACGTTTCAAATGAGCTAAATATTCATGTTGTGGCATTAATTAAAGTAAAAAATCAATTTTATAAAAATTACGAAAACTAACTTTTTATACGGTCCCCCAGTCCCTATTGTTATATTTAGTAAAATTTTACACATATTATAACAGATGTAACACAAAAAGTTTGACATCTGTACTACAAAAATTGACACAGTTATTAAATTTCAAAGTTTGAGATTTTTGCACATGGTTTTGTCTTTCACTGAGGGGTCAGTTAAAAGATGAATTAAAAGTAATTCGAGATCAAAATCAGGGTGCAATGTCCTTTTTACGGCGAAGCCACTTTTAGCCGGTATCGTCGGTACTTTTGAATGTTGTTCGACCCATAAAAGTTAGCTCAAATTTTTAGATGAAATAACCCTATTTGGTGATTCCCCGATTTGGTGATACTGACTAAAAGTGGTTTCGCCGTAAAAAGGATATTGCACTCTGATTTTGATCTCGAATTACTTAATTCATCTTTTAACTGATCCCTTAATGAAAGGCAAACTCATGTGCAAAAATCTCAAACTTTGAAATTTAATAACTGGATCAATTTTTGCAGTACATATGTCAAACTTTTTGTGTTATATCTATTATGATATGAGTAAACTTTTACTAAATATCCCCGATTTGGTGATACTGACTAAAAGTGATACTGACTGACTAAGTGATACTACTGATAGGGACTGGGGGACCGTATAAAAAGTTAGTTTTCGTAATTTTTATAAAATTGATTTTTTACTTTAAATAATACCACAACATGAATATTTAGCTCATTTGAAACGTTTTTGTAATTGTAACTATATGTCTACGACCAACGATTGAGAAATTAAAGGTCGGCGATAGATAACATATTGCACCCTGTATATATAACCTTTCTGTACAATTAAACCATTTAAACATGTGAAATTGACCAACATTTTTGTAATAACTATATATAAGTTTTCTGTACAATTAAACCATTTAAACAAATGATATTGACCAAATATTATGAAATCACTAATAAACAAAACAAACTAAATACCAGTTAAATTATGTAGTCCTATGAAATGACTTATGAAAATTACAAATGAAAAAGCAGGAGTATGGATACAGAAGAAAGCTTATATCGTAAATCACTTCTTCAGGGGCCCTGTAATATTGTAGGGGTTCGTAAATATTGTACAAGATTTACAAATATAAGCAAAACCAGTCGATTTCTGACAGAAAATCAAGCTTTAAGCTGAAAAATCAATTCTCTCTGCACCCAATCGACTGTGGAACCAGAATAATAAAAGTAAAAAAAAGAACCTTAAATAACAAGAAAACCTCTGAAATGAAAGATAAAATATTATATATGATCAAAAATAATTAAATTCAATTAAGCTTACCCTATATAAAAAAAATAATAATACATGAGTATTTAATACAGTTTCGAATTGCACGTGTACAAATATTGTATCAAACGATTAAGGTTAATTTAACACTTAAGAGATATTACGTTAAAACATATATTATAGCCAGCGGTCGTAGTTAAAATAGATAAAACTACTTAGATTATTACATTCAAACAAGAAAAAAGAGAAAAATAAAATAAATACTGTAAGTGAAAATACTATATAATACTTACTAATGATAATATTATAATATTAGTTAATTAATATTCAAAATCATTTAAGTAGCAAAATTAGATCCAAAAATTACACCTATAGTTGCAAGTTCTACAAAAATTTATAGTTCTGACATCTAGTGATATCTGGATTGTAACCTATGAATTTTTTTAAACAAAAATCCATTTCTAAAAGCTCACATATGCGAATCTAAAATTACAGCTCATTGCGGCAAGTAGCTTTGGAGTTAGGTTTAACAAACTAACCTACATTTCAATGTGTTTTCAAACTGTTAAAAAATTATCTGTTTTACAAATGAATTCAGAATTACACATCCTAGTATTCATTAGTGGACTTGATGTTGGTACCAATTAAAATTTAACCCGATAATTTGCGGCATTTTTTAGCGAGTGTTTTTTCTATGCTAATTATTCAGTTACTAGGTTATCAAGCAGGACGGTCGTTCTGCCAAGCCAAGCTGAAAAAAATGCTAACCCCGCCAAACAAACAAACGCCAAGAATAACGGCAAGACACCGTAACTGCTTATTATACTCAAGACAACTTCTCCATGTTAAATGTACGAAATATGCCAGCGTAAAATTTCCCATATCAAAAGAAGCAATCATCGCAGAAAAATAAAACCAACACCAGAAGGACCTAACAAAGTATATCTTCAATTTGAGATCAAATGCATCCTCATAAATTAATTATAAACAGAGATATAGATTTTTTAAAATAACGTCAAGATACTGAAAATGACAAATTTATATTCTTCGTCACAACTTATGTTTCAATTGAGGTAGAGACTTAAATAATGGACAGAAAAAAGTAAGGATTGAATTTTTGGATAGATATTTACTCAATCTACGTGCTTTTATAAAATTCAGCTTTAAAAACATTAATTTTCTATTCATAATTAGCGAAAAACTGTTAATTAATTCTAAAGTTTACAAATTATGCCAAATAGCGATAAACCGCCAAAATATTTTAGAAAACTTATACTTTTCTTTTATATTATCATTTTGCATTGATTTCATCGAAGATAACTATGACTGAGATTCAGATAGATATTTCGCTGTTAGCGAAATGAGTTTGACCAATCAGAAGCCTGCATGTTTGAGAATATTTGCTGTTTCTGGATCCCGGACTATGTCATGAAAGTTTTGAGTCATTTTTTTAGTGCCGTGGATGAAGTGCAATGTTTGTAGAAATGTAGGTTAGGATCCAGATAGATTTTTCGCTGTTAGCGAAACGAGAATCACCAATCAATAGCCTGCATTTCTACAAACAGCGAAAAGTTCACAAAAATGCAGGCTTCTGATTGATGAATCTCGTTTCTCTAACAGCCAAAAATCTATCTAGATTGCGCCCAATGGAGGATATTCCAAATATGGGTTCGAGGCTGAAAAAAGTCACGTGATACTGGTAATTTATCCAAGGAACTTCTAACTGATAAGAAGGGAAGATACTACTACTTTTCCTCATGAACCATTTCATTCGCTAGCGGGGATTTACATTACACGTCTACGGAGCCTTCCCTTCTTTACGATAGAAGTTTTTACCTTGACCCCGTGATCAAAATGTAGATGGAATATCCTCCATTATGTTGAACACAATTTTGCATTTCCACATCCAGGAAGGGTATTGATCGTCATAACAACAATGCATATTCGAAACTATTTAAGGCTCTGATTCTGAACTCCTTTCCTATACATTTCGATATTAAAGAAGTTGTTGTTTCCATAGTAACAGTACTTTTCTGTATTGCTTTCTCTAAAACACAAATATAGAAATTTAACAAAGAGCGCTCAGAATCAACACCATAACAGAGAGCCTTTATACATGAGAGTGGTGATATATGCACAGGAAGCATGCTCATTTCAAGTTTTTGCCGAAAGTATGGCTACAGCGTCTAGAATACCTTGTGTGGAAATATGCTATACAAACAACGCTAAAAATTTCTATCCCTTAAATGTGCGACGATACTGCTAAAATCCCAAGTATCGATCACAGCGACATCTGCGGGATTTAGTATTACATTGTATAGACTAGCAATATTTTGCAGTTTGAGAAAATATCCTGCAGATGTCGCTGTGATCTGTATATTTCAGCAGCATCGTTGCACAGTTAAGAAATACAATATTTTAGCACTTTTTTAAGTATTACAGGGATATTATTATTTTAACACAATCAAGCTGATTGGTAAAGTTATCATACGAACTGAATATTTCCAACTGAGCGAAAAAATGCCCAGGCCGGGAATCGAACCCAGATCCTTGGCTTACAAGGCCAATGCTTTTCCATTTAAGCTAACTGGTCCGACAACCAGCCAGCATATTTCGCTCAGAAAACCTTATTAGTAATAACATCTGGTCTGTCATGTAGACAGCTCAACAGAATAAACCGCAGGTAAAGGAACTCCATATAAACGATGGATACGTATATGAACTATTCATAGTTCATATACGTATCCATCGTTTATATGGAGTTCCTTTACCTGCGGTTTATTCTGTTGAGCTGTCTACATGACAGACCAGATGTTATTACTAATAAGGTTTTCTGAGCGAAATATGCTGGCTGGTTGTCGGCCCAGTTAGCTTAAATGGAAAAGCATTGGCCTTGTAAGCCAAGGATCTGGGTTCGATTCCCGGCCTGGGCATTTTTTCGCTCAGTTGGAAATATTCAGTTCGTATGATTACAGGGATAGCCAATTTCCACACTATATATTCTAGGTGCTATAGTACGGCAATCCACTTTCTTGAATAGAGGCTATTCTATCTACGTTTGATCACGTGGTCATGGCAAAAACGTCTAACGTAAAGAAGGGAAGACTCCGTCGAAGTAATGTAAATCCCCGCTAGCCAATGAAACAGTTCACGGGAGAAAGCAGTAGTAGTTTCCTGTTTCCCTTCTCATCAGTTAGAAGTTCTTTAGGTAAATTGCCGGTACCACGTGACTTTTTCAGCCTTGAACCCATATTTGGAATATCCTCCATTAGACGATACGCGCATGGACGAGCTTTATTAGACTAGGGAAATAATTCAATATGCATTAGCCTGACGATAATGACACTCTCGCAAAGACCTTTAACGATTTGTTTTTATCACTTCTACCATTAAAGCTTTATTGGCCATATGTCGCTACTTCGTTATAGCGACACACTTGTTCCTAATTGGATCCCGGCCTTAATGTATCAAAATACGGAGTTTGCTTTCTGTACTATTCCTGAGCTCAGTTGTAACGTCTAAAAATATAGGTCGAGATCCAGGTAAATTTTTGCAAACAGTGAAAAGTTAGCAATAATTCTGGCTTCTGATTGGTCAATCTCGTTGCGATAACAAAGAAAAATCTACCTATATCATGGTCATGGTGTGGAAACCAGCTATTCCATTAATACTTTAAAAATTGCTAAAAATTGAATCCCATAAATATTGAAAAACACTGAATTGCAATTGTCGATAGCAGCAACATTTTCTAGATCTTCTCTGAGCGAAACGTTTTCTCATTTGATGTCTTTTGAAATAGTTAAGTTAGCCGACCCGACCCCTTGAGTGGGGGAGTTGACCGGAAGCTCGGCAGAGTTCGTTGTGTACGAATGCGAGGGGGCCGGATGGGGACGATTCGCCATGCACAACGTCCTTGCACATGCACACGGGCCTTCGGGTTCGACCTACACGCATCTCCCGGCAGCCGGGTTCTCTGGCCAAGCCGGATAGCGACGCTCCATAGATCGATCCCGGTGCCGGTCTAAGGGCCGGACGGTGTCGCCGGGCAAAGACTAGCTAAGGCGATAGGACCCCATCCACCAATTGACTAAGAGGGAGCCTGAAGTATGAGTGAGGTCTTTGTAGTGGAAAGTCCTCGGTGCTCGCTAGTGACGACGGGGCTCGCGGGAACGCCATGCAGGGGCTCCCGGAGCAACCGAAGGGCGAGGGTTTCGGACAGCGCCCAGGTTACTTTATGACTTGGGTGGCTCATCCCTCCGAGGACCTCAGCTGGAGCAGTTGGGAGCCGACCCTAAGGGTGGTAGGGTTTGGCGGTGCCCCCGTTGACCAAGGAGCGGTCGCGTGGGGAGGCCAGTATGGTTCTGGTTGCTCCATGTCGTGCCATGACCCATGGGAGGGGGTCGGCCGGCAGGTCCACCATCGAACACTATTCCCGCAGGGAAACGGGCCGGAGGCTCGCCGGTAACGCGGCGGCTCATCGTGCCTCAGGTGAACTCTTGGTCCGATCCAGGTCCTCCGTGTCTATGCGGTACCGGAGTTTTCCTCGCCTGGTGATGAGGACCTAGAGGTGTCTCCACCTAATTTTCGAACGCACTAACAAAGGTAGCGGTCGGTCACTGCACGGGGTCAGGGGCCTTCGGGCCTGGGTACCCTCGACGGCCGTGAGGTAAGGTAGTGGCGGGCGGGCTTCTGTCGGCCTCCGCTGGCTTCTCTGTCCTAGGATGGGGTCGAGTCGGTGGGGGCTGGCGGGACTCCGTTCCGTCCGACCCCCTAGCGAGGCGGAGTCTATTCCGTCTAGGTGGAGCTTTCCGTGCCCGCCTGAGGTCGCTAACTGCACCTAGTCTGGGCCAACTGGTTCCCGGCGTGATCCACGAGGGGTTCAGTCGGTTGAGCCGGGTGGCTTGGGCGAAAAGCCAGGAGCTGGGTCGCTTTACAGCCGGAGGGATTTTGCCCGTCCTCCCTGGTTTTCAAGTTAGGGACTCTTCAATAACTTACCTATCGGCTGGCCCACAAAAATGTCTCTGCCGGAAAATGGTATCTGATCTTGGGGGCCTTCCGTAAATTAAATTCGGGTCGGGAAGCCTCGGTTCAGTCCGTGGGCCCAGCGTCTTTATAGGCGTCTGGTTCCTGCGATGGCTTGCGGGGTCTACCGGCTCGAGTAACCAAGTTTAGGGACCACTTGGTTTTTCTAGCTGGGTGGTGAGGGCTATCGTAGCGATTGTTCACCAACTTGGGAATAGTCGGCGTGACGTGCGCTGGGCAGTGCGTCGACCTGACCGGAGTTTGCGTGGCGTTCCGCTCTGTTGGAGCTTGTCTTGCGGCGACCTTCGGGACGCGCCGCGGGGCTTGCTTCACGGGTGGTTCCTTGCGTAGACAAATGGGCCTGAAAAGGGCCTGGGACCGGAAGATGAACCCCTCATCTTACCATATGTCGCTGTGATCGACATTCATCGTTCAGCCTCGTTCAACATTTATGGGATACAATTTTTTAGCACCTTTTTAAAAAGCCGATTTTTAAACTATATCTTCTAGATACTATAGCTCCGCTATAGGCCTAGATTATATGTTGTAGAAATCGACTATACCAGCAATACTTAAAAAAGCGCGGAAATAGTGAATCCCTTAAATGTACAACGATGTTGAATTCCAAACAGTCATTTGCAGCGACATCTGCAGGATATTTTTTAAAGAAGAAAGAAACACGTGTAATGCACCGCTATAGCATTTAGAATACATAATGTGGAAATTTGCTATCCAAGCAGCGCTAAAAAGTTGTATCCCTTAAATGTGCACTGACGTTGAAATCCAGGGAGCTGATCGCAGCGACATCTGTGATATACTTTCAAAGTAAACATCGCATTATTACAGCGGGGTTGACGCCAAGCACACAGGTCAGATGTATGTTAATAAAATGTAAAAAAAAAAAAAAATGCTACAGCGTCTAGACCAATTATAGCTCCTAGAATATATAGTGTGGAAATTGGCTATCCCTGTAATACTTAAAAATGTGCTAAAATATGGTATCCTTAAATGTGCAACGATGCTGATTAAATATACAGATCGCAGCGACATCTGCAGGATATTTTATATAATTGCAAGATATTGCTAGTCTATACAATGTAATACGAAAATCCCGCAGATTTAGCTGCGATCGACACTTGGGATTTTAGCAGTATCGTCGATCATTTATGGGATAAAATTTTTAGCGTTGTTTAATAAAATATTTCCATACTAGTTATTCTAGACGCTGTTACCAAATCGTCATGAAGTTTTAGGAAATATCTTGCAGATATCGCTGTGATCGACTCATTGGATTTCAGCATCATTTGAAATTTAAGACATCCAAAAAGTATTATTGGGATAGCCGATTTCCACACTATATATTCTAGGCGCTGTAGCACCGCGGTACCCTGTCTTTTTCGTTTACCTCGGAGTAGATATAGATGAAGTCATTTGTAGCTGTTCCTAAACTGTGGCCAACAACATATAAGGCCAGTTCATAACGTCACACGGAGTTGATTATCTGTATACGGCAATGGACACAAAAAAAAAATCGGCGCGCAGCTTTGTACTAATCATCGTGTAAAGATGATCCAACTCTGAGGCTAATGAAAAAGACAGGCTACCGCGGTGGGTCCGATTATTCTTTTTTTACAGACCGCTGGAGTCACGTGATGCTCGAATGCACCAAAGAAGGTGCGTGAAAAGAGTATCACGTGACTCCAGCGGTTTTTAAAAAAAGAAGAATCGGACCCACCGCGGTAGCCTGTCTTTTTCGTTAGCCTCGATCCAACTCCGTGTGACTTTTAAACATCATGAACTGGCCTATTATGTCATTGGTCGCGCTAACACCCTTCCTCCTGCGTCCACCGTATATAGCGGCATCTTGTACTGGAGATTGCTAAATGGGCTGCTATCGGTCAAAATCAAGAGAGAAAGGGGCAGAAGAGAGCGAAAGAACTCGTTTTTTTTGGTAACTAGTTTTTCACACGGAAGATTGACATGTCTGTTCCTCTCCTTTCATAACTTCATGGTGGTGAAATAAGCCAAAGCCTCCTACATATTTGAGAAAGTCTTGACTCGCGTCACGAAAACATCACACAAAGCAGGCAAAGCAAAGAAACAAAATCATTCATTGGCTCGTGAATATGAACGAGCCAATGAATGATTTTCCTTCTTTGTTTTGCTTGCTTTGTGTGACGTTTTCCTGACACGTGTCAAGACTTTCTCCAATATTTAAAGGGCGTTGAATAGGCCGAGATCAAGATAGATTTTTAGCTATTAGCGGGATGAGATTGATCAATCAGACGCCTGCATTTTTCCGAACTTTTTGATGTTTGCAGTAAACACCGAAAAGCCTGCAAGGATGGAGGTTACTGATTGGTCATTTTTTTATTTTGGTAATTTTACTAACAGAGAAAAATTTATGTGGATCCCGGACATTAACTTTGGTTAGTTAAAACAATTTTGAATAAAATCAAATCAGGAAGCCAATGTTTGTTAACTTTTCTGGTTAGTTTAATTGAAATCTTCCTCGTCTATTACTGAAAACTGAGTTACCGTACATTGGACAAAAAATTGAATATGAGTACATGACTTGTGCATATGTCACCACTCTATCACAGTGTTGCCAGATGGGCTACATTTTTAATTCAGATACTTGATTGGCACCACTTTTTTGAAATTGTACAATGCGCCTTATTTAATGACATATTAACCAAGGCGAAAACAAAGGGAATTTTACCGTTGATAATAAGTGATGGCAATCAAGAAATCTGAATTAAAAAAGTAGCCCACTGGCAACACTGCTCTAACATATAAATGTTCTCTGTTATGACCATGATTCTAAGTGCAGTTGGTTAAATTTGAGTATCTGGGCATTAGAGAAAGCAATAGTGGCCCACCGTGGCTGAGTGGATAAGACACCATGCCGCTAATCGCTTGAGAGCGTAGGTGGAAGCAGATTCGAATCCAGCCGTGATCCGCATGTGATATGATGTATGTGTTCAATAAATCAAGCAAACAAACAAGCAAGCAATAGTGAAAGGTACAGTTGGCTTGGAAACAACGACTTCTTTAATTCGTATAGAAAATTAATGAATAGTAGTAAATGACTCAAGTTTAAAATGTAGGCAAATGGTCTGGAAATATCAATGTCTCTTATCTAGTATTTCACAAAATTAATTTAATAGATTCACATGATGTATAACTTGATGCAACTCTTAGCTAATGAAAATTCTGCAGAAGACTTGTGTAGGTAGATCTTTTGAATGAATAATTCAGAATTCTGAGAACAAAACGAAGTTCTTAAGGGCTCTTCCTCACACCCCCCTCAAAAAAGGAAATACGATAGAAAGATATAAGAATTTGGATAGCTTCAATATGTTTGTGATCTTTTGTCAGAATTCAGAAAAAGAGTCTGGGCATAAAAAAAAAACAAATTTGACGAACGATAAGACTATAGATTTCGGGCAATTTTTAACCAAAATATTTAATTCTAATGTATATGCGGCTTTAATAATAGACTATTAAAGATAATCAATTTAGGGGAAATTTTATAGTAAATTAATATCCTCACATTTATGCAAATAGGTATGGATAAACAGACTTGAGTAAAATTACATATTTATTCTTTCTTCTCTATAACACGATCTAAATGAAGATGAAGTTATATGTACAGTTTATATCTTTAAATTTTTAGATTTTTTTTATCAAAAATGTTCCTCTATTATGTCTAGAATTGCTAGATTTACAGATCTTCGATTCTTTAAATGCCTGCGGGGTTTCATTCTCGGATTAACCGTAGGTATTTGTAAAGGTAAATTTATTTTGCAAAACCGTCAGCAAAAAAAGTTAGAAAAAACAATTAACTGGCAGACTAACTGTAAATATATATTTTATTTCGACTCTGTTTTTTACTAAATTTTCATCTTTCGTAGAAAATTTTAAGGAGATATAAATTGAGAAAGACTGATTCTTTGAAAGAAGAAATTGACTTTCCTTACTTTTAAATTATTAATCACTATAAAAAATGAATGATAGGTAAACAAAATGTATAATATTGTGTTTGCTCCCTGCTTATAAAGGCTATACAAGGACTAATTTTAATTTGAGCTAGTAGAATTATTTCAATTATATATCATTTGCTTTAAAAAAAGAACTGATATCTACTAAAAAACAACTTTTCAAAAGTAAAAAAAAAAAAGCCAAGCAAAGAAAAAAAAGAAAGAAAAGAAAAAAGGTTAAAGTTGTGGCTAAAAAATAGTGTGATATCAAATTTCCAAGCTTATATTATGGTAATTATTTAACATTTTTTGATAAAAATTTACCATATGTAAGTCGAGTACCTAAGTATGCGTTGATAGAAAGCCTTTTCTCCTTTACTAAATACATCATAACGTGTTTCTGAAAATTAATTTTTTTTAAATTATGCATGATGGGCTTGGCGGCCATCTTTCCATATTTTACACAAATTTCTAAGCACTCAGGCTCGTAACATATTTGCATAATTAAGAATTTCGAACTTCTAGTTTTAGCCACAGACAGATAAATTAAGAAAGTTTTTTATTTTGAAAAAACAAATTGATTTTTACTGCTTTAGCTAATTAATTAACCCCCCTCCGAAAAAAGAGAATCATAAGATGAAACCTAAAGTTACTTCAGCTTTATTTTTAGACACAAATTTTTAGGCACTCATTTCCATAAATTAAAAGAATAAAATGTTTGCTTTAGTAACAATTTCGAACTTCCAATCTTAACAATGAACTTGTGTGCTTAGAAATTTCTGTAAAATATGGAAAGATGGCCGCCAAGCCCATCATGCATAATTTAAAAAAAATTAATTTTCAGAAACACGTTATGATGTATTTAGTAAAGGAGAAAAGGCTTTCTATCAACGCATACTTAGGTACTCGACTTACATATGGTAAATTTTTATCAAAAAATGTTAAATAATTACCATAATATAAGCTTGGAAATTTGATATCACACTATTTTTTAGCCACAACTTTAACCTTTTTTCTTTTCTTTCTTTTTTTTCTTTGCTTGGCTTTTTTTTTTTTACTTTTGAAAAGTTGTTTTTTAGTAGATTCTTTCTTTCTCTCGATATATATAGTAGGCTGCGCTTTAAATTCTAATTAAATTAAGGAAATTTAATGATGATGGGCCGTATGTAATACTACGGTGGGCCCTAGGTTGTGGGATTCTAGTTTATACAACCACAGGGACAAAAATGATTTTATAAAAAATTTAAAGTGGTGTTATTCTTTAAGGTATCTAATAAAACATATTCATATTCTGGATGTTTTAAAAAAAGGTCAAATTCTATATAGAGAGATAAACTGAAGACCATATATTTCAAAAATAAAATTACTGCACCTCTAATAAGAAATCCCCTTTGAAGAAGAAGGAGTGTTATTAAAAACAGCAATAAAGAAAAACAAAAAAAATTAAAATATTGAAATTTGCGTTTTACAGATATTTAAATTATAATGAGAAAGTACTTAGTGATGGAGAATAAACATTTGAAAAAAGCAGCGATATATTTTATTTATTTTAATCCCTGATGATATGCATACAGCTGCAGGACAATATTCATCCATACAAATTTAACAACTGTATTGTGATAAACTTGATTACTGTATTGTAGAAACACCTCGCTTCCATTCTGTTTTATAAATACATGATATGATTTCTTTTGTAGTCGTATATTTTGCGTTTATGTTTTTCCATTATATATTTTGAAATTATATTTAGACATATATCATGCATCGTAAAAATATACCTCATAGAAGAATGCCAAATGATTCCTATCCAAAACAAATATCTAACTTTGTTAAGGCATTAACCGAAATATTTTGTGCTTTTATTTACTTAATAAGTATATTATAGGTCAAAATTGCCTTCTATGAACATAACATAAACACTCGTTTTTTATCTATTAATTGAACACGTACCACCGGTATCGCAGAAAAGTATCGTGCAATCTGCTTCGACAGATGTGTTTTCGGTCTCATAAGAAATTTAAGTTCAGATATTTATAAATTAAAAAAAAATCTAACAAATAACTCTTCTTCTAAAAAAGGACAAAATTGCAGAAGTAATCAAAGACTTTGTGATTTTTACTTGATAATAAATGATTTAAGATCAATTTTTACATGTTTTCTAATAGCCCAGTGGTTAGGGGGTTGAATTCGGAATTAATTAGGGGAAAGCTGGAAATTGTTTTAATCCCTTCAGTTTAGGTCTAGAATGAATATGCTATGTTTCCCCCCTCGTACTTGGGTGAATGTTAGAAAGTACTATTTATTTTCGAAAAACACGTTTTTTTTTTTAATTACATTAACAATCTCTCAAATAGCTAATTCTGTAAAAAACATTGCTAATACAAATGTTGTAGAACTTAAAATTCTGAATAAAATGAGTACCATTATTAATATTTTTGTTCAACATTAAGGTCGCAATTCTATTTCAAAATTTTGCCTTAATCGCTAATCAAGAGGTTGAAACCAGGAGAGGTCAAGTTAACTTAACAATATCTCAAAATAGCTAACTCTATCATAAACATTGTTAATGCAAAAGTTGTAGAGCCTAAAATTCTGAATAAAATGAGTACCCACATTAATGTATTTGTTTCAATATTAAGGCCGCAATTTTGAGATATTTTTAAATTAACTTGGTCTCTCCTGGCTTCAAGCTCTTGTTTTGAAAAATTCTGAAATGGAGTTGCGACCTTAATGTTGAACAAAAATATTAATGATGGTCCTCATTTTATTCAGAATTTTAAGCTCTACAACATTTGTATTGGCAATGTTTTTTATAGAGTTAGCTGTTTTGAGATATTTTTAAGGTAATTAAAAAAACGTGTTTTTCGAAAATAAATATGTACATTTTCTAACATTCACCCAAATACGAGGAAGAAAACATAGTACGTTCATTTTAGACCTAAACTGGAGGGATTAAAACAATTTCCAGTTTTCTCCTAATTAATTCTGAGTTCAGCCCCCTGACCACGGGTCTAAAATTTTAAATTAGAATTGTGACCTGAATGTTCAACAAACATATTAAGTGTAGGTACTCATTTTACTCAGAATTTTAAGCTCTACAATATTTGAATTGACAATGTTTTTGACAGAGTTAGCTGTTTTGAGATATTGTTATGGTATTTTAAAAAAACGTGTTTTTTCACTATAAATCTCTACATATTTTCTAACGCTCACCTACTACGAGGGGTAAAACTTAGCATATTCATTCTAGATCTAAACTAAATGGATTAAAACAATTTCCAGCTTTCCCCTAATTAATTCCGAATTCAGCCTTTTTTTCCCGCCCTGCTACTGGGCTATAGTATTCCTTTCTAAAGGCAATTCTAATTTGAATGAATTTTAAAGCTAAAATTGTTACTCAGATTTTTTTTTCTTTTAAAGAAACTATACGCAAAAAGAATAAAGCATTGTATATTTATACTATTATTTTTAACACAATCATGCAGATTGGTAAGGCTATCATACGATCTGAATATTTCCAACTGAACGAAAAAATGGCCATGCCGGGACTCGAATCTAGGTCCTTGGCTTACATTGCCAGTGCTTTATTGTTTAAGGTACCAGGGCTGACAACCGGCGAGCATATTTCGCTCAGATAACCTTATTGGTAATAACATCTGGTCTGCCATGTAGACAGCTCAATAGAATATGCCGCAGGTAAAGGAACTCCATATAAACGATGGGTACGTAGATATTCTATTATTTTTAACACAATCATGCTGATTGGTAAAGCTAACATACGAATTGAATATTTCCAGCTGAGCGAAAAAATGCCCAAGTCGGGACTGGAACCCGGATCCTTGGCTTACAATGCCAAGGTTGGGTATACTACAGCTTGATCGGGTCCTGATTTTATATCCAAAATTGAAATAGCAACTTATCTTTCTAAGAAAGAACTCTCAGTTTAATTTTTAGTCTTTTCTTCCACAATGAGATTTAATATTTGGAAATAATTAAAAATAGTACTAATGTTTCAACAATTCCAATGATTCTTGCAACTTAAAAAATGCTTTTAAAATCGCTAAATCTAGAGAGCTATTGCTTTAGAAAAGGCATGGTATACATTGTACTTAGTAACTAAATTAAGATTTGTGATCGCAAGTTATGCTGCAGTGTCTTTGAACTATAAAGATTTATTAAATAGAATAATGCTGATAATAAGATACATCCTGGTATGTAATAATAGTCGGAAACATCTGTAATTTACTCTAATCTGTCTTGCGGCAAGTATGTATTATATCTGAAGCTGTGGCTGCATTTTTAAGCTTTCGAAATCAACGACCGGATCTTCATTCTTTTCTACCTATGATAAGAAACATAGAATTTAAAACACAAAACTAGTTAGTATCTATGTCCCGAAGATAATGATAGGCCATTGTGCATTATTTCAAGCTTTCTGTTCCTCACAAAGGTATCTGCTTCTAATTACATATGTCACTGATCAAAACACTTTCCTTTGTCTTTCAAACACGACCCTAGATCGACTTTTAAAAGTTATGCCATGAAAATTGGAATGTTCTGTAATGAGACCTACCTAACTCTTATGATATTTTTTCTTAATCATCTTCCTCTCAAGGCATATCATGTTCAAAAATCTTTATAAAAACTAAACAGACACTGTTCCATTACCAAAAAGAAAAAAATGCATGTATATAAGCACTTTGGAACTTAAACGAGTTGTGGTAAGGGCAGTGTCCTTAACAGCTTGTGTGTGCAGCATAGATTGGTATGGGCGGTGCTTGAAGACTTGATTGTCAGGCCCGCTTATATCAACCTCTAGTCGCAGTTAATAATAGAGGTCCGGCGAATCTTGAACAGCGAGTAGATTTTAGTATGCAGTGCTTATCCTCTAATTGCTTCAACTCAGGTAGAGGGTTGGAGAAAACGATCCCGCCGACAAATTATATGTGAGGAAATCTAATTTCCGTGAAGCCAATTCACGTCGATACAGTAGGGTTGTACAAACGCCCTACCAGCATAATCATCCATTTATGAGCTTAAAAACTGCAACAAAAACATGACATCCAAGTTAATTTATTTATCATCGGAAAAGAGATGCCTTTACGTGCTGCATTAATGATCAAAAATACAGATAAAAGGATTCTTTATACATTTCTTTTAAAGACATGAATAACAAGTTCTAAAGACAAATTGTTATTCACATTGACAGTTAGTCAATGTTGAATAAATTTCAATTCAATAGAATTTTAATCCTTCCAAATAGCAAAGTTAAAATACTTTACATCAAAACAATTTTTTATTCACTTTGCCAATTATTTGAAGTTCAGTAAATTTCAATTCACGAAGATTTTAAAGTTTCCAGATCTCAAATTCCAATATATTTTCAAGTAAATACTTTTTTGTTTAATCCAATTTGATGCTGAACATCTTAATAATATTTTTGAAATAGTCGTCATTCATAAATTTTATGCATCATTGCATTGTGTATGCAAAAAAAAAAAGGAACTCATTTTTGCAAAGTTTATGTAATCAAGTCCACCCTTGAATTTCTGAAAGAAAGATTGCTCTCGCAAGGTTTCTGGTAGTTTAACGAATAAATGTTGAAAATGTGTAGGTTAAACTGATAAAAGTATTATTTGAATCTCATGATTTCACAGGAATTAAATTCAACCACTTATATTAAAAAAAGAACGAAACACACATGTATTAAGTGTATTTTCATGCTTTGGCATTAATAGTAAAATATAGCAAAACTTCTAATTTTCATTTAGTACTATTATTATTATCGTCATTGTCATCATCATCATCATCATCATGATCATCATTAATAAAAAGATTCATTATATTTTAACCAAAAAAAATTTCATCTTATCGCTTTGTATGTTTCAAACACGCTTAATCATAAATCACGCTTACAATCTTTGAAAAGAAAAATTCTAAATGTTTACTTTTATATGTAAGTTTTAATTTAAATATTTTAAACGAAAGTAATTCTATTAAGTTTCTTCAAAATTCAATAATTCGTATTCTGTCTTTTAAAAATGAGCTAAAATATATTCAGCTTGACGGGAACTTTAATTAATTTCCTTAAGCAAGAGCAAACTATAGATCTTTAACTTCCGAAAAATGGTACGATTTCCCCCTCTAAACATGGGTAATTTCTTCAACTTTTATATGCCAGAAACTATTAAAGTCAAGAACCGGATATTCATTTAAAATAGATTTTATCGAAGACAAATCTGATAAAAAATATCACTCATACCATTCTTTGAATTATTAATAACCTAGTCCATATATTCTTTATATCACTCAATTAGCCTAATTGCTACTTTTAAGTATCAATTGGTTTTAAAGTACAATCCTGACTGAGTAGCACTTAATGATCATAGCTTTGGCCTAAGCGTCACCAGAGTGCAAATATTTTCTTATTTCGTCATACCCCTGACCCATCGATCGAGCAAATGGATTAACGGAAAACGTATCCGAAAGCAAACAGGGGCTGCTTTAGTTGCATTAAAAAAAGCACTCTACATGTCATCGTCTACTGTGTGTGTGTGCGCGTTAACAGAGATTGTTTGAACCTTTTTTCTCCCATAGTGTTTTTAAAAGGAACATATAATGCAGAATTAGTGATTGTTATACATCGGGGTAAGAGTGTACAATATTAGGGCTCTGTATAAAAATCATTCTGTTTAGCAGGTTTGTACTTCAATTAATTAATTAATATTTCGTAAAGGCCTTTGATTATCTTATGCAGAGGATGAGAATACATTTTAAAATGCGAGAAAAATATATTTAAATTACACTAAACTAGTTTAATTAAAATGTATGTCATATTTACTCCAGTTTATCTTATGCCTGAAGAAAATTTGAATCTCCAAGAATTACTGAAGGCACCTTCATTATTCTTAATGCATATATTTAATTAATAATATTAATAAAACTATTATTATTATTTGTTTATTTTATCGATCTGAACTAAATTAAATCACTCAAAACATGAGTAAAACTTGAGTAAAATTTAAATTTTACTCAGAAATTGCTCAATTTTAATCTATGATTCCCACACTAGATTATTAAAATAGCAAACTAATAGTTCACATTAACTGTTTATCCAATTGCAAGTAAAAGATAATCTATTAACAATAATGATATCTCTTTTAATGCATAAATGTATTTCTTTTTATAATAAGATTGTAAAAAGAAACTGTTGCATAATGCTTCCTTACTAGTTGAAAGGCGGTGGTATATTATTTATACTACTTAATGTTAAACCCCAATACCGAAATTCTGGTACAATATAAGTATTTGGGGATTAACATTTAAATTTTGATGTATCAGCTAAATTAATTCCTGCACTTTTCCCCTTTTTTATAATAAGATTGTACCTAATAGTTCTATAATGCTTTTTTACCCTTTGAAAGGCGGTGGTATATTATTTATACCACTTAATTTTAATCCCCAAATACCGAAATTGTACCAGAAATTAAAACAAAAAAAAATCATTTTATATTAGTGTGAAAAAAAGCATTTATTTATTTTCAAATAAATTTGTTTGTATATTCTGGTGGCAATTAATCATTTCAAAATTTTAGCAACAGAATTACGTTCTCCTAAAAGGATTAAATTTCCCATCTTATATCTTACTCACTGAACACCTCAATTTTCCGTTCAATTGTATATTCTAAAATAAAATCATTCATTTATACGTGTTGGCGCTGCTGTTAATACGTATTATAAATATTCCCTAACACTACTGCTACTACCATTAGTATTAGATAATATTGTTTTTGTTGCTGTTGCCAATGGCACTTCATATAAGTAAGCAAAATGTCAAAAGAATATGAACAACTTGATGCTGGCTATGAGACCGAATACCACGGAGAATTTTACTAATGATGTAAACACAATTTAATATTTCATTAAAACAATTATTTTGAAACAATGAAGCCTCTTAATAGCTTTACCTTATTTTCGCTCATGATAAAACAACAAGGAGAAAAAAATGAACTTTACTGAAAATGCTTCAATCACCCCCAAAAGAAAACGAAAAAAAAAAAAAAAAAACTCTTGATAAATTTCTTGCTCCTCACGATACAATGTATCACGCACAGTGTACAAGAAACTAAAAACCGTTATAAGAAGTCACGCAGCCACACAAATTTATGATAAAATGGTAATGAATAGAATTGATTATAAACTAAATTACAGAAGACTTCTAGAAACCTGACAGATATATCTAATAAAATAGACGATTAGCTCAAGCATAGCATTTACATTTCTTTTCCAAGTCAACAAGGTTGAATTTTTGTGACTTTTTAAATAATAATATTTCGTCATATTTCTGAACTTAGTTTTGAAATGCATTACTAAATAAATGAAAATGAATAATAATTATGAATTTCCAAATAAAATTCATAGTTCTTTTATTTTCTTTTATTTTTTCTTGTGTTTGTGTGTGATATTTGTGCTTACGAAAATTATTTATATACTCTATAACTTATAGGGTAAATATTTAAAGTTACATCAATGAGACAAAGGACCGGAATAAAAAAGACATAATATTGAGTTTAAAACTACTTTTACAAATCGCTAAACTAACATAATGGAAAAAATAAATTATTTATTTAAAAAAAAAAAAAAAAATGCAGTGAAGGGTTTCGAAGTTTTAAAGGAACAAGAGAAATTAGAATAAAACCACATATTTTTTTAAATTCACAATATCATTCTGTGTTTAAATAAAAAAATCTATGCATATATAATACCGATCTACAAATGTTCTATCACATATTTAGTCAACAAGACAATAGAACTTTTTACCCGATTGTTTTTAATACATTGCAACATAGTTTAAAAGTGTTTATGTCTTTCATCTATCTGCGCTCTAACGTTCGTAAAAAAAGTTGGATTGCAACTTTACTGCAGAATGCTATACTTAAAAGGGAGTCTATAGTGTTTATAGTTCGCTTACGTCATTCTGTCTTTAAGTCTGAAAAAATATATGCCTATATAAAAATATAATGCAATATAAAGTAAAAAACAAAGGAACAATGGAGAATATTTCAGAGACTAAGTTCTATCTCCATTTTTAGTTGAACAGTGCGTACATAAAGAGTGTACGTTGGATAGAAAATTTAGAGACACATAAACTACACACACAAAATAAATAAATAAATAAATAAATAAAGGATTAAACGAATTTTTCCGTTGATTATATTTCGTTAAAACACAAAACTTTCCGCTGTTTTTGGCCCATTCCCCCATAAATAAAGAAAATACTCCAATGTAACGTAAAAATTACCTAAAATCCTGCAGTCTAAAGCTTTATATTCTTCAATTCACAGAAGTGTTAGGGCAATTGTGCTGCTTAGTACTCTTTTGTATTAGAAAAGGAATTTCTGCGTATGTAACGCGAAAATTTTGCACATCTGTTCCAACTTTACTGTAGAATGCTTACTACTTAAAAGTCTATAGTATTTATAGTTCGCTTACGTCATTCTGTCTTTAAGTCAGAAAAAAATATATGCCTATATTAAAATATAATGCAATGTTAAGTAAAAAATAAAGGAACAATGGAGAATATTTCCTTAAGAGGGTCCGGGACACAGTTTAAAATAATTTTTATTTATTGAGTTAAAATTCTGAATTTTTTTGTGATGGTTAACCTTATCATTTGTAAACAAAATCACGTGATAAAACTTCTCAGAATTTTTTTTTAAATTTAAATTTAAAATTTATTAAAAAAGTAGGGCAATTTAAAATCGCTATAACTCGAAATATTATTTATAGAATTTCAATTTCTTTTCATTTAAATAAACAAAAATATATAAGTTTTAATTCTGATTCAGCATTTTTAAAAATATCAATTTATAAAAAAATTTAAAATATTTAACGAAAAATTTTCAAAAAAAGTGGTGCAACTTTTTTTTAAAAAATCATATTTTCAAAAGTAAATATTTTTTTCAAATATGCTGAATCAAAATTAAAGTAAAACAGTTGAAAAAAAATATGTTCCAAGTTTGAACCCTGTATCTTTAACGATTCTCGAGTTATAAGAATTTAAATATGAGAAATGGTGAAAAAACCTATCATGAAGAAAAACGCATTTTTACAAGAAGTTTTTATAACAGCCATTGCTTGAAAGCTAGATTTTGAAAACAAACCAAAACGAAAAAAATAATATTTTTTTGTTCTAATTCAGATAGAAACATGATTTAAATGTCATTTTAAGCAGGAAAAAACAGAGAAATTTTTTATGAAATAAAATGTTTTTGCAAAATTTGAAGATTTTTGTGTCCCGGACCCCCTTAAAGAGAATAAGTTCTATCTCCATTTTTAGTTGAACAGTGTACATCAAGAGTGTATGTT
This sequence comes from Maratus speciosus, assembly GCA_963932465.1. Classification (NCBI taxonomy): domain Eukaryota; kingdom Metazoa; phylum Arthropoda; class Arachnida; order Araneae; family Salticidae; genus Maratus; species Maratus speciosus. Next base: position 373,556,864 of record OZ010796.1, on the reverse strand, counting down.
GGATAAAAAATTTGGAGAAACATATTCTACACACTCAAAAAAAAAAATAAATAAATAAAAAAAAATAATAATAATAATTAAACGAATTTCCCCGTTGATTATATTTCGTTAAAACACGAAACTTTCCGCTGTTTTTTGGCCCGTTTCCCCATAAATAAAGAAAATACTCCAGTGTAACGTAAAAATTACCTGAAATCCTGCAATCTAAAAATCTCTGTGAATTCTTCAATTCACAGAAGCGTTAGGGCAATTGCTTAGTACTTTTTTGTATTAGAAAAGGAATTTCTGCGTATGTAATGCGAAAATTTTGCACACCTATTGCAACTTTAATGTAGAATGCTTACTACTTAAAAGTCTATAGTATTTATAATTCGCTTACGTCATTCTGTCTTTAAGTCTGAAAAAATATATGCCTATGTAAAAATATAATGTAATGTAAAGTAAAAAATAAAGGAATATTGAAGAATATTTCATTAAAGAGACAAAGTTCTACAGTAGCGCTCAAAAGTATTTTGACAAAGATAATAATTCGCTTAATTGAAAAGAATAATAAAATACAAAAATCAATCATTTATTTTATTTAACTATATTCAATGTTTTAATTTTAATAAATTAACAATAAAAATTAATAACACTAATAAAATTATATATTCACTATATATATATATATATATATATATATATATCTTATACTATAATGCGAGCAAAAATTGTGTGTGTGTGTATCTAAATTTTATCTTAAAAACGGCTCTAACGATTTTGACGAAATTTTGTATTTTACCATTTTCGGGCACGATAAGACCATTGGGCTAGGTCACGTGTTCGAGAAAATTCGATTAGTGGGTCATTTTGGGTCATAATGGGTCAAGGTCAAGCTAATCATATCTAAAAAACGGCTCAATCGATTTTGAGTAAATTTTATATCCAACCGTTTTTCGGCACGAGAAAACTATTGGGCAATGTCACATGTTCGAGAAATTTCGATTAGTGGGTCATTTTTGGGTCACTATGGGTCAAATCAATTTTATCTAAAAAACGGTTCTCACGATTTTGACTAAATTTTGTATTTTGCCGTTTTCGATTACGAGAAGACCAATGGATCACATATTTGAGAAAATTCGATTAGTGGGTCTTTTTTGGGGTCACTGTGGGCCAAGCAAAGTTTATCTAGAAAACGGCTCTAACGATTTTGACGAAATTACGTATTCTATTTTTTTCGCGCACGAGAATACCATTGGGCTTGATCGCAGGTTCAAGAAAATTCGATTAGTGGGTCATTTTGGGTCACAGTGGGTCAGTGTCAAGCTAATTGAATCTAAAAAAAGGCCCAAAACATTTTGACAAAATTCTGTAATATACCGTTTCCGGACATGAGATGACCATTGGGCTAAGTCACATGTTCGAGAAAAATCTATTAGTGGGTAATTTTTGGGTCGCTGCGGGCCAAGCTATTTGTATCTAAAAAAACGATTCAAACGATTTAGTCAAAATTTTGTATTATACCGTTTCTGGCATTAGAAGACGATTGGGATAAGTCCCATATTCAAGAAAATTCGATTACTGGGACATTTTTGGGTCACTGTGGGTCAAGCTGATTGTATCTAAAGGAAAGGCTCAAAACACTTTGACAAAATTTTGCATTATATCGTTTCTGAACATGAGAAGATCATTGGGCAAAGTCACATGTTCGAGAAAATTTGTTTAGTGGGCCATTTTTGGGTCATAATGGGTCAAGATCAAGCTAATTATATCTAAAAAATGGCTTAATAGATTTTGACTAAATTTTATATCCAGCCGTTTTTCGTCATGAGAAAACTATTGGGCTATGTCACATGTTCGAGAAATTTCGATTAGTGGGTCATTTTGGGGTCACAATGGGTCAAGCCAATTTTATCTAAAAAACGGCTCTAACGATTTTGACTAAATTTTGTATTCTGTCGTTTTGGATTACGAGAAGACCAATGGGCTAAGTCACATATTAGAGAAAAATGATTGGTGGGTCATTTTTGGGTCACTGTGGGTCAAGCAAAGTTTATCTAGAAAACGTCTCTAACGATTTTGGCGAAATTTTGCATTCTATCGTTTTCGGGAGCGATAATACCATTGGGCTTGGTCGCATGTTCAAGAAAATTCGATTAGTGGGTCATTTTGGGTCACAGTGGGTCAGTGTCAAGCTAATTGAATCTAAAAAAAGGCCCAAAACATTTTGACAAAATTCTGTAATATACCGTTTCCGGACATGAGATGACCATTGGGCTAAGTCACATGTTCGAGAAAAATCTATTAGTGGGTAATTTTTGGGTCGCTGTGGACCAAGCTATTTGTATCTAAAAAAACGATTCAAACGATTTAGTCAAAATTTTGTGCTATACAGTTTCTGGGCATGAGAAGACCATTGGAATATGTCACATATTCGAGAAAATTCAATTAGTGGGTCATGTTTGGGTCACTGTGGGTGAAGCTAAATGTATCAAAAAAAAAAAAAAAAGGCTCAAAACATTATGGCAAAATTTTGTATTATATCATTTCTGAGCATGAGTATACCATTGAGCTAAGTCACATGTTCGAAAAAAATCGATTAGTCAGTCATTTTTGAGTCACTGTGGGTCAAGCTAATTGTATCTAAAAAAAGGCTCAAACGATTTTGACAAAATTTTGTATTGTACTGTTACCGGGCACGAGAAGATCATTGGGTTAGGTCACACGTTCGAGAAAATTCGATTAATGGATCATCTTTGGGTCACTGTGGTTCAAGTTAATTTTATCTAGAAAACAACTTTAATGATTTTGATTACATCTTGTTTTCTATCGTTTTCGGATTCGAGAAGACCATTGGTCTAGGTCGCATGCTCAAGAAAATTCGATTAAGTAGTCATTTTGGGTAATTATGGGTCAAGGTTTAGCTAATTTTATCTAAAAAATGGCTCAAACGATTTTGACAAAATTTCTTATTACACCGTTTCCTAGCACGTGAAGACCATTGGGATAGGTCGCATGTTCGATAGATTTAGATTAGTAGGTCCTTTTTGGATTACCGCGGGTCAAGCTAATTTTATCTATAAAATGACTTTAGTGATTTTAACTAAATTTTGTATTCTATCGTTTTCGGGTTCGGGAAGAGCATTGGTTAAGTCGCGTGTTCGAAAAATTTCGGTTAGTGGGTCCGTATGGCTTAGGATCTTGCCAGTTTTATCTAAAGAGCAAGAATTATACAGTGAGAATGAAATGTCGAATTGAACACAAGGCTAATTTTGACCGAGCTTAGCTCGGTCATGCCCGCTAGTATATATATATATATATATATATATATATATATATATGTATATATATAGTATAACCATTAAATAAATATTACCGACCACCATCAAAAATTGTGATTATGAATGAAATGACAAATATATATATATATATATATATTTCTGAATTTTGTCATGCTGTAACTCTCGAATTTGTGAACCGATTTGAATGAAAATTTTCATATGCATAGTGCATACTAATGCGTCGGCCGAGTTCGTTGGCCAGCTTCATCCGCCATCTTCTTTCAAAAGGGCGGCCATTTGAATTTTGTGAACACGTTTGGAAATTTTTAGGTTTCCTAATTTTCTCTTTAAGATGACCCATGTTTTTAACTTACACTGTCTGACTCTTTAAAATAGCTTTTAATGTTTCTAACATTCTGTTTAAGATGATACATAAGAGTTTGCATTTTGTGAAACGTAGCATTTTCTATAAGTATACAATGTTAGAAAACATAAAAAAAAAAAAAATCAAAAATTCCAATGGCCGCCCTTTTGAAACAAGATGGCGGATGAATCTGGCCAACGAACATGGTCGAGACATTAGTATGTACTATGCATATGAAAAATTTCATCAAAATCGGTTCAAAAATTCGATAGTTACAGAATGACAAATTTCAGATATATATATATATATATACCATTTCATATTATTTGTTTCTATTCTGCTTTCATTTTTAATCAATTTACTTGATTTTAGTGGTTGTTCGGGCACAGGGGAAAATAATTTTTAGCTTTAGCTTATTTTTCCCACAGAAAACAACCATTTTGCTTATATCATTGAATTCTGTGCCCTTGATAACGTAATTCAATGTATAAGCTTTTCAATTTTTGTCGGTGTCCACTTTTTTCTTTTTTCTTCCATAATAATTCTTATAATAATTTTTTTTAAATAATTACAGCTTTAATTCATAATAATTGACGGTGGTAGGTTATGTTTAATTAATGGTAATATATATATATATATGGATATACAGGGTGGCTGAAAAGTATTGTCGCGCGGATTTTTTTTTTTCTTTTTAAATATACGTTATCTGATGACATTTTTTAATCTAACAAAATAAAAATATAACAAATAACAATATTTAAACAACTTGTTCAAAATGTCCGCCATTCGCTTTTATAGAAGCTTTCAAATGAGGTATCACAGAATTGACAGAGCGCGCCGGTAACTCTCATCTAAATCATCCCAAGCCTTGATAAGTTCGTATGACAGAGAATCCAAAATGGATACTTTTTACACTTTAAATTTTCTTCTAATTAGCCTCAAGCAGAAAAATCGAGTGGATTGAGATCCAGACTGTTTGAAGGCCATCTATTCTTTATTAAATATCCAAGCATGTTGGCATAGAGGAAGGCCAATGTCGTTTTTGCTCCATGTGCAGGCGCCCAATCCTGCTGAAAGATTCCATTAGGGTTATTTTGTTTCCATGGGACCACAATCTTAACCAACGCTTCGTCTTGGTACGATTTTGCATTAATCATCACGTTTTTATCAATAAAAATCACTGGAGTTTTATTTATTTATTTATTTATTTATTTATTTATTTTTGTGGCAGTAACTCCTATTCAAACCATTAATCCTTTCGTAAAAAAGCGATCGTGTGACGATTTTTGTTTTTCTAGCATTTCTCTGCATTGAACTTAACAGAGCCCGAAAATTCTGACGGTTGTGTGCCTTTTTAATTGTGAAAATTTTCTCATCCGACCACAAAAGATCTTCCACACGGCGCTCCTTGAAAATTTGGAGCCTCTTCTTGCACCTCGTTGATCCCTTTTGCTTGGCAACATTTGACAAATGTTGAACACGCTAAAGACGATAACTAGGAAGTCCGAGAGAGTTTTTAAGAATGTTCTGGACACTTTGACGAGAAATATCCATACTCTTTGTAATGGAATTTAGAATTACGCCATTATTTTGGATGTTTCATTTCTTGATAATGTTACGAATTTTTTGGGTATTGACATAAGGTGGTCGGCCTGATTTCTTTTTACATCAACTTTTCCTACATCTTTCCACTGCTTAACAATCCTCTGCACTGTTCGAAGTGGGACTTTCATGCGAGATGCATTTGTTGATGTCTTTTATCCAACTGCCGCCAACTGGGCAATAGCTAAACGATAAACACAAGTGTTCATAAAAACGTAGAAAGTAAATAAGTAATACATCACAAGAAAGTCCATAAAAAATACTACAAAAACTATGAAAAATAATCAGGTTTTTTTCCAAGTTTGTTTGTGAAATGGCAGCGTCAAACAACACGCCAATACTTTTCAGCCACCCTGTATATACATATAATTTTATTAATATTATTAATATTTATTGTTAATTTATTAAAATTAAAGCATTGAATATGGTTAAATAAAATAAATGATTGGTTTTTGTATTTTATTATTCTTTTCAATTAAGTAAATTATTATCTTTTTCAAAATACTTTTGAGCGCTACTGTATCTCCAATTTTAGTTGAACAGTGTACATCAAGAGTGCATGTTGGATAGAAAATTTGAAGAAACATATTCTACACACTGAAAAAAAAATTAAACGAATCTTTTTGTTGATTTTATTTCTTTAAAACACGAAACTTTCCACTGTTTTTGGCCCATTTCCTCATATAAATAAAGAAAATACTCTAATCTAATGTAAAAATTACCCGAAATCCTGCAATCTAAAGCTTCATATTCTTCAATTCACAGAAGTGTTAGAGAAATTTTGCTGCTTAGTGCTTTTTTATATTAGAAAAGGAATTTCTCCGTATGTAATGCGAAAACTTTGTACACCTACGTTCAAAATTTCCTAAAATTCTCCAGCCAAATGACGGAAATTTCTTCAAATAGCAAAAAAATCTTTTCGAATCACAACGGGGTGTTCCGGTAAGTTGCTGCCTTTATTTTTATTATTTCTGGCGAAAGGGTTTTTGAGAGTGCAGTCTTGAAAAGTATCTAAGCGGTTCCAAATGTTCAAGACTGGGATAAAATGAAAGAAAGTATAATTGAGAAAAATGAGCAGCAAAATAAATAAAAATAAAATAAATAAAAGTGAAAAAAAATACGGAAAATAAAAAAACAGAAAAAGTAAAAGAAATGTAGAAAGCGATAAATAGGTGAAAAGAAATAGAGAAGGAAAATTTTAGTAAATAATAAAAGCTTTATATAATTTTTGCCCTAAAGTATTTTACTTATGGAATAAGCATAAATGATCTATAAGCTGAACATAAATCTTGAGTGCAAAAATGCACTCAAGAAAAAATGTGCTAAAACACTTTTGAGGGTCATACGAAAACAAAAGCGCAAAAGAAAAAAAAATGCTTTTTAACAGATAACTTTATTGAGTTTATAATATCAAAAGCATTTATATTGAGATTTAATTATTATTTGTTTGTTAATAAAATGATATGGAAGCATACACAGCGAGTTATCTAAAATACCTGAATTTTTTACCAGAGAAAATCTGTTTTATGAAAATATTTCAGAGCTCAAATGCATTAAACGCCTTAGTCCTCCTAAACCCGCTGGTTGATGTCTTTAACTTAACGAAAATTATTTTTAAAATTTTCAGGTAAGTAGTGGGAAAAAGGGTGTTCAATTCGGGAGGTGGTGGGATTGGGATCACTCATACTATAGTACGATGAGGTTTGGGAGAGATCTTTTCGAGTGGAGAGGATATATTTTATTTAATCATCTTGTAGTAGGAGGGGCTAAATTTTTCAGAGGGGCTTCATTTTTTTGGGGGGGGGAGGTTAATTTTTTTAAAAGTAGAGAAGTTTGGAACCACTTTAAATTGTGGAAACTCTTAGAGGTTTGGCTACTAACCCCCTCCCCTCCCCCCCTAAAAATTAGATTTTTTTTCTCTCGAAAGAGAAAATTTATATGTGTTGTATCATACTTAATTTTTCGTTTGTTTTGAACTCTGTCAAAAATAGTAGGTTACTTTTATCGAGATTTAACTGGAATTGTATTATTAGATGAGGGTTATTTTTTTAATTTGTATTCTTATTTAGTATTTTTAGTAATTTGTATTCTTATTTCGGGTTTAGTAGCCGAACCTCTAACAGTTTCCACAATTTAAAGTGGTTCCAAAACCGATTCTGTACTTTAAAAAAAAATTACCCCCCCCCCCCCCCCCAAAAAAAAAAAAAAAAAAAAAAAAAAAAAAAAAAAAAAAAAAAATTAAACCCCTCCTACTACAAGATGATTAAAAAAATATATCCTCTCTATTCGAAAAAAATCTCTCCCAAACCTCATCGTACTATAATATGATCACAATACCACCACCACTACCTCCCGAATCGAACACCCCTTTTCCTACTACTCAGGTAAGATCTTCCGCGATCGGGACTGCCTCCTTCCCAACATTCTCGTCTTGAAGGGGTCGCGCTTCCCCACCATTCATGGAAACTTATAAAATATTATCATTAATGATCTTAATTATACTATATTACTACTAATTTCAAGCACACATCCTGAATCTAAATTTGTATATATCTTAGCAAGATGTCTATTTTAAAATAGAGTTGAAAATATTACGATTTTTCATCAAGGAAGTTCGGAATTTACCTATACATTTTTTTCTGAATGTGAAACATAGAAAAGAAATTTAGATTCAGTTTTAAAATATAATATATAATCTGTGAAAGTTTCGTGTAAAAATATCAGGTGGTTCAATAAATAGTTTGTGCGAAATATAAAAATTCACATTTTGACATAAATCACTTTAAAGTACAGTGATGCACCGCAATATAGCGCCTTGTTACATCACTTATTTGAATATACCGCTCTTTATTTGTGTTCCCTATACCACTAAAAGTAACTAAATAATAAATAGTAACTGCTCTTTAGCAGCAATTTTTAAGTAACTTTATACAAATATGAATGAAAATAAATGTAATTTCCCATCGTTAATTATATAATTATGATTTTAATACGCGTATAACTTGTTGCATTTTAACATTTTTCTTCTTCTTATTATTTTTTATGTTCTTGATCATATCCCGTTTTTGGATAGATCGCGCTTCTTTCTTTTTAACACTTTGCAACATAGTTGAAAAGTTTTTATGAATTCGGTTTGTCTGTCCGTCCATCTGTGTGTCTGTCCGTTTGTCTGTTACTGCTGGCTATAATATCAATCTGTCTGATTGTAAATTACTTTTAATATGTCTTGTTCTCACAATCACTGTCAAAAACAATACCAAGATTTACACTGCAAATAGAAGCGTCTTAAATTTAGACACATATGTGACTGAAAAAGAATTTTAGACACTTAAGTGTCTTAATCTGAAAATTAAGACACTACAGATGTCTTAATTTAAGATACATAAGCGTCTTACTATGACCATGGTGTAAACGAACTGAGAATAAATCTAAAATATCCGCAAACGTCTTATTTTAAGACACTTCATTGCTTTAAACGTGTCTTAATTTAAGACGTTTTGATTCTTCCGACGCAATAACCACCAGGGGGCACTAGCACTCCCAGTTGCGCATGCGTTTTAGATGTCTTCGTTCGAAGTGGTATACGTTGTAATTCAAACAAAGTTTGTTTTTATGTACGCGTGTATTTTAATTCGTTTTTTGCGAAATGTGAAGTACTGTGATTTTAATTCGTATTAACTTGGAGTATTTATTTATTGAATACATACATCTGACGTGTGTGCTCGACATCAAATGTCTCTTAGAAGCTGTCGTCCGTACAAGGGCGGGATAGACACAGAGCAGAAGTAGACGACGGTTGAAGATTACACCCGGAAATTCTACAAAGCGTGTGCAATGGGCTTAGTGTTAACTCGTATCAATTTATATCAATAATATTGTGTTATTCATCTTCGTCCTGTCGAAGCTGGCAAAAAAAAAGAAACTTTTGTCTGGCGGGTCCTGTTTTTAGGATGAAATATCTCATTCTTTAAATATGGCTAGTCGGATGTATTATGGGATTACCTTTTAAACTGATGAAAGTCTTTCTCCCTCACTGTGGTTGTGGTAGTTTTTAAAATTTCAAATCGAGGAATATTTCTTACCTCTTGCAGCAACTCAAGTAAGTTTCTTTATAGTAGTAAAATTAGTGTATTTTATGATTTTATTTATTGTACTAAACAAAATCCTGCATGAAATTTAATTAGTTTTGAATCTGTTCGCAAAAAACCCCACTAATTCTAGAAGTATATATTTTTAAACTTATGACGTTCTTTTTTATTACGAATTATATATTCAATGTCAGTTCTTAGTTTCAATGGATAATTTTTATCTCGCAGTAAATGACGGCCACAAGGAAGTAAAGAAAAAAAAAAACTTTGAAAGATGACCTAATGCTTTCTTACTTCCTGGCATAAAACCGCAGATTAAAAAAAGATAAATAAAGTAAATGAGACTGGTCTATTATATGAAGCTGCCTGTAAAAATATACATATGTATTTGATTTGCAATCAACTCTAATACTGATTTTTTTATTATTTTTAATAAAAAAGTAATTTGAAATTTATAATGGGAAAAAGTAAAAACCTCTAACTAGATTTCGTATTTAAAATTGTGGTAACTTTATTTATATGCACTTATACGAAAAATACAAAAATGACAGATGTTACTGTATATATTTAAGACGAAAGAAGTTTGGAAATCATAAGTTATTTTTTCCTCATGTTTTTAATATAGAATATGTACTTATTTGTTTTTATTGATAGTTGAATAGCTTTTGTGAGTACCCTCTGATCTACATAAAAACTTGCCCATGTGGAAATATAAATTTTTTAAAAACATAATTTTTAAATAAGTATTTTCATTTTTTTTGGAGGGGGGGGGGGGGATTTTGCATGAATTTTTGTAAAGCTGATATCTTAAATCTTGCACTGATTATAATGAAAGTTTTGAACTTTTAGAGTAGGACAAGTTTAAAAACGCAAATATATTTAACAAAATACCAAAGTCATTTTTTCCCCAATGTTATTAAAGTAGAATATTTATTTATTTATTTTCATTATTCATAGTTAAATGGCTGTTGTGATTATCAAGTGATGTATATGTAAAATTGCCTATGTGGCAATATATTTTTTTATATTTTCATTTTTTTTTTTGGGGGGGGGGGGGGATTTTTGCAATTTTCGTACATCTGATATTTTAAATCTTTTTCCACATTCAACCGAGTATAATAAATATTTTGAACTTTTAGAGTAGGACAAGATTATAAAATATATATATATATATTTATCTATGTACCTTAAAAGCCCTTAATAGCGAACACTTCGGGACCGCGGAATTTGTCCGATAATTGGAGATGTCTACTTTTTTGAGGTAAAAATATACAAATATGTATGTCTGCTGATTAAAAAAGTATTCGTTAAATAGAGGTGTTCGTTATTCGAGAATGACCATTAACCTCCACAACGGATACTCCCGAATACCGGACATCTCAATTTAGACAACTATAATGCAGGGTTGCGTTTTTTGCAAAAGTACTTCTTGATTAAAGGAAGGGCAAACTGGGAAGTGCCCCGTCCCCCTACGACTGTAGTGCCCCCAAATTTGATGTGCAATATTTGTAAAGCTTATATTTTAAATCTGTTTCGAAATTGTACTGATTATAATCAATATTTTGAACTTTTAAAGTAAAATAAGGTTAAAAACAAAATATATTTAAAAAAATCTAATATTTAGATAAATATTTTTTGTTTTTTAATCTTGTTCTACTCCTGAAGTTCAAGATATTGATTATAATCAGTACAATGTCGTAAAAGATTTAAATTATCAACGTAACGAAAATTGTATACCAAAACTGAGAGCACCAAAAAAATCAGGCTGTATTGGGGGGGGGGGGGGAGGGGCAGGACCACAGCCAAATATTTTTCCAGGATTCAACGTGGTCAAACATGGCTACGTATGACGCTTACAAAAAAATGGATGCGATTCAGACGTTTGAAGTGTCTGAAATTCAGACGCATAAAGTGTCTGAAAAAATTCAGACATTTTAAAATGTCTGAAAATTGAACACTCCATTTCAGACACTTAAGTGTCTGAATTTCAGACATTTTAATTTAGAGTGTAGTTACTGATAACATTAACCACTGATAATGTGAACAAAATTTTAATTCCCTTTGAGATTCAGGTTGACGAGATTCAACTGTATAATAATGTTAAGTTACTCCAGGGATAGTAGCCTCTTTAAAAAAACTTTTACTTCCCTGCGGAATACAGGCGTTAAATTTATCCACTGGAAGTCATGGAATGTGTTAAAATTTCTCCGACTAATTTAACACTTAAGGAAATGTTGGAAAATAAAATAATTAAATTTTTATAAAATACCTAAATTGAAATTTTTGTAAAATAAAATAAATTTATATTTAGCAAAATTTGACAACCTCCTTTACACATCATTTTCTTAAATGAAACATATCATTTTCAGTACACGGAAATATTTCAATAGCCTTAAAAAACATATTCTGATCATATATTGAATTTCCGCAAACATACGAGAATACATCTTAATATTATGACTAATTCAATTATTTATTTTAAATCCCACTCTGTTTCGCTAAAGTTTTATAAGAAGTATTACTAAATAATCTACTCCAAGGAGGGTATAACTCCTTATAAAAGTATTTCCGGAGTACAAACATTAAATTTATCGCTTCCGAGAGCCAACAAATGATAAATTATCTAAAAAAAATCAAAAAAGTTTTAAGAAAACATTGGAATATAAATGTAATATATTTCTTTAAAATGTCTGTATTAAATATTACGCAAAATAAACGAAAAAATTTAAGCATATTTATTACATTAATGAAAAACAGACAAAAGTATTTCAATTTCCCTGAAACACATTGCTCTTATCACATGTTTGCTTTCTATAAACAAGCGCGCATACATCCAAAAATTTCAACATGTGTAAAATTTCCACAGGAAAATGGGAAAGAACTCTTTGGCTTTCAGTCAAAACAAGTTCCACATTCTCCACGTGCTTCTACAATTACTTCTTAAGTATTAAATTCTGTTTCACTAAAAAAATAATATACTACAAGTAAAACAAAATAATCTACTCGGGAGAGTGGTCCCTTCTTATTTTTTTTTTTTGTTATTTTTTTTTACTTCCCTATACAAACATTAAATTTATCACTCCCGAGATAGGGAATGTTAAATCTTTTTCGACAAATCTAATATTGAAGGAAATATCGGGAAATAAAATAAATACATTTCTATGAAATATCTAAATCTATAAAATTATGCAAAATAAAACAAATTTCTGTTTAGCAAAATTTAACGACTCTTTTACGCAGCATTTTAACATAATAAGGGGACTGGAATATTTCGACCTCCCTAAAACACATTTATTTCATCACACGTTCACTCTCCGCAAACATGAGAGCATAAATTTGAAAATTATGGCATTTGTAATATTATCACAGAAAAGCGGGGCAGGAATTGTTTGGCTTTTGATCTCTAAACACAGTTTCCATTCTCCAAGTATTTATTCAGTTGCTTCTTTTATATCCAACTCTGTTTTTCTAAAAATTGATACAAATTAAAACAAAATATTCTACTCCAATGAAGATGTATACTCATTCTTAAAAAAAATCTTTTACTTCTTTACGGAGTACAAACATCAAATTTATCACTCCCGAGAGCCAACGAATGATAAATTATTTTCGAAAAAACTAATACATATAGAAATATCGCAAAAAAAAAACAAAAAAAAAAACTTAATTTCTATAGAACATCTGTATTGAAAGTTATGCAAAATAAACTGAAATTGCAAAAATATTTCCCTGAAATACATTGTTCTCATCACATCTTCACTTTCCGCAAACTTGCGATCATACATAGAAAAATTGTGAGTTGTGTAATATAACCACAGAAAAATGGGAGATGAATATTCGGATTTTAATTCTCCACGTGGTTTTTCAACTACTTCTTTTATATCAAATTCCGTTTTGCTAACAAAAGTAATACAAAAGTAACACAAGATAATTGATCCCAGGGAGGGTGGAATCCTTATTTAAAAAATAATATTTTTCTTCCCTACGCAGTACAAATAACAAATTTATCCCTCCCGAGCTATATCAAATGATAAATTTTCTTCGACAAATGTAATATTTACAGAGATGCCAAGTCTCCGGCTTTTTGGATACCAGTATTTCAATACAGAAAATTTAGTTTTATTTAATTGGAATATATGGACGATAAAAAAATCTTTAAGATAATAGGGGTGTGCAAAAAGCCGGAGACTTGGCAACTCTGTATTTAAGAAAATATCGGAAAATAAAATAAATAATTTTTTATAAAATACCTAAGTTGAAAATTACGCAAAATAAAACAAATTTCTTTTTAGCAAAGTTAACGACTCTTTTACATACCATTTTTATATAATAAGGGGGCTGAAGTATTTCAACTTCCCTAAAACACCATTGATCTCATCACATGTTCAATTTTCTGCAAACATGAGAGCATACATCGAAAAATTATGACGTGTAATATTACCACAGCAAAGTGGGGAAGGAATGTTCGGCTTTTAATCCAAACACAGCCCCCATTTTCCACGTGGTTATTCAATTACTTCTTTATATCGAGCTCTGTTTCACTAAAAAAATAATATAAAAGTAAAACAAGATAATCTACTCCAGGGAGGGTGGACTGCTTCTTAAAAAAATCTTTTACTTCCCTACGGAGTACAAACATCAAATTTATCACTCCCGAGCCAGCGAATGATAAATCTTCTTCGTCAAATCGACTATTGGACATACTTGTCGACCTCCGGGCGAATCCCTGTTAGAAGATTCGGGTGGGATTATTAATGATAGCGGGTCACCCGTGTCAGCTATGATGGCCAACTATTAGCTGTTTATTATTATCCTTTAGCAGGACCTCGGGTGTAAATGTGACTCGTTTATTGCATCCGTAAAGGTGCCGCTTGACAAATTGTAAAGCGGTAATCGGTATTAAAGCGAATGTTTGAAACATGTAACGATACTAAAATAGGATTTATCTTATTGAGTCAGATACGAGACTTTTTTTTCTGCCGTTACCATTTATATTAGAGTTTAAATAGAAAAATCTCAGAATAGGATTAATAACATTTTAGCATATTGCAGTATTGTGACATCATCTGAAATTGCTTTAGTCACAAAATGAAATATATTAATGTCTTCCTACATGCAAGTAAATTTAAATTTTTAATCCTCTAAGAGGATATTCCGTAATTTTCTGTTTGTAGAAGACAGTTTAAATTGGGTTGGGTGTAAATAATAAATAATATTTTTATCCGAATTGTCTTTAAAGAATTGTATAAGATGAATGAATATGAAAGTATTCTAGCTCCAAATCATTAAAATCCAAATTAACCTGAGTTTTATAAGCATTTTTATGAAAATGTTCCAGAGCCTTCAGAAGCTCAAAAAGCATAAAATTAATTTCTATAAAACATAATTCACCCGCATCATCTATGATTTCAAAATATTAGTTATTTTCTATTATCTTTTATCAAAATGTAGAGTGTAAATGTTACTCGCGTACTATGCGGTTGAAGGTACAGCTTGACAAATTGTAAAGCGGTAAACTGTATTAAATGTAATGGTTGAGAGATATAACGAAACTAAAATACGATTTAGCTTATAAAACATTTTCTGGAGTTCTATTTTGTATTAGAGATGAAATAAATAGTCTAAAAACAGGTTTAGTATATTGCGGTTACTGTTGTATCATCATAATTTATTTCAATCAAAAAGTTAAATAATATTTTTTACAACCACCTTCATGCAAATGAATTTGAGTAAAGAAAATATCATTATATTAT
This sequence comes from Maratus speciosus, assembly GCA_963932465.1. NCBI lineage: Eukaryota > Metazoa > Arthropoda > Arachnida > Araneae > Salticidae > Maratus > Maratus speciosus. The sequence goes on along the minus strand of OZ010796.1, from coordinate 373,541,797 downwards.
TTTTTAATCGAAATTTTAATATTAACGAGAGTATTATGAAAATATTATTGATATTGTAATACATTGGGTGCGCCGCTGATCTTTTACCACTTTTCCATTATTTATATTTTACGACTTGCCCAACGTGATTTTTTATTTTATAGGACATATCGTCAAGTGGATAATGGGTCATCTGTGTCATTTACGATTTCCAAGTATTAAGCTACGTTCTGACTTGTATTTTGCCTCCTTCTCTAATATTCTTGGAAAATCTTTTATTCTGAAATCATCTGCGGTTTATTCACAAAAGAATAAGGGGAATCAACAATGGGTCAGGAAATAAGGAGCTCGACTCTACTTGAAGGAAAGGTTCCTCTTTTGCCGGACATCAGTCCCTTTCCTGCTAAAGTCGTTAAAAATCAAAGACACCGAAAAGCCACAAAAAACGAAGCCGACACTGAAATCAGTTAGAAGGATAGTGGGTACGCAGCCTTAAGCTGCGTTTGGACTATCCTGTAAACGATCGTCTAGGAAAAGCCATAAATTTTATCTTTGAAGTAAGGAGGAATATACTTTTTCTACGCGATTTTCTCCCCAAACAACAGTCATAAAACTGTCAACGTGAGTTGGCGTCCAGTTTCGTCATGCGACTCCCTATCCTTGTCCTGCAAGCAAAACCCATTAGCCATCAAATGCTCCGACTACCGGGAACAAACGTGCCGAAGGGTGACTGCAAGAAACTATAGATGGTGCGTACGCAGCCTTAAGTTGCACACAGACGTGTGTTTTGCTAGTCTTCTCCTGTTTTCGTGGAAATCTTTTCTTCTGAACCCATCTGCGGTTTATTCACAAAAGAATGAGGGGAATGAACAATGGGTCAAGATAAGGAGCTCGACTCTGCTTGAAGGAAAGATTCCTCTTTTGCTGGACATCAGTCCCTTTCCTACTAAAGTCATTAAAAATCAAAAACACCGCATGGCCACAACAATCGATGCCGACACTGATAATAGTTAGAAGGATGGTGCGTACGCAGCCTTAGTTGTTTGTTACTGAACTTTAGCAAGATTTCGGGTGAAAATGCTATTCATTTAGTTCAGCCGTTGAGGTGCCGCTTGGTTATTACAAAAGCGGTCATCAGTATTAACACTAGAAAGGCCATAGCGGTCATTTTGACCGCTACCAAATAAAAATATTTCGATTCAAACCAGAAATATTTTCTAAAATAAGTTAGATATGTTCCATGGATAAATAAGTTAAATAGATTTAAATACAAATTCTGGAGTAAAATATTTTATAACACTTGAGCAAAATTTCCAGTCGTTCTACTGTTAAAGTGAGTATTCGAAACATGTAACGATACCAGAAGACAATTTAGCTTATTAAGTCGGATAAAAGTCTTTTTTCTGAACTTAGGTTTTTTTTCTTTTTTCATTGAAGATTAATTTTATGTCTAAAAATAATATTAACGAAATTTTAGCATTGTGAGGTCACTGTTACATTCTTTGAAAAAGCTTAGGCAACAAAATTAGTTTCTATAAATTTAAGTTTCTATTATTAACAATATTATTATGAAATATTAATTAACATTATTGACACGTTGAATTCCCACTAATTGTGTCACGACTCCATGGCGTCACCTTGAATTTGTTATAATGAGACACATTGCATCGCCATATGAGCCCATAATATTTACATCTACATTATGCATAATAAAAGTAGTTTATGTTTTCTGATGCATTAATTTCTACTCATCATGGTAATGTCGATGTTAAAATTGGAAATTTTGAAGCATTAATATTTTTGTGTTTTAATTATCTTGGCTTCGTCAATCCCTTGTGACCATCACCCAAGTCTCAAAACTTCATTCCTGTCATCAGCGAGCCCAATGATATTACACCTATGAAAATTGGATGGGTTTTAACGTGGCATTACATCATACTTTTATCTAATAAAGAACAATTAAAGAACCTTAACTGTTCCTAAAGAGATTTTTAAAGAAAATTTAAGTTATTTAAATGAGCTATGCTATTTCCCAACATCTTTAAACGAAATTGTGGAAAACATTCATATTAAGCACAGTTAACCCCTTGAGGGGCAAGTAATTGTGTTTCTGTAATGTCAAGTTCACACCGGAATCTGCAAAAAGATTTATTGCAAAATAAGGAAAAGCAATTTTACGACTTTTTTCCACCAAAGTTAGAAAAGTAAAATTTAATAAATTTTTTCTGGTGCAATTCTTCATTAATCGTAGGTGGGATAAAATATATCCTACCACCCCTCAAGGAGTTGACAGATTCTACAGACAGTTGACAGTTCACACCGGAATCTGCAAAAAGATTTATTGCAAAATAAGGAAAAGCAATTTTACGACTTTTTTCCACCAAAGTTAGAAAAGTAAAATTTAATAAAATTTTTCTGGTGCAATTCTTCATTAATCGTAGGTGGGATAAAATATATCCTACCACCCCTCAAGGAGTTGACAGATTCTAATACCCAATATAATAATTTAAGACTACACTACACTTTCATAATGCACAGATCAAAAATACCTTTTGTTTTATATTCATGCAAAGTAAGATAATTAAAACGATTTCATACAGATATCTTTGTGAAAAAATAAACTCTTGTGAAAATGCAACTTTATTCAATCAGGCATAAAGTTTCGCTTATAAAATTGTTTGTACGGGGTGACTCAAAACAACGTGGCCAAAATGAAAGGTCAAAGCAGGTATACAAAAAGAATCAAAAATCACATAGGAACATGGGGTCGTAAACGCCATCCGGGGCCACTAGTAGGGGGTTGCAAATTATATGTAATACAAAACGAATAAACAAAAATCATTCTACATCATTTTATTTATATTGTATTTCCACACATATTACACATTTACGTCGAATACTACTACAGGAGATGCTCGAAGTTTTTGCCAGATGCCTGGAGACACGCATTCTATCGACGCTGCATGGACTAGCACACCTCCTCAAACATATTAGGTATATCTCGAACATATCCTGCTGCCGCAACAATTCTTCCTATTAAGGCAGATCACACACTGAACAGACAAGCAGACAAAAACGTCAGAGACGCGAAAAATTGTAGAGTTCAAATAGGTTTCTCCTTTGTTATCAGATTGAAATGTCTCTTGAATTATACTTTTCTGTCGCTTGTCTGTTCAGTGTGTGATATGCCTTAGTCTTCCTGCGATGAAACTGGTGTTTCGTAAATATGCCCTTTAAGAAAAAAAAAAACCTAAGAAAAAATCTACCGGAGACAAATCTGGTGATTGCAGTGGCCATGCGATTGATCCACCCCGACCAATCCAACATCTGGGGAAGGTGGCCTACAGGTGTATTGTGACTTGTCTGCTGAAATGTGCGGGAGCTCCGACGTGCTGGAATTATACACGTCAGGTCACTCAATTCGCTCAGCTTGTGTTTTCAAGGAAACTCCAGATTGCAATTGCGACCCCAAGTTCCTATGTGATTTTTTTATTGTTTTTGTATGCCTGCTTTCCCTTTCATTTTGGCCACGCTATTTTGAATCACCACGTATATTATATGTAAAACTTTTATATTCATGACAAATGATTACTTCATTTATATTGCGTCATATTTGGACCAAAATGTCATACATCATACTGTATATTGTTAAGCTATTTTAATACGACTCATATACACAAGAAAGGGATACAGAGCGCTTGAAAAATAGAACAGAACTTAGTGGTACTCAAAAATGGCCTTAAAGTGGAGTGGGAGGTGCGGAAGAGAAAATGCACCTTGCCCATTCACTTCTTAACACTCAAACAAAGATAAAAATATCCTTTAATTACCTTTGAAAAAAAAGTTTGAGTTCGGATGCGTTCCGGCTTACAATATCTCACGAGGTAAAAATCCTTTTTAAAACTTTAGAAGTTATTGCCTCCAAAATTTCACCTTTAAGTAGAAAGCTGGCCATGGCCAATCAAATACAGAGTAACTATACAAAAAATCTTTGCTGATATAGGAGCCCCTAGTGACCATTCTATTCAAGGAAACAGGGTGCTATTTGGGATGTGATAATTTTACGGCTTGAGATAGAAAATGAGGTAAATAACAACAGTCGATCTATCACAGTTAATGCTACAGTAACAATTTACTATGCTTGCATGTTTATAGATGGATATGGCTTGTCTTTTTTGAATTTCAAAGGGCTTTTATCAGCTGAATTATTAATATGAGACACACATATACACACTTACAATTCTATGGGGAGAAATACTCCATTTATTAAGTTTGCTTCGATCTTAAGAGGACTTTTGAGGACACTTCGATCTTAAGGACACTTGAAAATACCCGCTTCGTAATACACTGGCCTCCAAAAGTTAAGGTACAGGGACTGGATGCTTTCGATTGCACACGTTTTGTCGAATATCTACAAAAATTATTGGCGAATTGTTCTTGAACGTCTGGGATGGAAAGAACATGTTTGATTTTATATTTATCGGTGAAGATTTAGTCGGGGGTACAATTAGGTGGCTAATAATAAATTTAATAATAAAATAATATTTGCGATCACCTATGTAACAGGAAAGGCTGGAAATGGTTTGTCACTGTGGTAAATGACTAATTGGGTCCTGTTCAATGTTTGTATGCATTTGTGTAAGCATAGCACTCATATTCGTGAAGATGTTAACGTTTTTGTGAAAAATTCCAAAGGTTTTTTGTTTATAGCATACAGAGTTTTCAACCAAATTTAACGCAACTTTCCAAAAACCTGACAAAGAGTAGTAGAAACATTATACTGCAATTAAAACATGAATATATTGAATATTTGATGAGATATGGGCATTTTTATGAAATAATTTTTAACTGCGCATGCGCGGAAGATTTCAAAATTTTTATTTCATAATTTGGTAGTAAGCTATTTAGGTCAACTTATATAAAAAGTCCAGTCAAATATCGCGAAAATTCACAAAGATAGGGTCGATATAGTGAGTTGCTTCCTAAAAATAGCTTTATTATAAGGGATTTTCCACAACTTTTCAATCAGCTCACTATATCTTTCTAAGTTTTCACAATATTTGGTTGAACTTTTTTTTGAAGTTGCCCCAAAATACTGACTACCAAATTATGAAATATAAATTTTGAAATCTTCCGCGCATGCGCAGTTAAAAATTATCTCATAAAAATGCCCATATCTCATCAAATATTCAATATATTCATGTTTTAATTACAGTATAATGTTTCTACTACTCTTTGTCAGGTTTTTGGAAAGTTGTGTTAAATTTGGTTGAAAACTCTGTATGCTATAAACAAAAACCTTTTGAATTTTTCACAAAAACGTTAACATCTTCACGAATATGAGTGCTTTGCTTACACAAATGCATACAAACGTTGAACAGTACCCAAATAGTCATTTACCACAGTGACAAACCATTTCGAACCTTTCCTGTTACATAGGGGATCGCAAATATTATTTTGTTATTAAATTTATTATTAGTCCCCTAATTGTACCCCCGACTAAATCTTCACCGGGAAATATAAAATCAAACATGTTCTTTTCATCCCAGAAGTTCAAGAACAATTTGCCAATAATTTTTGTAGGTATTCGACAAAACGTGTGCAACCGAAAGCATCCAGTCCCTGTACCTTAACTTTTGGAGGCCAGTGTATTAAACCAATGGGCAGGTTGTTTTCGAATTTCTCGTTTAAATTTGAATATTTTTAAACGATTTCTTTTGCATAGGATAGCTGAGCTCGATCTTTAATATGAATGTTTTTTTATTTTTTCGATTGTGGTTGCAGATTTTTTTTAAAAGGTACTTTCAGTTTCGAAACCGGTTCCGAAAGTGAAAGTACCTTTATTAAAAAATCTGCAACTGAAATCGAAAAAGTAAAAAACAGCCATAGTAAAGATCGAGCTCAGCTATCCTATGCAAAAAAAAAAAATCTTTTACAAATATTCAAATTTAAACGAGAAATTCGAAAACAACCTGCCTACTGGTTTCACATTACGGGCGTTGAACGGGCGTTTTCAAGTGAGTGAAGTGTCCCCTTAAGACCATATAATTATGCGCATACCATATTCTTATATTGGTTATTGGAATTTTAAAAGCATATATGTACATATATAATAATTGAAATATTACTCATTAGGAAGATGTTATTAGTGATCAGCGTGTCACGCTACCACGCTACAAATAGGGTGTCCAATCAGACAATATTCTCTCAACCTTTCACCACTTCGGGGTAAATAAAACGAATATCAAGCTTGCTTGAGAAAAAACCCCGGCGTTTGGTTGACAGCCTGACCGGGACATATTCTTTATAGCTTCCCAAGGCCCATGGGCAAGAAAGCAGAGTTGAGCACTTCAGGCCATGATCCCTAGAAGTTGTAGTGTCACAAGAGTTTAGTATATTTTAGTATTAAATATTGGATAATATTTTGTTTTATATGTACGAAAAAAAAATCTAATCATATTTCAATATTTCCTACGTCTTCTAAGTGATCAAGTTTGCAGAAAATTAAAAATATTTTTTTTACAATAGACAGGTAAAGTTAATATTTTATCAGTTATGGCCAATTAGTAATGACTAAAACTGCGACAATTTATTATTTTCTCTGTTTACCCAACTTCTTTTTTTGTAAAAAATAAGAAATTTCAAGAAACACCAAAATAGCTGAAAATTTGCTGTTTTAATGTCTAGTAGGGCAAAACAATTCGAGCAAAAAAAAAAAAAAAAACAAAAAAAAACATACTGGTTATATTGCTAAATATTTGTGCTGCACATTCTAGGTGAATAAATGACAATTTTTTCAATTTTCTTCGACTCCCAGTTGTCATTTTACAAAACAATAATATTATAACACTGTATTAAAAAATGTAATTTAGTAATACATATATATGTTATACACCTAAAAGAAAAAAATTAAACTCCAAAGAAATTATTCAAATATTTACATATATACAAGTATTGCTCCTTGTAATGTTTCGCATAAAAACTTATGCGAAATGTAAGCAATATTTCATTGACGACTCTATTGCAAATCTTGAATATCTAACGTGTAATCGAATGGTGTATTCAATTCAAAACGCTAAATCTATGAAACAATTCTTTTATTATCTACAAAACACATTTGCAAACAAAGAGTAAAAACAAAATTTCTCTCGCTAACCTCCTATTAGAGCTTCTTTGAACCCACGTTATCTTTTAGATATACAGCATATAATTACCCACGTTAATTTTCCACGTAACTAAATTCCTCCCCACTAGAAGATCATAAACTGACAGACTTATAAAGCAATTGCCATCTCTTATCTTAGTTCAGAGTTTCATGGCATGGGAAATATTATCATAATAACCCATAATAATCCCAACTATGATATCCAAGTGGCAACAAAAATAACCAGGGAAGACATTTACAGAAAAAAGAAAACCAGGTGGAAAAGTTGCAGATATAAGAATCCCTCACATCAATTATTGGTAGAACAGAGACACCGTGCAATTGGAGGTTTAAACAAAGACAAGAAATGAAAGCACATCGGTCATCTAAGTCCTTTTGCACAAATGATAATGATAGGAGTGAGGAGAGTCGATCTGTATAAGAATAAAATAGAAGCTTGTAGACACTCAAGGAGCGTTGAGGCGACCAACTACATGGGTAGGTATAGAGGTGATCCTTCATGCTATGACGTTTGGGCCCTTATCCCCCCTGCCCCTCCAACCAAGTTTCATCTGGAGTTACCTCCCTTCTTCCCGAAAGATGCTTTGGAGTACGAGTTGTTTTTCAATGAAATATTTTGTTCGCCAACAAAATGAAGATGAGTCGCCAAATGGCAAAAATTAATGATAATAGATGCACATTTGACCTTTTATGAGGATTCCGACTTTGTTTTACTTTTCTCTTTATGTCATTGCTGTTGACCATATTTAGTTTTGATAGAATAGGGAGAAAGCATAAGATATTTCCTTTGTTTAAATTAAAACAGAGTTATTTATATCTTAATACATTTGACTGACCTTACTAAAGTTGAAAAATACAAATAATGCAATGCTCCGCGATTTTTCTTTTTCTATCATAATACGATGTTATTATATTTTTTTTCATGTATTTCTTTCGTACATATTTGAGTACAGAGAAGAGGAATAAATTGTCATGTTTGAAAATAACATTTTTTCCTATTTATTTCAGCTAAAAATAGAATTAATATGTGTAATTTTTTTTTTTTTTTTTGTGTGTGTAATAAGTAAATAAGGTAAATATTGCTGCCTTCAGAATATTAAGAAAATCCTTATTTTTTATAAAATAAATTTATAATATTAAACATTATTTTGAAGAGAAGAAATTCACTTCTATTTTTTATGCATGAAGCAAATGAAAAGAGGTACTATCGCTAAATTTCAAACAGTATCATGCAACTAATGCATAAATGCTAATTTAAATACTACATTTTTTTTTTATTGCTGTGGAATTTAATAAATTTGCTATTTTGACACTTTGTGTAAACTCAACTGAACGTTTGTGAAAAAAATGCAGCATCGACATGAAGAAAAATCAGCAGTAGGTATTAATATAACACAAAACGTGTGCATTTTCAAATGAGATCTTTCTATTATTTCCATCAATGAATTTGAATTAAGGAGAAACAAATTCTCATCAATAAAAATAATGCATTTAAAAATAAAAAGTTGTAAAAACTACTTTATAATTCAAAAAATATATTAACAAATATAGAGAACATTCATATTAGTTTCTATATTTCATGAAAGTTCGATGATGAAAAACTGAGTGCAAGAGAAACTGTCGCTTATCTTTAAAACGCATTAATTTTATAATATTTTTTTTTCTGTGTGTTTAAGAAAAAGTTTTTCTTTTATATATTTACGAAGGTAATTTACGTATAAATAAAAGTCACAATTTTATGTATAATGACATAACGAGACGTTACGTTTCTTAGACAACGTTTCTTTATAGATACGTAGCTCGTTTTATAAAACTAAAAAAAAAAAAAAAAAAAAAAAAAAAAAGATAACCGTTATTTTCATACTAATTAACTGCCAAGTTGAATTTAATTGAAAAGAAAAATAGATTTAACACTATTTAAAAGAACGTGTCTTCAAAAAAATAAAATATCTGTCTTAAAGAGTTTTATTTTTTATGCAGATATAATATTCAATATCTGCTTACAGTGTTTCCATATTGGAGAATGTTTTATTCAAAATATCTATCACTTTTCCGACTAATATCTTCACTTTACCAAATGACATAATGTCCGTTATTAAATAAAGTTAAGCTTGCTTTTCTGAGAGAGTGGTAGATATTTTGAATATAAAAAAAAACCACTCCAATCTGGCAGCAATCGAATGTTTAGTGATGTATGAAATATTTACAGAAAATGCATCGAACATTTTTTCATCTATGTATGTAAAAATGGAGTTTTAATAAAATATTTCTCACGATCTGGAAAAAACACTGCCATAATGTTAGATAATGCCAAAGCAATACATAAACATATCTTTTTTACCCTTAATTCGAAAAAATAAATCGGAAAATTAAACACTGAAAATGTACATTTCTGGGAAAATTACTCTTATGATTTCCGTTCATTTGCCTATCTGTTCGCTCACTGTATTTCGTAAAGGTGTTTAAATGCTATCAAACTCATATAAGTTATTAAAATTTACTGCACTGCAACAAATTTCTAAATGCCAATTGTGTGCCAAGAATTTTAAGTTTATTTACAGGACACACACACACCAAAAAAAAAAAAAAAACTTTACTGCCTGTGGGCAGTAATATTAGCTTGGTGTGTGTTTTAATGCTGTTAACCTATTTTAAGAAGAGGGAAATTGCTATATGCTATAGGGGTTTACCGAAGCATTTTTCTATTAAACATGGTGTGTTTAGACATTTAGACTTCTTTTACAGGATACACAAAAGAATTCGTAATACATAATAGTCAATGGTCTATAATTCTTCAAAATCCGTTTTAATCCTTTACAGTGCTTAGTTTAGCCATTTTGGCAACACTTTTTTATATTTTGGTTTACAAAAATAACCTACTAGAAATTAGAAATAAATCTTAGCATAAGATATGAAGTTGCTTTTAGCAAAAAGGTGGGGAAAAAATAATAAATTGCGTTAACTGTTTTAGGATTATTTTCAAAAACAGTAAAGGGAGACGTACCGAAATTCTTATTTTGATCTCAATTTTGCAATTTAAAATTGGTATGAAAATAAAAGAAAATAGTATTAACATTTTTTTTTGTTAGTTAAAGGGCATTTGGGGTTTTATTATATAAACATTGTTGTACATTATTATTTTTTTTTAAATTAATTTCAGCCTTAAAACTACTTGTTGCTGTTTGGCTATGCAAAACAGAACTTCAATACAATTAAAAATTTTGTTCGCTTTCCCTTTTATCAGTAACAGACGTTGTTTTTAGACTTTAAAATTTATAGTTATAGTAGGGGCAAAAGTAAATAAATAAATGTATGATTCACCTTTCTAATGAAACAAGATTTTGGATCTTGCATCAGTAATCTTGTTGTTAGACTAAACTTGAAACGCATTTCAGCATATGAATTATAAACTGTATTTTGATAGTGATATACATTGGTAGATTTAATGACTTATTTAAATACTAAAAGATGATTATATCTTAGAACTGTACAGAAAAATCGCATCCTAAATTGTAAAACAAACATGAAGACAAATTAAAACTAAATCTAGACGTACAATAAAATAATTTGTTTCCTATATAGATAAAGAAGATATTTCTATTTTGGAATAGTATGGCAGTGGCATGTGTTCTTATGTTATCCTTATTTGCAGGCACGAATCCCAAGAAAAATATTTAAAAAGATAAGTCAAACTGTGATCATATAATAAGAAGTGTAACATTTATTGCCCCCCGTGTAAAGACAATTTATAACATATGGGACGCGTCGATCTTTTATGTAGTCTATTTAAATGCTAGAAAGTTATAAAGAGATTTTTCGTTTATTTAATCTTTTAACCCTTACAATTATAAACGCTTCTATATTTAGAGACGTGTGCATAAGAATAGATTAATCTGGCACAAGCCTATGAAATTATTTGAGTTCAGAATTCATCTACTTACCCTTTTCCGGCACAGTGTGCCTGGGTCGGGATACCTAATTTTAATTCCAAACTTACGAACGTAACCAAGAATATTTTAGTAAAATTTTGCTTTTACAATGGACATTTAAAATAACATGCTTTTAATTTCTAAAAAAGTCGTTTTAAAATTCCGGTGTCAGTCAAACATTTCATGATTTTACAACAAAAATTGCCTGTGCCGGAAAGGGTTAACAGTCTATACTCTTTATGGCCAAATGAAAATTTTGAATTGTAGAAGTCTTTATTCAGCGTAATCGAACCGAAGCTATAAGGAAAGGCTAAAGCAAATTGCAAAGTTCCCTCGGATGACGTTAAGGTAGAGTAGGTGGAGGTAAAGATACGCATGGGGCAAAGATGCACAGTGGCTGATTTAATATGGAGAAACATATCTCCAATCATGACCGCTAGGTGGTAGTTTAGTCTAAAGTATAGTAGTTGTGTGTTCAAACCTTGTGAGAAAAGTAGCACTCCGTGCCAAGAAAATGAGGTAAGTTTAAATTTTCGAATTTTGATCTAATATTTTTAAAATTTCACTTTATTGTTTAGCTGACAATACTTCGAATTTTTACAAATCCAAAAATTCAGTGGAGAACAAAAGCTCTGTAGCTTCTAAATGCTGTATAGTTTACCTCGATCGCATTTGTTTAAACTTGTAGGTAGCCGGTTAAGTAATATACTGCAGAACGGGTAAAAGTACGCATCCGTCTTGGGGTAAAGATACGCACAAGTTTAAGAAGCGGGGCTTTGCCCTATCGTTTTAGCTAGATGCAAAGCTTCTAGCTAAGCTTTCCACAATCACGCTGTGGAAAGTTTTATTTTTTATAAGTTAGCATTGTATAAAATATAATAGCTACTTAACTAATATAAGCTAGTTAACTACCTTTTCCTTTTTCTAGTTAATTTTTTTCAATATAGAACGTAGGACCTACCTGCTTTTAAAAATAAATATTCTTGTTTAATAAAACGATTTTGTTTTAAGTCTTAACCCTTAACTCCTGTTAATGGTCTCAGAGACCGCTGCTATATTCGGTTTTCATAGCATAACTTGCAATTTTCAATTTAACTATTGATGTTAGTTTAATTTTGATTCGTTTGGAATCTCAGTAGTATCGCTAAAAACTTCTAAATGAGGACAATTTTTATTATAATAGACCTTTACGTAAAGTTTAGCGTAAAAACAATATCTTGTGAGTCAGTCAACCCTTTTATTCATTCTACGACCAAGGGGTCTTTGAGACCGCTCTCAGTATTTATGCAACAATTTTTGTCACAGTAGTTAGAGGTTAACTGCTATTTGCGATCGCACAGACCGCTGTTTTTTCTTTTTTTAGGGTTCCGTTACTTAAAAAGTAAAAACGGAACCATTATAAGATCACTCCTGTGTCTGTCTGTCTGTTTGTCTGTCACAGCCCTTTTACTCGTAAACTATGCAACGTGGAAAGTTCAAATTGGGGGAAGTAATAAAGATTATTGACACACATATTTACAGATTAATAAATATTCATAAATATATTTAGGAAAAATGTACAGGGGCTAATTGAGTTACTTGAAAAACAAAAATATTTTCTTTGTATATTGTGTGGGGTATCGCGTGAAAGCTTTCGTGACGTTGAAATCAAAAATATATTTCATTTAATTTTAGGTATTATATTTTGAAAGTTAGTGCAAAAATATGCCCCCCCCCCCTCTTCATCTAATTCCGAATCTATTGAAACTAAAATTATGAAAAAATTAGAGGTAGTAGACATTAATTTAAACCTTGCAGGAAAATTATAGTTATTACCCTAGGTCACATAGTTTTTGAGAAAATCGCATTTTTCCGTTACACACAAATTTCGATTTACGAGCTTCAGCAAAAGTGTTGAGCAGCGCTGGAGGTACCTATCGTAGCAAAAGTATAAAAGCATTGTTGATCATTAATTTCGGAAAAAATCGTCGGTAATTAGCCGAGATATCAACAATTAAAGACACGGACGGTTTGAACATACATAATAACAGGGACGGCGTACTGTATGCTCCATCGGCTTTTAAAGGCTAGATAATAAATTTTAAGGATATATTTGTTTAATGCAATGCCCAGTAGGAGTATAAAAGCAATAAACGTCAAATTGTTAAAAACAGACTCGTTTAATGAGAATTAATCAAATACTATGGGATTCACGACTAGTTTGCATTGAGTGGCTCTCTCAATACACCTACCGTGTCTTTAAAGGTTAACTAAAAACCTATATGGAAAACACATATACATAATAGCTATATTTGATATTATTTAAGTTCCAGATATCTTTGAACTTTCATGGTATATCCATTTATACTTTTCTAGTATACAGGGTGCAAAGGAAAGTCCCTTTAACCTGAAAATACTAGCGAACGGAGAGAGCTACAGCTATGCAAGTGAGGTAACGGTATAGTAAAGCGACAACACCAGATATAATGAAAACGACAGCAGCGCTCCTAGTGGCGAAATTTAGAAGATAGACACTTCAAATCGAAAATGAAAGGAGATATTTAGCAAAATATAGAGCAAAATTTCCAGTTAGAAAGTTTTAGAGCATTAATTAATTAGTGGAAAACGACATAAGGTTTACATGGATGAGATAAATCTTCGCCTGTATACCCAAAAATGTCCGAAATCGATGCACCCCATTTTGTGTAAACGTTTGAATGAACTATCCAGAAGGATGAAGAAATACGCACAATTTATGCTACAAATACGTACTTATCTCAATACATTTTGATAACGTCGCACAAAAAAATAAAAAAGACAAACTGTCTCACAGTGATAAAAAGTCAATATTCAGTATGCTCGAAAAGTTCGCCATTGCTCACGATACACGTTTGTTTTCGTGAGAGTAATTTTGCATGCGCATTTCTCAGCATGGGACGTCTATTGCAAGCCTCTTCAATACGACGACATAGATTTAACCCTTTCAAAGGCGGTGTCTAGACGGTCTAGTCCCTAATTTTAATTCCAAAACTGACAAACGGCACCAAGAATATTTTAATAAAAGTTTGCTTTTGTAATGAAATTCCAAATTAGCGGTTTTTTTGTTTTCTAAGAAATTTGTTTTAATTTTCTGGTGTCAGTCAATTATTTCATCCGTTTACGAACAGAATTCTTCTGCCCCTGAAAGGGTTAATCTAAAATTTTAAATGCATTAGAAATTAAATTTTTACAGACATTACAGCACAGTACAACGTCACAATCTGCAATTGTGCACTGCTACATAATGTGAATACGCAAAATAGAATCGTCGCTCATCGATTTCTCACATTTTTGGATATGCAGGCGACGATTTATCTTATCCGTGTGAACCAAATGTCTTTTCGTACTAATTAATTCATGCTCTAAAACTTTCTAATTGAAAAATTTGCCCTACCCCTTTTCGTTTTCGATTTGCAATGGCTATCTTCCAAATTTCGCCACTAGAGGCGTTCCTGTGGTTTGCATTAGGTCGGGCGTAGTCGCTTTACTGTACCGTTACCTCACTTGCATAGCTGGTAGCTCTCGCCGTTCGCAAGTATTTTCAGGTTAGAGGGACTTTCCTTTGCACCCTGTATACTATACAGCTATAACCAACCCTACGTTGTATAGTTTTTACAAAGTCTTAGCAACGGTGTTTTTTTAATAATACACTTACTAATTCATATATTATTATACGGAACCCTCTGTGCGCAAGTAATACTCGCACTTAACCGTTTATTTTATTTCACGGTTTAACTAACAATTTTTAGTTTAACTATAAATACTAGTGAAAATTACTAATGCTTTTGCATAACTCATTCGTTTTATTGGAAATGGGGCAAAAACCCACAGTAATGGGGCAAAAATAACCACTGCGTACTTTTACCCCAACCGATGGGGCAAAGATACGCAGAGCAATGTTTTTAACCCTAGAACTACCGGAAATTTTACTCAAGTTTTATAAAAACATTCTACACCAGAATTTTTACTTAAAACTATTTAATTTGTTTATTTAACTTATTATTGTCTGATTTATACATTTAGTTTGTTTTGAAGAAATTTTCTGGTTTGAATAGATATTTTGAATATACATGTCGGGTCCATTGGACCCTTCTGGTAGACAGAGGGTTAAAGAATTGCAGTTTCTCACAGAATTATAATTTGACAGAATGTCGGTTGATGTTGGCACTTACCAAAATTTCTAATCTAACATTTTAATCACTCATTACATACGTTTAGACCAATGTATGCGTTAAAAATCAAAATGTATGGAAAGTGCGTATCTTTACCCCCACTTACTCTATTACTTACTCGGCTGAGCATTTTGAAACAAAAAAAGATGCAATATTTGATATTATAAAGAAATGCTTAAAATGTTATGTTCCATTCCGTCTGTCTAAACAAAAATAATTGTTTCGTGAAAAATCATTTACGAGAATTTATTTATATAGGAATGTGAAATAAGTAATAAATTAAAAAATATTCAATACTTTAGTTTTATCACTAGAAAACGTACATCTTATAATAAAACTAAATACAATTTTGCGTATTCGGATTGTGTTAGTTATTTGGCACACATTATATTTTTCATAAATTACGGACACTAGTTCGTATGGGGATTTTAAAAATATTATCTTTGATACATATACAGTTTTAGAATAAGATATATAATTTCTTTTTCTTTCTCAAAAAAGAAAAAAATAATAATCATGCATTGTATGTTAAAGTTAAACTATTTCAAACCGAACGAAACTGATAAACGTTATAGAGATTTACCATAGAGCACGTTAACTATTGAAAATACTGCATTTGGGGTTACTTTCTCTTTTAAGGCCAGCTTCCTAAATAAAATATAGACATTTTTCAAAACTGGGCGACACGTTTTGTACTATGAACCGCATTCACTGAATAATTTTCACCCATGCATATGTAAATTTTGGTGCACCAAGATCAGTCACCAGGACTGATGTTTCCAAGTAAGCGATCTGTGGGCCGCATATATCCCGCGATGCTCTTACTTTTCTGCAACCCACGAATTCTTGTGAACACCCAATTGTCTTTTTATTTTATTCTATCGCTGTCGTGATTACGCAATTTTGTTCTGAAAGTTTTCAAAGTATGTAATTAAATACCTTTAAATCATCATTTCTTGTTATATTCGCACTAAAACATATGTTCTTTTTTGGATGGCTTAATGAAATTATGGGAAGATGACGCGCGGAGGTGTAATAGCATCCGCTGCGGCCGACTGACCGGGGGCGGTGGAGAAAAACTTTTCAGTTGAAAGGGAGAGGGGGCATAAGGAGCTTTTGTTTACGTCATTGATCATGAGGCGCATCAATAATTGAATATGCAGGTCTCCCACTATTAACGCGGTTAATTCATATCATGGTATTACCGCACTAATTAAAACCGTTGTAATGGAAACAAATATTTAATGAATAAAGTATAATAGATCCACAGATAACTTTAAAGAAATGTACATTGGTATGCAATACAATATTTTTAGGTGCCATTCACTTTAACCTTATTAAGTTCTTAAATCTACACCAGCTCAGTGTCGGTCATCAATATCGATGCAGTGTTGAAGTCTCCATTGCCCTGCGGGCCATGTCCCACACACTCTCAGAAATAAAACTCTCACTTTTGACGATTCAGCAATCCTCGAGCTGTATTTCGTCGTTTTTGACGATCATTTCCTATCAACATCACGTGACTTTTAACGAAGCGTAAACTCTCAAATATTTGACGAAAGTTTTGCCTCAATCGCGGTCAGACTCAATGCATTTTAAGAAAACAGTTGCTGTACCTCTTCAAATCCTACGATTTTAGCAAGCAGATATTTGCTTGTTTATGTTAGTCCTGTAATAATTTATTTTAAAACAGCACTTTTTAGTGCTCTTCAGAAAATACTGAAATATAGGTATTGTTTCTTTTCATTAGTTATTTTTTTTAGCTGTTAGAATTTTTAGGAATGCTTATTATTTTTTCTTATTTATTTATTTATATGTTGATGTTCGTTATGCTTTAATTTGAAAAGAATAAATTTCCTGTGTTCATCAAAACCATTGAAAAATAATATTTAATCAATAAAATTTCAAACTTCCAGGATATGTTTTTTTTTTTTTTTTTTTTTTTTTTTTTTTTTTTTTTTTAAGAAGTATATTCTGTTTTCAATCAAATTAAGAATAAACATAATTGATCCCTCTCCCCTTCATAAACAGTAAAGTGTTAAAATCTTATCCACCTACTCAAAGTGATAAAATCTCACGCAATATGCACTTCACATTTCAGTATTTGTGAGCAACAAATTAACCAGACAATATTCTAATCATTCACTGATAAAAGAAAATTTCACTAGTGAATTATTTAATCAAGCCATATTATAATTATTCATTGACATGAGAAAAACATAATAATAAATTAGCGTTACTTAAAACTTTCAGAAATTATAGCAGCGCCGATAAAATTGCAATCTACCTTATAAAAATATAAACACGCAGTAGAATTCATTACACCAATCTAAAAGCACATCTCTACATGTCTCTAGTAGTGAGGTTGGAAGAGTAACGGTCTCCCACACCAAAGGTCGTGGGTTCGAATCACGCCGAGGAAAGCGGAAAGTGATTTTTTTTCTTCCTCCTGTAATAAATATAGCTTCCAAACTGTTTGACAAATGGCACCACCAGCCCTCTTTTGACGAAATTTATATCGTCAAGCAAGTGAAGAAATTAATTTCATCAATTTGACGAAATGTTCGCTCGGATCATTTTTCAGGAAACCGTTTCGTCAAAAACAAAGAAAATTTCGTGAAATCTGAGTATTCATTTCTGAGAGTGCAGAATCGCCATATTTTCTTGGTTTTTGTTGTCTTACAGTCGCCTGTCTACCACGTTACGGGTCCACATTTCGAATCCGGGCAGCAGACTGGGCAAGGTTCACGCAAACTTTCATCCGTTCGGAGTCGATAAAATGGGTACCAGGGTTGCTTGATAACTAAACGTTGAGGGTCTCGCGTTAGGCTAACCAACTGGCAGAAACGTGCTGCATGGCATTTCAGGGCCATAGTCAAGAAAACAGGCCAGGATCCTTAATGGATTTCAGAGCAGGTTTAGTTTTTAATCTTAAAGTATCGCTGAACATTTCATCTAAATTCGAAAGCTAAAGACGTTTTTTTTTTATGTATCTGAACGGAATCTCAATGTCAGAGCATATTGGAAGGACACCCTGCATCATTATCATGGATGCACTATGCTTGAAAAACTTTTAGATAACAAATGTTTTTCCCTCCAAGACTTTACGGCATCTGAAAGCTTTATGATCTCACGGACATGAAAAGATTACCCTTTCTGCTGTACATTATATATATACCAGGCCAAATAGAACTTCCTCCAAATAAGTGTATTCTTTATGCGGCTTTCTATATAAAGGTAATTCTTAAAGACGTAACTAATCACAAAGACTCTCGAAGCAACTATATAACTAGATACTCTCAATTTGGTATGTCTTGGCACAGTCTATAATTTAACGCGATAACTAACCTGCAAATCTCATGCATTTGTGAAAAAATGAATTTAGTAATGTGTCAGAAAGTAGTCAGTTTGGATTTCTGAATACGCTTAATAATATATAGTGTTTCAGGAAAATATTCAAAATTTTTTTTCAAAGACCTTTGACTTGCAATCTCGGAAGAAATTGCCTGAATCGCGGAGGAAATATCCTTGAGGGTAATGCTTTGTGAAGCATACAATGTCGACAGATGAACAGCATGTTTAAGATGTCATCCGTTGCTTACATATTGCTCCTTCCCACAGTTGTGACCAGTGCTCCCGATGGGATACGTATTTCAGTTATACGTTTAAATGGTATATGTATGTATATACGTACAATATGTTTCTATGAAATACGAATACCTTAAAATATACGTTTAAACGTATCCGGATACGTATAAGGGTACATCGTTTAAACGTATATTTAAGCATATGTACATTTAAAGTATCAGTACATTTCAAGTATCGTATTTTCTTTTAATAACAATGGACCTCATCAGTCTTACGTGACTGAATGGAGAATAAGCTGGAAATCGGTGGCGTTACCGTAGCAATCTGCATATTATGTTTCATACATAAGATCTTGTTATTTTCCTCTATAAATATTTTAACTATGTTTCTCCTAATTTAAATTAGATTAAGTGATAAAATGGTATATAAATTTGCTGGAACAGTTTAAATTGTTTTATAAATAAATAATAATTGCTGAAAATAGCCATTATATTTGTTTTAATTATGTTCTAATAATGGTTTGAAAAATAAGTGTAGTATTAGTTCTGTTCATGGACTGCTTGTCTGAATAAACATGGTCATGTATGCCTAATAAGAAAGCCGTGTTTTGGAAGTCCGTGTTTTTAATACCGCCTTAACATGATTCTGATAAAACCAGCTATTACATAAAACTGAAATAAAAACTCGTCAAAAGCGGCCAGATAAAACTGTTAAAGTGGATTCTAATCTAATCATGATTTAGTTTTTGTTGGAGCAATTAATATACTTAACTTCGAAATCTACCTCCGCCTGTAGGCCGGGCCGGCAGGGATTTTTACTTCTTCAAACGCCCCATTTTTTTCCTTTTTTTTTGGTCCGAATTGGTCCTGTCAAAAACTTGTGAATATAAACGTTCTAGATAATGTTAAGGAGATTCATGATAAAATTAATTGGATTTGATATCTTGAGAATTGACGAAGTTATGAATTTTTTTCCCCAAAAACCCTATTTTTTGCGCCCCTTGAGCCCATTTTTAACTTTATCAAAAATCTGTGATACATAAATTTTTGGCCCTATTCTTAGAAGTAATAAAAACTTTAAACTGATTCGATATGTACAAAAATTAAGAAGCTATGGGGGGGGGGGGGGGTCGGTTTTCACAAAACCGCTCCGCATTTCCATCCCCTTGGTCCGATTTTGTCCATTAACGAACTTGACCGAGATTTTATGCCCCTTGACTTTATGTATCAGTTTGGAAGAGATTAGTGCAGAATTGTGGAAGTTATCGTGTCCAGAAGAAAGTGATATATACAGACTGATTCAAAAAAGATGGGAAAATTTTTAAGAGGTGATAGTACACACCCAAACAAACATTTTGTATCAAAGAATGCATGGTCGAAAACTAAACGTAAAAAAGTTAGAGTGCGCCAAAAGTTATGTTCTTATACGAGGCAAAAACCCACAATGAACGATTACGTTAAGTTACGAAAACAAATTTAATGGCATTTGATTACAATAAGTGCTCAAAATTTTGACCGGCAGCTGTTATGCACGCAGTACAACGGCGAAGAACAGATTGGCGAATTTTCTGAAACACACCAGGCATATCGCGAACTTCCCCTACAGCAGCCGAAAGCTTGGCGACAAGTTCTTCTGTGGATTCAATGCGAGTCTCATACACAAGAGCCTTTAGCTGTCCCCACAAAAAAAATCGAGACATGAAAGATCTGGCGAGCGCGGTGGTGCCTGGTGTGTTTCAGAAAAATTCGCCAATCTGTTCTTCGCCGTTGTACTGTGTGCATAACAGCTGCCGGTCAATGTTTTGAGCACTTATTGTAATCAAATGCCATTAAATTTGTTTTCGTAATTTAACTTAATTGTTCATTGTGTGTTTTTGCCTCGTATAAGAACATAACTTTTGGCGCCCTCTAACTTTTTTACGTTTAGTTTTCGACCATGCATTCTTTGATACAAAATGTTTGTTTGGGTGTGTACTATCACCTCTTAAAATTTTCCCCATCTTTTTTGAATCACCCTGTATAGATAGATACATACATAGATTATATATATATATATATATATATATATATATATATATAAAGATTTTTACTGAGGGTGGTTTTGGGCTCTAGGGGTCATGATCGGTGTAGATCTTCAAAAATTTTTCAGAAATTCCAACGTAGGAACGACGCCAATAGGTAGTATTTCAATGAAATCTACCTAAAAATCAGGAGACCATTCCAAAAACACTTGTTGACAATATCTTCATTTAAAATATGAACGAGGTAACAGACTTAACGTGTCTTGACAAAAGATTTACGCTGTCAGCACTTTCCGCTTTCCGTTAGTGACGTAATCATTGACTTTGAGCTTGGACTCGACACGAATGGAAATACGTTACGAGAAGGGAGTTCAAATCATTAGATTTTTATCACAGGAAGTGAAATGGTGTACGAATACAAACAGATTTTTTTTAATTACTCCTCCTTTAATATTTTGTTTAATCCGTTACAATTATCCATTATAAGATATAATTATTACAGTTATGATTTTTTCAGGCGAAGGCATTAAGACGATACTTCAGTCAAGTGAAAATACTCGTTCGCTAATGCTAATCCTATGGAAGAAATTTATAAAATATCTTTTCAATATATCATCATCATCATCATCAACCGTTTTCAATCCACTGCTGGATGTAGGTCTCCCCCAGATTTTTCCAATGTTTTCTGTCTAGTGCTTTAGTCATCCAATTTACACCGGCTACTTTTCTGATTTCATCACTCCATCTTACTTGAGGTCGTCTTCTTGGCCGTTTTACATCTCTGGGATACCATTGTAGGGTGTTTGTGCTTCATCTATTGTCTTTTCTTCTTGCAATCTGCCCAGCCCATTTCCATTTTAGCCGTTTAATTCTTTCAATGATGTCAAAAACTTTCGTCTGACTTCTTATCCAGGTTATTCTTTTTCTGTCTCTTCTAGTTATACCTAGCATACATCTTTCCATACTTCTCTGTGTTGTTTGTAATCTTTGTACCATCCGTTTTGTTAACGTCCATGTTCCTGCTCCATAAGTTAGCACAGGCAAAACACATTGGTTAAATACCTTTTTTTTCAAACAAAGGGGCATGCTACTCTTCAGAATAATATTGTTCTTCCCAAAAGCACTCCATCCATTCCTTATTCTTCTATTGGTTTCATTCAGGATACTATTATCTGATGATATTTCCTGCCCAAGGTACACATAACTTTGCATTTCTTTAATTTCAGTGTTGTTGTAGACAATTTTCTTTTTTGATGCAAATGAATTGAACATCACCTTAGTCTTTTCCAAGTTTATTTTTAATCCCACATTAATGCTAGCTTCTGACAACTCTTTTAGCATATTTTCCAATTCTTCAGGAATGTTACTGAAAATTACAATGTCGTCAGCGAATCGGAGATGACTTAAATATTCCCCATTTATTCTAATCCCTTTGTTTTCCCAATCCAGCTTCTTGAAAATATTTTCTAAGACAGCCGTAAAAAGCTTAGACGAAATGGTGTCTCCTTGTCTTACCCCTCTTCCAAGCTTGATCTTTGCTTTTCCTTTGTCCAAGCGGATGGTTGCTGTTGCTTTCTTGTAAATCTTCTTTACAATATTGATGTAAGGTTTGTCTATACCAATGTCCTCCAGAGATTCTACTACTGCTGATGTGTAGACCGAATCAAATGCTTTTTCATAATCAATAAAGGCAAGGCAAAGAGGTAAATTATATTCCTTATGTTTTTCAATGAGTTCCCGTACCGTTTGGATATGATCCATTGTGCTGAATCCACTTCGGAATCCTGCTTGTTCTCTAGGTTGAGCTGAGTTCAGTGCTGATTCAAGTCTTGTCGTTAAAACTTTATTGAAAATTTTATAAATCACTGATAGTGAGCTGATCAGACGGTAGTTTTTAATGTTTTCCTTCTCTCCTTTCTTGTAAAGTAGCACCATCACAGCATTATTTCAATCTTCTGGTACATCTGACTTCTTGAGACATTTGGAAAACAGTAAGGATAGCATTTTTGCAAATTCTTCTCCTACTTCTTTGATAAGGTCGACTGTAATTCCATCTTCTACTGGGCATTTACCTTTTTTCATAAATTTAATGGCTTGTAAAACTTCGTCTGTCATCACTGGGATTATGGCTTCGGTTTCTGTTAAGTTTTCTCGTGGATCATATAGGTTGATTTCTCTTTGGTCTTCACATTTATATAAATCGTTATAGAATTTTTCGACAATGTGTACTATTTCTTTATTGATTTTGGTGATTGTTCCATCTACCCTCTTTAGTGCAAAAATACCTTTTCTTCCAACACAAAGTTTGCGCCTAGCTGATTTTAAACTTTTGTTATCATCTAGAATTTTCTTGACAAGATCAGAGTTAAATTTTCTGATATCTTCTGCAACACATTTTCTTACCGTTTTACATAATTCAGCATATTCAACTCTTGATTTAGGATCGTTTTTCTTCATTTTAAATTATCTGCGTTTCTTCATCAATCTTCTTGTTTCTTCTGTTATTTTCTTTGTCTGCTTTACTTGTGCATTGCCGGCTATCTTCTTTGCAATATCTTGTAGAGTATTGGTTAATTTCTTGTTCACTACTGTAACATCTTGCTCTTCTTCTAAAGTTGATTGAAGTACTTGGAAACGGTTTTTAAGTTCCAAATGGAATTCTTTTTTGTGTTTCTGGAGATTATTTATATCGATTGATTTCTTTGAGTGTTGCAAAAGCTTCATTTTTTCCACTTTAGTATTTAACAGCAGTTTGCATCTAACCAACCTGTGATCACTTCCTGTATTGAAGTTATTGAGAACGCTGCAATCCTGAATAAGATGCTTTTTGTTTGTTAAGATGTAGTCAATTTCACTTGTTGAGCCATTTGCACAACGCCATGTCCATTTCCTTTGTGGCTTTTTCTTGAAAAATGAATTCATGATATACAACTGTTCACATTCTGCAAACTCAATCAATCTGTTTCCTCTTTCATTTCGCACCCCATATCCAAGATTTTCTACTGATAACTCGCCTTTCTCTTTTTCTCCAATTCTAGCATTCCAGTCTCCCATTATTAATTTTATGTAACATTTTCCCTTTTGATGCATTGAAGCTACTTCTTCATAGAAATCCTCAACTTCTTCATCAGTATAGCTTACTGTTGGTGCATAAACTTGGGTAATTTGCAGCTTGTATCTTCTGGACACCTGTATTACTAACCTTGCAACTATATCTGATGCACTATCATATTCTACGATGTGATTCTTCCACCTTTTATGAATCAGAAATCCCACACCGCTTGTTCTTCCATCTTCTGTGCCTCTGTAGTATAATACATGCCCGCTGGCAAGATCTATCTTCTCTTCTCCATTTCTTCTTACTTCACATAATCCTAGGATGTCCCAGTAGATTCTTTCTAATTCTTCTTCAAGTTCCTGTAAGCGATTCCTGATAGGGATCGTCCATTATACGTAGTCAAGGTCATCAACTTATGGCAGCCTAGCCGAGCCCGGTTATTCTTAGCACCCTCTGTCTTCATGTCTTTCTGATCGCTGCCGTAACCAAGAACATTCAGACCGCCGGGAATTAAGGGCCGTGATTTATTTTGTGAATTCATGGTAAAATAAGGGGGGTAGGTGGCCAACTTCCTCCACACTGGCCAAGGGGGTTGGAGGAAGCCCATCCGCGTTCGTTCCCCATGCACTAGGCAAGGGTACTAACAGGCTGCACCGGTGAAAGGTGCGGATTGGACATTAAGTCTCCACTCCCAGTCGATTCCTTTAAGCCCTCCTCGAAGGCACTTAAAGGGTCTTCTCCTGGTTAATAAGCAGAGGCTATTAAACAGCCCTTTCAATATATATACAGGGTGTTCAGCGAATAAGACCCTGATTTCAAAATTTAATATCTCAAAAACAAAGATCAATAGAATTATGCGGTAAACGGTTTGTTTATTAGCTAAGCTGTAAAAATGTTATACGGAAGTTTTAAAAAGTAGTTGCAAAAACCGCTAATAGATGGCGCTGTAATTGCAATGCCTATAAATTGTGTTTTGAAGTCCAGAGAACTAGCGTTTCATTCCTAGATGACTTCCTATGGAAGAATAAAAATTGGGAAAGACCACTTCTTCGTTGGGGTGATGTGCAGAAGTGGAGACATCTGGTCACAGAATTATTGCATCAGTTTCAATTTTAGAGAATTTCAATTAATAGAATTTTTAATAAAAATTTAACAATCATTATATAAGAACTTATTAAAATATTTTATTTGGGTAATGTGGAGACGCGGTGCCATGTGTTGACAGAATTGAGATTTGTTTCAAATTTTGTTATAAGCTAGTTCGGTCCGGATACCACTATCTCTGTGGTATGTCTTTTCTCTCCTAATTGGTAGATCTTGGAATTGAATCCAAGTACAGGAAGAATTGAAAAAAAATGGAAATCTTTACTTTTTAATATTTATTTAAAAAGTGAAAAAATATAAAGATTGAATAAAAAAATCCAAAGTTTCTGGTTTTAAAATTTAATTAAGCTGAAAAAAAACACCCTTTTTCAAAAAAATCATTGAATTTTTTTTTTTATAATAATGATTCATAAATCATTTTTTTTAATTGTAGAGAATAGTTTGAATGAAAAAATACAAATTTTCTATTTTTAAAAACTTAATTAAGTTAAAAAAAATTTAATTTAAAAAAATCGTTTTCATTTTTTTATCACTGAGCTCAGAAATATGGTGCAGATTCTAGCGAAGGATCCGAAGTGTTGGAAAGGAATGCAGCATCCAAAATACTTTTGCTTTGACGTTGATGATATGACTTATCATCAATTCCTTTAAAAAAATAAATAATTTAAAGCATAATTTCTGTCTCTAAAACTTTGTTTATAAAGAAAAGAAATATATCGCGAACTTCCCCTACAGCAGCCGACAAGCTTTTCTTGGCGACAAGCAGCTTGGCGACAAGTTTTTCTGCGGATTCAATGGGAGTCTCATACACAAGAGCCTTTAGCTGTCCCCACTAAAAAAAATCGAGACATGAAAGATCTGGCAAGCGCGGTGGTGCCTGGTGTGTTTAAGAAAATTCGCCAATCTGTTCTTCGCCTTTGTACTGCGTGCATAACAGCTGCCGGTCAATGTTTTGAGCACTTATCGTAATCAAATGCCATTAAATTTGTTTTCGTAACTTAACTTAATCGTTCATTGTGTGTTTTTGCCTCGTATAAGAACATAACTTTTGGCGCCCTCTAACTTTTTTACGTTTAGTTTTCGACCATGCATTCTTTGATACAAAATGTTTGTTTGGGTGTGTACTATCACCTCTTAAAATTTTTCCCATCTTTTTTGAATCACCCTGTATATCAGCAATTCTGACTGATAATGCAATTAATGTTCTAAATGCTGTACAAAAAATGAATAACATGTTTTATAAGGAAGATATAACGTGTTTGGCACATAATATTCAGCTTGTTATTAATAAAAGACTCAATGATCCGTTAATTCAAGAGTTGAACGAAAAGACTGTGAAGTTGTGGGACACTTTCGCCATTCTACCATAGCTGCAACAGCATTGCAAGAGAAACAGAAACAACTAAATATGAATCAACTTAAATTAATTCAAAATGTCAAAACCTGGTGGAACTCTGAGCTTAAAAAAATGTAACGCATTCTTTTAAACCGAACCCCTATATATCCATTGTTCTACCTGATTGGTTTCTTATATCCCCTGTTGTGGCTAAAAAATTAGAAATTATGAAAGTGGATTGGATACGAATTGAACTAGTTAAGATTCTCAAACCTTTAGAAATAGCCACGGCAGCTTTATGTGGTGAAAGATGTTCACCCGTGTCAATAGTTCGTCGAATTGTCAGTAAAGTAATAAGCAATTAAATGAAACAATCTGATAATGATACTATTATGGCCAAAATTTTTAAGATGGTTGTACGATTAGAGTTAAAACATAGGTTTAAGCTGGACTGGAAAAACACTTCTGTTGTCAATACTCGACAAGTGCGCTCAATTCTGGACCCACGATTTAAAGATTTAGAGAATGAACCACAAGCAGCACGACATACTATCAGACACCACGTCAAGTCAATCTAAGTAAACACCGCCAACAAGGTGACAACTCATTGACATCAGAACAAATGGAGGATTTTTCTGGAAAATCATCTCTTGCATTTTTGTTTCAGCAGACTGTGTCTTCCCTTTAGATGTCAAGATGCAGGTTGAAAACTATGTGACTGAACCGCAGCTTTATTTTGACTTAGACGAGTCAGACAATTTAACTATTTTGAATGTGTTGAGTAATTATATGCGTAAATGGTCACAAAATCTAGTCACCCAGTTATGGGTTATTTCAAGAGTACATACAAATGAACGTACAGACTTGTATACCATCCAGAATGGCAATCTGACGAGTAGAAGGTATGGTGACAAGACTGTACAATATTTGTTTTAATCGTGTCCTGAAGTCATCGGCGACATATTTCTTTGGACGATAACGCTTGATGTAGAAAAGCTCGTCTTGTGTTGTTATTGAGTTTTGAAACAGAGAATTGAAAATATTGAGTGTGTAGCGTGATCATGTGACCTGAATATAATAGAGCGAGTATGGATGCATTAGGGAAAATAATTGCTCTCATATCAGTCTTTCTGTCTTTTCAATCACTAGTGGTGGAATGAGAAAAATGTGAGTGGTTGGCGACAACTGGCTTAGTACATCTACTTCTCATGTAAGTGTTGTATGCGATTAAGCTGGGATTGAATCTTGGATAAGATGATAAATCCACAATGTAAAAATATCTGTTATTTTACAGGAAAAACTGCCAGCCAGGAAGCCAAAAAGCACCATTCATTTTACGGAAATAATCTGTATTTACCATGAATTGACGGGGAAAAACCTGTTAAAATAACAGGAAGTTCGTAGTAAATACACATTATTCCGTAAAATAAACAGATTTTCATTGCTGTCCTGGCAGACAGTTTTTTTTTTCATAAAATTCCAACGGATTTTTTTATGGTATATACTCTTGGTAACTTCATCATCAGGAAACTTATAAACAGTACTAAGTCAATTAACTAAATAAAGTAAGGCATAATTACTAGTAATCTGAAATGATTTGCACTAGATAACGTGCACACTTGTAAACAGACTTGTAATGGATTACTGTGCATTCTTCATGTAGGATTTGCACATCATCCCATACGGTTGATCAATTTGTGAACCACATTCTCCTTACTCTACCAACAATTATATGACACTACTTCTACTTTATCTATAGTAGCAGAATAAGTTTAAAGTAGTGATCAGAATTCTGATATTTATATCACTTATGAATGAAATTTAGCCCCAGAACTCAAAAGAGGTCAAGGTAATCAACGAAAGTGATCTCAACATAAACCACGATTATATCTCTCCTTTCGATAGCTTCACTTTGTTGAAAATATCTAAATCCATATTCTGTTCATATTAGATGATGATCTATGAAACATTTTAACGTCAATCTGCATTACCTACAACTTTTCCCTTACAAACGAGAAATGCTTCAGTGCTGAGCATAACTTGAGAAATCACTAGTGGCAGAAGCGATGAAATTCCAGATGACTACCATAGCAATTAATGTTTCGTAAGCTTCTTTTGTCTCGTTCGGCTTTTAAAAGGAGAAAAACCGACATAACTGATATTTCGCGTTAAACCTGTGGCTCTGAAGAATCAGACACTCGAAACTAGAATGGAGTGTCTGATATTTTTGGCAAAACAGGTTATGCAAAACATACGACATCCTATAGTGAAACAGGTATAGACAGATAAAGTCAGAATACGTTTTTTCCTGTTTCCTCGGAGAATAGTACTACAAATATTTTGGTCCAGAAATTTTTCATTAAGATTCTGGATGTAGTATTGGATCAGTCATTCTTTTACCGACCGTTAATAATCTGTTTTTACATCATTAAATTACCACGAAACTTGATGAAATAAAGGACAAGAAAAATATATAGGTGAGTATAATGTAAAATATTATGTTTACTTATACTTCATACACAATATGACTTATTATTTTATCAGTCGTAAATTTTAGTCTGTCGGATTGTCCTCACTTTAAAATAATAATAATAATAATAATCTAAAATAGAGCAAAAATTGCTATCTGTTAAGTAAGCTATCTGGTTTCAGCAATGTTATAAATTGGAAAGTGTATCTTTGTGATTCAAAATGGGTTTAAAAAAAAAGCCCATTTTGGGTCTATTGAAAAACCCAAATAATAATTCAAAGTTTACCCAAAATGGGTACAATGTTAATCCATTTTGGATATACCCTGAACTCTAATTTGAGTTCAGTAACAAACCTAAATTAAGAGTTCAGGTATAACCAAAATCGGTTAAAATTTCACCCATTTGGGATAAACTATGAGCTCCAATTTGTGTTCTGCAATATACTCAGACACTTTTTACATAGTATATTTTGATCACCGCGAGACTTTCCAATTTGGGTCGTTTTTGCTCTATTAAAAAAAAAAAGTCCACAAAGTATATTACAAATTCTGAAAAATTATATATAACAGCATTAAAACTTTTTTCTTTTTAATCTGTTACGGGGAAGATAATTTTTTTCATCTGTCTAAATTAAAAACTCCATAATATCCAATTTTAAAAAAATGTATATCTAAAAAATTCTGAAGCCCTGTAAATTATAAGAAAATGTACGATTTCATTAACCCTTATAAATAGCTTGGTAAACAATTTTTACAAGCCACGCAATATGGAAATGCAGGAGACTTCGAACGCAAATAAAAGAAAACTAAATTGGGAATTAAGTAACAAAAAGTCTTAAAAAACAAACAAACACTTTTTAAATTATTGGAAACTAAAATGAAAATCTTTATTAAAAATTGTTAGGGTATTTAAGTAGGTTTTATTTAGCAATCATTTAATTTAAATTGCGATTAGAGTGCTGAAATATAATTTTATTATCGATCTAAATATTTTAACATATTTATGCAAGCACAAAATTATTTGCATTGTCTCCGTAGCGGAGATCTCGAGTTTGAAGACAAATTTTAAATGGCTCCGCTCCGGAGTCCTCGAGTGCAAAGGGTTAATATTGAGAAAAAAATTACTTTGGTATTTTGTTTATTTATATTTTGTGTTTTTTAATCTTGTCCTACTCTAAAAGTTCAAAACTTTCATTATAATCAGTGCAAGATTTAAGGTATCAACTTTACGAAAATTTCATACAAAATCCCCCCCCCCCCCTCCCCGAAAAAAAATAAAAATCCTTATCATTTAAAAATTAGATTTTTAAAAAATTTATATTGCCACATGGGCTTATTGTTATCATTCCTATGAGGTACTAAACAAGACATCTTTAAAGCAAAATAAAGCCAAAAAAAAAAAAAAGTTAGCACATGATATCACTATAATACAAACTTGCGATGCTTATCAGTAAAGTCTAATTGGAAAATGACCTTCGAATCCACGCATGCAGCGAAATCTAAATAAATAAATGATTTCCCTTTTCCTGACTGGCTTACTTCTAAGTTTCCAAATCAAAAGTTTTCACACATTAAAAGATTTAATAGCTTTAGAAATATATCTAAGAAATACTTGAGATAAACATTCATTTTCAATTATATATAAATTTCATGAAAATCAATTGATTTTTTTTTCCAAAAGCGAAAGTTTATAAATATATTTTTTAATTTCAGATGAATATTGTTCAATGGAAAAAAAAAAATGCAATCCCGAAAATCCCGGAATTTTCCAGTAAAAATTCCGGGATTTTCGGGGTTAAATTTAAAGCGGGATCCCGGAATCTCAATCCGGGATTGTAATCCCTAGCTAGGAAGTAAGAAAACTTTAGGAGATCTTTAAAAGTTTTTTTTTTCTTTTTTTATTTCCTTGTGGTCGAGTATGAGATAAGCATTAGCCATTGAAATTGAAACTAAGAACAGCCATATTGAAAACAAAACAAAACAAGAGAATGAACTTAACTTTTAAATATGTCTGTTTTTTAGTGATGTTATTACTTTAAATTTGAGAAAAAAGATGAGAATAAATAATACATAATTTGTAATAAAGGACAACGTCATAAATTTAAAAATATATACTTCTAGAATTAGTGTTTTTTTTTTTTTTTTTTTTTTTTTTTTTTTTGCAAAAAGATTCAAAACTAATTAAATTTCATGTAAGATTTTGTTTAGTACAATAAATAAAATCCTAAAAGACAATAATTTTAGTACTATAAAGAAATTATAACACTTACTTCAATCGCTGTTTGCAAGAGGTAAGAAATATTCCTCGATTTGAAATTTTAAAAACTACCACAACCACAGTGAGGGAGAAAGACTTTCATCAGTTTAAAAGGTAATCCCATAATACAATCGACTAGCCATATTTAAAGAATGAGATGTTTCATCCTAAAAACAGGACCCGCCAGACAAAAGTTTCTTTTTTTTTTTTTTTTTTTGCCAGCTTCGACAGGACAAAGATGAATAACACAATATTATTGACATAAATTGATACGAGTTAACACTAAGCCCATTGCACACGCTTTGTAGAATTTCCGGGTGTAATCTTCAACCGTCGTCTACTTCTGTTCTGTGTCTATCCCGCCCTTGTATCGACGACAGCTTCTAAGAGACATTTGATGTCGAGCACACACGTCAGATGTATGTATTCAATAAATAAATAATCCAAGTTAATACGAATTAAAATCACAGTACTTCACATTTCGCAAAAAACGAATTAAAATACACGCGTACATAAAAACAAACTTTGTTTGAATTACAACGTATACCACTTCGAACGAAGACATCTAAAACGCATGCGCAACTGGGAGTGCTAGTGCCCCCTGGTGGTTATTGCGTCGGAAGAATCAAAACGTCTTAAATTAAGACACGTTTAAAGCAATGAAGTGTCTTAAAATAAGACGTTTGCGGATATTTTAGACATTATTCTCAGTTCGTTTACACCATGGTCATAGTAAGACACTTGTGTATCTTAAATTAAGATATCTATAATGTCTGAATTTTCAGATTAAGACACTTAAGTGTCTAAAATTCCTTTTCAGTCACATATGTGTCTAAATTTAAGACGCTTCTATTTGCAGTGCAGATTATGCGCAGAATGAAGAGGCAGAGAGATTATTGTCACGTGGTTTCTTTTAGTCATGTCAATTATTTTGACATTTCGGACATGACTAATGCCCATCCAAAATAAGCGAAACGGGAGCGTTGTACAAAAAACTGTTTTTTAACTATAAACCGTACTTAAAACAAAATATGATTTTAAAAGTATTTTACCCATGATTTATTTAAGAAATGAAAGCCGAAAAACATTTTTAAATGGATTTTTAAAAAATCAGGCATTTAAGGGTTAAAAGCCAGGTAAAGACGCTAGCATCACTAATCTGTCATAAAAATCTGTTATTTGTCCGTATGACGTTTTTTGTCACCTCTATGCCCCAATGTTGCACTAAAATTGTGTTCAATGCAGTGTTGCATTGAACACAAAGGAAACCTCCATTGACGTGTAATATTTATATAATTTAGAAAAATCTGTTCTGTTCTTATCATTTTGCTCCTATTTCATATCCAGTAAAAATGCAATGTATTATATTTTAATTATAACAATCTATGTGATAATTGTTCAATTTCACAACTTTCAGACGGGTCTCTTTGCACAGTTTTGGAGGCTTTAGTTTGAGTAACAATATGATTTGCACTCCAAATTTAACCCTTAATCGGAAACGTGAAAATCCCATGGACAAACAGAATTCTTAATAATTTAACAAATAGTGAACTTAAACATTTAATCTTTAATAGTAACGCATTAACAGAAACAATTTTTTAATATAACAGCATAAAAATAAGTTTGGAATGTCGGAGAGAGAAAATATTAAGGGCAGATATGTAGACGCAAACATCTCACAGATGTACGTTTCCAGTTAAGGGTTAAGTATAAGTTTGTGTGACGGCATGCCAGGTGGGTTTATTGAAGTCAATAATTTGGTCGGGTAGTGCACAGCTTCTTTTTCATCCATTATCACATCAACAGATATATATGTATGTGACTCGGCGTTCAAATTTCGTCAAAAACAAATCATTGATGCCTTCGACAGCGTCATTTCTTAGGTCTAAGACAGCTCTTTCGGCGAACCAGGCCGATGTAATGAAGAACTTATGTCAGGATACACAGCGCAATAAGATCTTCAATGTATTAACTTTTAAACATAAATTAGAAGTGTGTTGTGAAATTTGGCCATCATCAAATTCAAAGTTTCCGTTCCCCAATTTGAGAACTGTTTAGAGAAACTGTTATTTCAATCTCCAAATAATCTAGAGCGCATATTTATAGTGAGTGATAACTTTTTATTGTACATATACAAGGACACTAGATTAATTTTCACACAATTAATCTAATTGGTAAACAAATCATATTAGATGTAAAATTCCAACTGGGCGAAAAATGTCCGGACCAGGATTCGAACCCGGGACCTCCCTGGCTGAAGCCGCCAGTGCTCTGCCATCTGAGCTATCCCGGACGATTCTGGTCGAACTTTTTCACCCAGCTAACCTTGAAGATTACAGCATCTGGTCTGAAACCTGGTTCAGCCAGATGTAATCTTCAAGGTTAGCTGGGTGAAAAAGTTCGACCAGAATCGTCCGGGATAGCTCAGATGGCAGAGCACTGGCGGCTTCAGCCAGGGAGGTCCCGGGTTCGAATCCTGGTCCGGACATTTTTCGCCCAGTTGGAATTTTACATCTAATATATACAAGGACGTTTGAAGCAAACATTTACCTCATCCACATGACTTCCAATCGCAATCTTTATCTAAAATCTCCGGAAAACACGACTCTGACGCCACCCATTAACCTGTTGTTATTTTTTAGGTCCTTCAGAGTCCTATCGAGTGTTTCTATGGATGTTTCATGTGACATAGAACTTTCATCACACGCAATTATCGAACAGTTTTGCAATATTTTTGCTGCGTCACTTTGTTTAGGTATGTTGCATTCAGCATAATCTTTCGAGGGTCACCGTCTAGCAATCCCAGATCCCTACATGCTGACTGATAAGTATTACGAACTACTCCATCAACAGTTAGTAGCCTTTCAAAAGACGTCGGCCATATGCATTTGTGGTTCCAAAGAAGCAAATAAAAACACTCCATATTACTTGGGTAAAGAGAGTAGATTCAGCCAAGTGCATTACTTTTTCTAATTCTGGGATACCCGTCAACCGGGGTGCCTTAATTTCGGAGAGAAAATGTGTTTTTGGCCCATCTTTAATATAATAGCACATCACAATACAGTAAAGTCCTAGCAAAAGGATCCTAAATAGTGAGCCTAAAGAAAGCTATAAGGGTTGTGTGTGTTCGGAGGATTTGCAACAATTTTGGCAGCATTATCAGCTGTAAAACATACACGCTGACCATTTTTTAGGTATACAGCTAAGTGTAAGTGGTGACCTTTCATGGATACTAAAACGTAGTATTATTCTTCACACAGATTCAGATGAACTTATATATTTTTTTCAGACTGGAATTGTGATACCTTGTCGCGGGACGTTAAAGAGAAAGCTGCCTGTTCACTTCCTTTGTTTATATATTTACATACTTATAGCTTTAATTGAGCTACGATATTCAACATTTTTATGTGCACCAAATAAGATTACCATAGAGCAATACAAGATTGTATGGAACAATCCATTTATTGTCGATATTAGTGATGTTTCCTCTCCTGTTGATTGTTGCCGAGTGATCAAATGCTGCAGGTGAATATTCTCATGTATTTCGGATAACCGTAATCTGCAGTCGAAGTTTCTGTTTGAAATTCTTTAGGATAATGTTTGCTGCATGTTCCATCATTAATACGTGGAGAGCTCTCATTCGCATGTCCACAAGAGGCATGAACTGTATGCCTAATGACGACCTGTGTAAATTCAGATCTATATAAGGGACCGGAATTTCTGCTCGGATAATG
Organism: Maratus speciosus; assembly: GCA_963932465.1. Classification (NCBI taxonomy): domain Eukaryota; kingdom Metazoa; phylum Arthropoda; class Arachnida; order Araneae; family Salticidae; genus Maratus; species Maratus speciosus. Next base: position 373,506,967 of record OZ010796.1, on the reverse strand, counting down.
TTATCAATCTGATCAGGTCATATTTTATTTTGGAACCAAACTAATAAATGAGCTTGAGTAATCCCTCTTTCTGCCGTTCTATGGTGCACATAAAACATTTGCGCGACCCGAAAATCTCAGCTTTATTTATCAAAAACATGAGTTTTGAAGTTTGAAATGAAATAGATTACTTATCAAATCATGTCGATCTTGAACTGTGGTGTTAGAATATAAGTTAGACGCAGGGCCTGTTTAAGGAATAGGCCCGTGAAGCCCATGCTTACCCACTGAAATACAAAAGGGCCCCCAATTTTACTTTTCAAAACTAATTTTTAGGAAAAAGAAACTCAATCACTGTAAAAAATACATTTTTTTCTCATGACACTTTCTTTTTCTTACTATATGGCAATTTGTAAATCACAAAAAATATTTTGAAGCTCACATATTCTCAACTATAGTTCCATATTTGTCATTTACAAAATAAATTGGTTATTTACAATTAAACATATAATAAAATACTTTTATATAGGTAGTTATAGTTTAATATTAAAAATGTTATTTACTCTAAACTTTGATGGTAAAATTTCAAATTATTTAAGCATAAGAAAATGAGTTTTAGTAAATAAAAAAGCAATTTGTAGAGTAATAAGGAGCCCCCTGTGTGACGTCGGGCTTCCCCTATTCCTAAGTGTTAAGCGGGCCCTGGTTAGGCGTAATTTCTTTAATTTCTTCCCACTTCGGATTGCAAGTAAAAGTAATTAATATGAAGGTCAGGTCTTCCATATTTTCGAACATAAGCGATCGACATTCGAACAATATAGCGAGGGCTTCCTGTAAAGGTTGAAGGTGATATAAGTAACTGTTCTACATCACTTGGATTTTCATCATGTTTTAATGCATCTGGATATAATTTTCTGCCCTTAATTTCTTTTGGTTGCTCTGAATAAAAGACAATCTCTCTTCTTCAGTTTCTGCGTACTTGTCATCCCAAAACTGATTTGTTAATCTACCATAACGTAAAATCGAATTAAATTCACCATAACGTATCTCATTCGGTAAGCATAGGATTTTCTGCATGAAACAATCTTTTGTACTTACCTTCCACTTGAAGTGTTTAATTGTGCAATATTTATTGAATATCAGTCTTCACCTCTGTAAAACATTAAATGATATTGAAGCGTATCATTATGGCGATGAAGAGAAGATACTTTCTGTTTTGTATCATCGCGTTTACATAATACACTGCCTCTCGGCCCAAATTCTTGACCAATCCTCAATAAAGCAACCTCACTCGATGTCGGTTTATTATACGGACTTTTATGTTGATTAGAAGGAGTTTTGTCAGCATGGATTATAATCCTGAAATCAGAAATATTTTGTGGCACTGACTCTAATGTAGACTCGAACGATGATACATAACTATTGTTTTCATGCACACTGTAAAAAAAATCACTGTATCTTTATAGCAAAAAATGCTGGCAATATGGGTGCCAGCAAATTTTGCTGTCAATTTACAGCAGTTTTGTTTTTCTCGGGTAAACAGCAAACTTGTAAATTTACAGCACTTTTACAATTAATTTTACAGTAATTTTGTTTTTTAGATTTTACAAAAAATTGTATTTTTTCAGCATATTTTGCTGTTAATTTTACAGCACTTTTAACAAGATAACAGTAATTTTTTAACCTTTATTATTATTTATTTTATATCGAAATAAAATTAAAACTTGCTAAAAAGTGCATTTAATGTCACAAATATAAAAAGATGTTAATAAGATGTTGTTACATAATAAAATAGTTTTTAAAAACTTAAAAACCTCCAAGATTTCATGCCGAGCGCTTTCGATCACTATCGCTATTCGATTATTAGGTGATCGAAAGCGCTCGGCATGAAATCTTGAAAGTTTTTAAAAATTATTTTATTATGTAACAACATCTTATTAACATCTTTTTATATTTGTGACATTAAATGCACCTTTTTAGCAAGTTTTAATTTTATTTCGATATAGTTTTCAAGGTGAATGCCACATTCCAACGGTTATATGTTTTTGTTTTCATATATACATGTTGTATTTATTTTATTTTATTTATTATCATTATTATTTGTAGAAATGCGTTTGCATCCCCCCCCCCCCCCCCGCCAGCCCTGCAATGTTTATTTACTTTGAATTTTTCTTTTTTGTATACTATGAGACATCTTTTAAAAACCAAGAGCACTATAAGTGTTATCTTTATGTCTACTTATATAATTGTTTTAATAACATTGTTATATAATAAATTCTGTTATACATGTGTAAGATACAAATTTAGCATCACCATAAAGCAAAATAATAAATAAAATAAGAAAATACACCGAAAAAAGCAATAAATCGGAAATTTTAATCTATTGTAACTCATTGTAAAGAATTTTCCTTATGTGAATTTCAAATATACTGCGTATAACATACATGGAGAACATTCAAAATATCTAATTTCAGCATCTAGTGCTAATTACTTTTTATTGTTCGATAATTATCAAAAGCAAAATGCGATCTGCTGCTTTTGAATGCTGCGATAATAGTAAGCAAACTCTTGAAATATTTTGTGGATTAATAAAGAAGTGTATCCAGCTTACACATAATAAATGATTTCAAAATTACATATAAAAAATGAAAAGAAATGCACGTAAAAAACTAGCATCTATAAAATCTGAATAACTCCGACGGAAAATAGGACCATAGGTCGTAAGATTTTTTTGAAATTTTAATAAACTATAATAATACATTAAATAAATAAAAATATTTAAATCAGTGCAAAAAGCGTACTTAAAGCTTTTAGACAACTAAAAAATATTGTATAATTTAGATTAGTAAGGTATATTAAAATACAAATAACGAAAAAAATGGAATCGCGAAAAATATATAATAGCAAAGCAAAACATATCTAAAAAATAAGAATTTTTTTTTTTTTTTTTTTAATCTGGTACTTTGACACATAAGCAAATAATAACTAAGTCCTATGATGAAAAGAAAAAGAAAAATAATAATTTTTTTCAAATCTAAATTGGAAATATTTTCTTTTGTTATAATTTAAGACAAAATATTTAATCCTTATACAAATGATTCAAAAGCTACTGTCTCAACATTTATATATATATGTGCTTAAATACAAAATTTGTATCTTACATTATATAAGAGAACTGCCCTATTTGATACAGTTATTAAATCAATGATACGAATAAACATAAAAATAAAACTTACCCTGAATTTTTAAAATATATTAATCCAGAATTGTATTTAAGTATCCAAAATCGCCATTTTGAATTCAATAATAAGCACATATTCAGACCGTAGACCGACTCTAACACTCGTACGACACTACTAACGCTAATAATAACCTGCTTTGGCTTTATACTTTGTCTGTAGATATCTCATCTGGAATGTTGTTGGGGCGGTTTTGGCGTTGTTGAAATAACAGCAGTTTACTGTAAATCGATAGTGAAGTTAATAAAACGCTGTTTTTTAGTGATTCACAGCCAAATCAGCTGTAATTTTTCCCGTTTATTTTTACTGTGCAAAAGATCTTGTAAATGACGGACTAAATCTTAATTTTAATTGTTTACATTACTGCATCGGGCATTTGTCAGAACATTATTGTCATAAATAAAATACATCTGTAAAAAACTTATGTTTGTTTTCTGAAGGTAAGGTGCTTCTAATTAAATGGTAGACATGACCTTGTATCTTAACCCTAGAACTACCGAAAATTTTACTCAAGTTTTATAAAAACATTCTACACCAGAATTTTTACTTAAAACTATTTAATTTGTTTATTTAACTTATTATTGTCTGATTTATAAATTTAGTTTGTTTTGAAGAAATTTCTGGTTTGAATAAATATTTTGAATGTACATGTCGGGTCCATTGGACCCTTCTGGTAGACAGAGGGTTAAATGTTGAATAAACTCCGGATTTGACTAATTGTTTCGCTTCAAACGATGTCATTTGAAAAGCATTATTATAACTTCTGATATATTTCATGAACTGTTTTGATGAAAAATGTTGACCTGATAATAAGGACATGGGTGGTTCTTTATGTGTCTGTATAGTAGCTAATTTTTCTTTGCTGACAACATAAACCAGCAGATTCGTCTTTAAATTTACGAGCCGAGCAAAATCGACACTGTTTTCTCATTTTTCCTAAATTGACAGATTTGACAGACATTCTTATATTTGATGTTTGCGTGGTAGTTTAAAGCCGAATTCTGTTTTGTAGTCCATGCAGTGGACATTATATTAGAAGTTATTCTCATCTGCAATAGTTGAAGACTTGAAGTTAGGCATTGTTGAATTTGACGCGTTTGGACTCGAAACGTTTCGAATGACTCGTTTCGAATGGCCCGTTTCGAATGACTCGAAACGGGCTGAACGCCTTTGTTGTGGTTCAAATTGGCGTTGAGAAGTGTATTGAGTTTTGTCTGTGATAAAAACTCGATGACGTTCTTCCGAGGCTTCACGATTTTTGAGAAAATTTTCGTTCCCTGTCTTACGCACAACGCATTTCATTATTACATACTGTTTCATTTTGCTTAGTTAAACGTTATTTTTAAGCATTAGTAGTTTTTCTTCACAAGGAAGAATAGCGACGTGTAGGCATAAATAAAAATTGTCAGGAACGTCTTGGCAAATGAGGAATACAAATGTTTAGAAACTTATTACAATTAAGAAAGTTACACTATTTTTTCATACAATAGCAACAGAAATGCGGATTAGCTGAGAAAATTAATATCACTCTTTTATAATATATGGACAAAATACAAACTCCACTGCAAAAAAATATTTTATTTTCATATCACAAACGAAAATGAACTCTTTTTAATCTAAACATGACACGCGGAAACCTTTAGGTTAATAGCTAGTTTGTTATTTTAATTTTTTTTTATTTAAATTTTATTGTTTTTTACTGACTCAATGATACATACCGGGTGTCCCAAAAAGGACTGACTGATTTTAAAATTCAATAACTTGCAAATGGTGACAGATATTAAAAAAATTCTTGCAGGAGGGTAATGCATAAGGCCAAAAGTTTTATTACAGTGATTTTCAATTTTAGTTCGATTTACAAACAATAGATGGCGCTGTAAGCAATAGTCGCTAAATTCAGGCTCGATTTTTGGTACTTCGTGGCCCGGATAATACATTTCCATCTCCTTTTTCTGCATGGAACGAGATAAAGGACCAAAAATCGAGCCTGTGTTTAGCGACTATTGCTTACAGCGCCATCTATTGTTTGTAATTCGAACTAAAATTGAAAATCACTGTAATAAAACTTTTGACCTTATGCATAACCTTCCTGCAAGAATTTTTTTAATATCTGTCAACGTTTGCAAGTTATCGAATTTTAAAATCAGTCAGTCCTTTTTGGGACACCCGGTAGTTTTACTTTATGTACATACATAGCTTTACTTTATATTTACCTATCAATAGACATTAAAACATTTGTTTTTACACAAAAAAGTTATGTAGATGTCATTTAAAAGTACTTAACCTTCCTCCGGATTGGAGAAGTCAATCTTTAAAAACAATCATGCGTAAAAAATATTTTCACCCTCCTTTCTATGTCATCATCAGTTTATTGGCGTTGTCTTCATCGCCTCTCGTTTTGGTTCGAACATAATGCAGCATGTTAGGTTATAATTTATAACATCGGCACGGATAATACACAACAAAGTAACTGGTATATACTCGTAGCTTCAAGCTACGAGTCGACGCTATTGAGACGGTAAAATACCTTTTCTTTAAATAAAAGAGATGAGGAAAATTCTATAATCGGAACCCACAATCAATTGGCTCAGTTTAGGGAGAATGCTTTGGTACAAAATAAAATATATTTGTCGGAGAATGATACGGTTCTTTGAGGACATTTTATTTAATCAGTATGCTAGATTGTGAATGAATAGGGGAGACCGGGAGAATGGCGACACCTTAAGAGAATTTAAATATTTTCACCTCAAAAAAATGCTTTTTTTTAATAATAAAAATTTAAAGCTGAATCATGATCTTTAGTTTCTGTATAAATTTAACCGTAAACATAACTGTAAAGTAAGCACACATAAAAAAATTTCTTTCAACCTCTGTACAGTGGCTGGATTACCCAGGATACAGGGGTAATTCCGCCATTGTATCGGGGTAATGACGCCACTCTTTAATTACCTAGTAAATACATAAAGTGGATACTAGGAAACACATAACCTACTGAAAATATTTGGAAAATAATAATTTATCAAAATAATGAATAATTACAATGTTCCTTAAGCTAGATTTATTCATGTGCTAAGCTTACAATTTAACTCAAATTGGAAAAGTCTCCCTTTGTCACGGTAGCGTCATTACCCCGAGAGGACAATATAGCGAAAATCCCCCAGCAAAGGCGAAAGACGAACCGAACTTGTTCAAAAAATTGATTTAAAATGTTGGCGAATACATGTAGATTACAGGTAATAATATCTCAAGTACCTAATGTTACAATAAAACGTGTTTACCTCTACTCATTTGAAGCTCCAAAATAAGAAGCAATTAGGGGAAAACTAAATTTTTCACTAGAACGAGCGAACGACGTACAAAAAAATCATTCTCACTCTAGTCACTATTTTTATTGTTCGCCGCTATAGTGCAGGCGCATTCACTATCTCAAACTGCCGTACATTTTTAAACTAGGTGCGGTGGCGGCATAACCCCGAGTGGCGCCATTCTCCCGGTCTCTCCTATACTTACACGCATTTCTTTGCCTCCATGAACAATACATAACTCATCTTTATACCCAATGTAGCGTTATAAGAATATTTATCATTAAAATTTATGAAACTGCAAGTTATTTCTCATTTTCTCTGCTGAATAAATTCTGAAATTGCGTCAAAATGACATAATTTCAAAGATATTTCAATCCTCGTGTATTGAGGTTTACGATCATGGTTAAAACAACCGTGTATTTAATTTTGTACCAAAGCATTCTCTCTAAACTGAGCCATTTGATTCTGGGTTACAATTACAGAATTTTCCCCATCTCTTTTATTATTATTATTATTATTTTAAGAAAAGGTATTTCACCGTCTCAGTGCTAGCTTGAAGCTATACAGGGTGTCCACGTATAACCTGACCGACCTTTATTTTCGCAACCGTTGGTCCTAGATGCATACTTCCAATTACAAAAAAGGTTTAAATAAGGTAAAGAATTATTTTTAAAGTGATTTGGATCAAGAAAAACATTTATTAAAAAACTACGAAATTTAAATTTTTATACGGTCCCCCGGTCCTATACACTGCAAATAGAGGCGTCTTAAATTCAAACAGATATGTGACTGAAAAAGCAATTAAGACACTTAAACGTCTGAAAATAAAATTTCAGACGTGATAGATGTCTAAATTTAAGACACATAAACGTCTTATTATGATCATGGCATAAATGAACTGAAAAAAATGTTAGAATTATGATTATATGTCTGAATTTAAGACACTTGCAATTTTAGACATTTCAGGAATTCAGCCATTTGAACCACTCACCAAGTAAAATGAACTGAAGTGAGTAGATTTGTTTGTTGTTGCAAGCATGAACGGTGCGCGAGAAGAACGCGACCGGATTTGATTATTGCTGATTTGGCGGGCAACGGCTTTTACTCAACGGATTGGCGAATTTGAATTAAAGTATCTCAGTACAGTTAATTTGTCTGAAGTGTTAAAATTGCTTTTAAATTTATCAACATTTGATAAATTATTTGAAAGTGTGACGATATATTTTTCCTCAATCCGAAATCTCTATAATGACGTTTGTTATTCACATAATAAATGGAATCGTCAGTCGTCGTTATAACCTTATAACGCATGTAAAGTTTCTGCTTTATTTCCAAAACATTACACTGAAAGAAGATTTGAACTTTGAATTCTCTTACTTGTAAATCGAAGATGAGTCAGAAAGTGAGTGTATCATCATTAATGAAGAGAAAGTAGTGACGCAGCATTTACTTTCTTTTGTGAAATAGTATGCACATCTACACATACATCCGTTGGTGTGTTAGTCGTTAGAGAAAATTTTTTTTTAGCATAGTGATCCGATGTCTGTATTTTATATCTTTGTGTCTTCATTTTATACATACTAGACGAAAATTTATATTCGGTTTATTGGAATGGTTTGTCAGTACGTGCTTATAAATGGAGATCGAAAAAAAAATCATTTGGGAATTATATTTTTCATGGAAATGTAAAATTTTCCAAAATTTCTACGATAATTTTTATTCAAGACTCACCAAATATTCAAAAGAATAGCATATTTATAAAAATACAGTGCTAAAATAATATGAATACGCATATATTTTTAAAATGGCGTTCAGTATCGTAAAATAATATGTCCTTCAAACTGGATTAGCTGTTACAGTTTTGGATATTTACGCCAAGGTAAGGTATTCCACAGGTTTGGAATGATAATTCACAGAACGTTCTTACATATATATTATTATTTATTTACTATTTAAATTATTCTTATTAGACTAATTTGCATTTTTAATATTTTTGTCTTTTTTTTATCAAATAAATATATTTTGTGTGAAAAGATTTGTTTGCTTATTTCTGATGCTTTTCAATGAGTGCATATGATTTTCAGTATTAATAAATATATTTAATTCTCATCTAGATCTTTACTTTATAAATTAAAGTTTCATGTAGTAAATAATCTATTTATTGATTGAATAATAACGTGAAAAATACAACAGTTTCAATTAGATTTGGTAAGATGTAAAGAAGTTTTGAAATTATGGAATTAATGTTTCCTGCATGCTATTAAAAAAGAATATTTATAATTTTGTTAATGATTGTTAAATAGCTCATATCATCTGAGCAACATATTAAAAAATTGTTCAGTATAAGTTTAAAAAGAAGCTAATTTTTATATAACTTTGCACAAGTAAGTTCTTTCCTTGCGAATTCCTTTATTTTATATTAGTGATATAATTTTACATACAAATTTTCATTTTTAGTGACAAGAGTGCAATTTATTTATCTTACAGAGTATATTATTGAAGTGATTTTTTTTATATTAACAAATTTGAATTTATGTTTGAGAAACCATGAACTTTTTATTTTTTGTTTTATATGGTGGATATAGAGTATGAAAAGAAATCTCGAAAGTATAAGGGTTTGTGTTATCGTGTATTTCGGAGTATTTGTAAACTTGCAGTTTTTCCTATTGGAAATAAATCACTCTTATTGTATTCAACTGTACGCCGATACTATATATATATATTTAATAATCCTTATGAAAATTTATTTCAAGTACCTAGTATGTATTTCCTGCGTTACATCTCAACACCATACTTAAATTTTTAAAACAAGAAGCGATCTTGAAAGTAATTATAAACAAATTATAAAAATCGGCGTAATTAATTAAATATGTGCGGAAAATATTAAAAAAATCAATTTAAATAACATCATGCAAAAAATTTCAATAATATGAAAAAAAAAAAAAAAAGAAGATGGGTATAAGAATTCTCGCCCATGACAGTAGGAGATATTTTTCATTTTTGTAATAAAATTTAAGACCTAAATAAACATGTTGTGAAAACGCACTTCTAATGCAAGATTTCAAACAAGTATTGCCAATAATTCTGACTGATTGATAAAGTGTAACTATGCTGATATTTAATATATTTTGAAAAAGTAACATGGTTTGAAGATTAATTATTCTTATAATTATTTTTGCTCCGAGTATGAATATATTTTCATATTATTATAACATTTTTTAATACAAATTATTTTTATTGTGATGTTTATGGGAAGAAAAATGTTTTTAGAAGTGTTTTTCAACCCTCAAAGAATTTTTTTTAAGCATATCTGGGTGCTAAAAAGAATCCATGAAAATAATAATAAAATAGAAACTCATTAAAAAAAAAAAAAAAAAAAAAAAAAAAAAAAAAAAAAAAAATCTGGATTTTAAGTTTTATTTATTTATTTATTTATTTTTTTGGTGTGTGTGTGTGTGTGTGTGCCTGTGTTCGTTAATGACAACGTTAATATCAACACACGTTATCTTTTAAATTTAGTTTGTAGAATATTATTGAATAGTATCAACAACTGGACCTAGAATTTATTTGGAACATATTTCTTATACTGTCACAAAAAAGGTAAATACTTTTTACCCTTTAGAATGTGCATATAAATGAATATACAGCAAAACCTCTGAATAGCGGACACCTCGAGAGCACGGAATTAGCCCGCTATTTGGTGGTGTCTACTTTAAAGAGGTGAAGACGTACAGATTTAAAGGTGTTGGGGATAAGAAAAAAAAAAAAAGAGGTGTCCGCTATTCAGCAATTTCCGTTATGGAGGTTTTACTTTAAATACACACAGTAAAACCTGCGTAACGGACATTCCTGAATAGGGGATACGTCTGTTTAGCGAATCATAGGGCTTCTGCATAAAACATGGACTAAGGGTACCTGCTCCTTTTTATTTTTTATTGGGGGGGGGGGGGAAGGCGTTGATACAATTTTCGTAAATCTGCAATTTTGAATACCTTTTGAAATTACGCTGATTATAATGAATATTTTGAACGGTTAGAGTAATATAGTATGATTTAAGAAGGTTTTCGCTACACAGAGATTTCTGGTATTCGGGAATGTTCATTAGCGGACACTTCCGAGTTCCGAATTCAGGTCACTTCTATTTAACGAACCATAACGTTGGGTTGGATTTTTTGCAGACGCAGGATTTTATTAAAGCATTAGCAAATTGGGCGATGCCCCCTTCCCTTTGTATTTTGGTGGCCCCAAATTTGGTATTCTATTTTTGTAAAACTGATATTTTGAATGTCTTTCAACATTATGCTGATTAATGTGCTGTTGTCAAATGTTTCAATATTTCTTGCTAATGATAAATAATATAATAACAACAACAAAAAAAAAGTAAGAGTTTCATACTTTTTTTTTCTTTTTTTTTTTTTTTTTTTTTTTTTATGTTGGGATCTCATATACTGAAAATTTTGTGTAATCTAGTGTTAGATTTTATTTAACACACAAATAAAAATGTCACTGGGAATATCTAATTTAAATGGGAAAAAAAAATTGAACATCAAATCAGGGATAAGATTCTTTCTGAAGGAGTGAATCATTTTTTTTTTTATAAATGGGAATAATTGGTTATCATAAAGCAGAGCTGATTGCAGCATGGACAAACTGGGCTGTTTCTTTGTGCCTTTAGCTTTACGTGCTCCTACATTTGGTATGAAATTTCTATAAAGCTGATATTTTAAATTTGTTTTGATCTTATACTTATTTTAATAAATATTTTGTACTTTTAGAAAATGATTAGGTTAAGAAAAAGAAATATTTATCCAAATATGTATTTGTATTTAATGACATTGAATAGGCTTAATTTTTTTTTTGTAACAGTATATGAAAGGCGCGGGCGGGGGGGTGGGGGTGGGGACGAATGAATACTAGATCTTTGGACTAGAATTAATTTAAAGTTCTCACTGAAAGTAATAAACGTTTTTTATGCGCGCATATATGATATCACATAAATACATTTTTAGGTGATTGTATATATATATATATAATATCCTGTTCCAAAACTACAAAATACTGATTACAATCGTCATAAGTTCAAAAGTGATTTAAAATATCAGCTTTATGAAAATTTTGTACCCAATTTGGGGTACCCTAAAATAAGGGGGCAGATGCTTCAAAGTTTTCCTGCGCTGCGATCAGCTCTGCTTTATGGTAACAAATTATTCCCATTTATAAAAAATGTTTCAATGTGGTCAAATATGGCTGCGTATGTGGCTTAGAAAGAAAAGTGGTCAAAGATGGCTTCATATTGGTGGTGGTGGGGGGGAGGAAACCGGCTCTCAAAGATGGCCGCAATTAAGACATTTGAAATGTCTGAAATTCAGATGCAAGAAGTGTCTAAAAATTTTCAGACATTTTAAAATGTCTGAAAAACGAGCACTCTTGTTTCAGACACTTAAGTGTCTGAAATTCAGACACAAGAAGTGTCTGATAATTTTCAGACATTTTAAAACGTCTGAAAATTGAACACTGCGTTTCAGACACTTAAGTGTCTGAATTTCAGACATTTCAGTTTAGAGTGTAAGTGATATTTAGTAAAAATTTACTGTGACACTAACATGTAAGACAAAAAAGGTCCCATTCATCTAACATTAAAATTGACAGAGTTATGAAACTTTGAAATACATGACTTATACCTCCTTTTTGCGTCTCAAAACAGATTATTTCGACCATGCTTTCAAGGGTCGTATATAAACTACTTAAACTTATTTCAAGGTATCTGCGCTTTGAAAGAAAACGTATAACTATTACGATTGAGTTAACTTTTATTAGTGAAGTTTCAGATTAGTTAAAATAATTGTATTTTAACATATGTTTTATTTTGTAAGAATTTGAGGCTATGATTACTTTTAACAAAAATTATGTTATTTCATAAGGTTTTATTTAACTTGCAGCAATCGTATTTCCAGTTTAAAATTTGTACAACAATTTAACTCACTTTCAAATGTCCGATCGAAGTTAAATTTTACATACTGGCTTAAATCCGATAGCAATGTAATATTATTAGTATTTTCGACGCTTATCATCTTATACATACTTATATTAGAGGATAACACAAAAAAAATCGTATAGATTACCGTTAACAAGTTTAAGAATGAGTTTTAGATTAGATAACATAAACATGCAATGGTTGTGTTTTTTAACTTTTATAATTACGTTTTATGTATTTTTTAACGCTGAATAAAAAAAATTACCTTCACTTTTAACCACCATATCAGGATTTTTCGCAAATCGTAAATTTCAAGGTTAAAAAATAGCGAAAAATCTGATACTATAAAATAGATGCAAGACATTTTTATTCAGTTTCATTTTATTTAATTCAATAATTTATTCAATTTTTTGGCTTATACTGGGTTTCTTACAGCTAAACAGCTCAGGGGTCCGATGAGGTTGGAAGGGGGGGGGGGGGGGATCAAATTTAACTTTTAGCTTTTTAACTTTGAAATTTGTAATTTGAGAAAAATACTGACGTGATGGTTTGAATGAAGGTCATTTTCGGATTGAGCGCTAAAAAATACATAAGAATCAATTTTCAAAAGCTAAAAACATGGCACAACCCAAAATTTGAAAGACAGTGTAATCTAACTGCATTTTAAAATATGTATCATTTTGTAAAGAATTGAGGCTGTTGCTTTTCATCCTTTTATTTAACAAAAACTTGTTACTTTTATCCTCTTATATGTTCAGTACAAACTGCATATTTTGCAGTAATACGTCAGAATGATTATAGATTTCACATTTATATTAGATTGCAATGTTAATTTTGCTCTCAAATATTTTTGGGTTATATCTGACGATTATTTATATTTCTACTACATTCGTGAATGAGTCCTATTTCGCAGCAAAAAATATACCCCAACGTTAAACAACTATTACTCGGTCAGTTTTAATCGAAGAGGAAATGTCGTGTATGCATGATTATATCCCTTATAAAATCTCTCAAGGCTCGACAAATTCACGCTGTTTTGTTGTGTTTCCTGGAGTTAGTTGTAAGCCAAAACGCGCTCCTATCACTTTGGGTGGCCCATTTAGCCGCTATAACACGGAAAGAAAGCTTTCCTTGAATTTCGGAAAACTGAAGTTAAGTTATGATTAGTCGATTTTACTTCGCATTAACGATCTAACCCTTAACTCAAAGAGTGATCACTTTATTTAACCCAACGACCATAATTTATTTGAAGACGAAATCGCGTTTTGAATTTTCCCTATCCTTATTATGTCAAAGCAACCGATTGATAGACAAAAACTGGCGTAAGCCCTTCATTGCTGAATAAAAGTCATTTACACCAGATGTATTTAGTTGATTCGTCAATGCTTGTAGTTAAATGTACAGCACGGAACAGTACGTAAAAATGATATTGCTTTATAGTCAGTATAATCGCAATGGACGAAAGGCTGCAAGACAATACGCAATTAAATTTCCAAATGGTAGCCATTCCTCTAAAAACACGATTTTAAATGTAAAGCGCTTACACTCTAAAATTGGGCGGAGTGAAAAGTTAACTCTTTGAAATACAGTCGAACCTCGTTAACATGAACCTCAAGGGGAATCAAAATTTTGTTCATGTTAACAGTAATTCACGTTATCAGTATCAAATTTGTGTATTCGTTTTTATAGGGGACTGTGAAAACAATTCATGTTAAAAGTAATTCACGTTAAGCGTGTTCATGTTAACGAGGTTTGACTGTAGTGACATGCATTTTCACTCTTTTTGGAGTGAATTTTATAAAAATACACTCCTTAAAGCATGGAATTTTCCACTCTCTAGAAAGGAGTGAAATTTCTCACTCCTGAAAGGGTGACTTACGTATGCATTGCTTATTAACCAATCAGAACAGCAAGGCGACAACACCCTTAAAAGATAAGAAAAATGATCACTTTTTCGTCCGCCATCTTAAGACATTAACCGATTAGGATCTGTTAATCCATTAACAGATTAGGATATCATTAAAATTATTCTTTATGGAATACATAAAATAAAGGTAAGTCTTATTTAATTTTAAGCCTTTATCCATGTAGATATGTGGAATGTTAAGATTATGAGCTAAATAGTTGTATGTTGTATAGAAAACAATTGATCGTTAGAATGTTCAAAAGTGATTGTCTGTTATATTTCTACATGTAGCGGTTTGAAATATAATTCTTTTAACAATTGAATACGAACAATGCTTAGCAAAGAAAAAGAATCAAAACTTGATTAGTTTGGGGAATGTGAATAAAAAAAATGAGTGTAAATATTTTATTCTTCCCTTTCAATGCTATGTTGCAAAATGTAATACTTTTGCCACCGATCAAAACCAAAGCCGTTGAATATATTTATTCAATGGCTTTGATCAAAACAAAAACAAGTTTTATCTCTTTCGTTTGAAAGGGTGACTGACTCATAAGAGAAAATATCTTCAATTCGTAAAAGACACATTCAAAAACATCAATTAGCCGTTATATGAGATTTTGTTTTTGTTTTTTTGTTTTATTAGGGATTTCGGATTATATACAGTTAAGAGTATTTATTATTGTTTCGGATTTAAATATGATATTTGATGTTTATGATATTACGAAAAGGTTGGTATAGTGAAACCTCCCTCTGCGACCAACTCCATTAGGTGACCACCTCCCTGAACGACCAGTTTTTCATGGAACGAAATTTATTCCCATAGGTTCAATACTAATTCTACCTCCATTCAGAGACCATCCCAGTTGAACTCCCTCCATGAGAGACCGATTCCATTGAAGAAAATGAAATAAATTCCGTTTTTCCTGGTCGCTTGAAGAAGGTTTTATTAAAAAAAAATAATTCCGGAGAGTGTATTATTCATCGAACTTCTAAACTAAGTTGAGATTTTTTTTTTTTTAATCCCGGTAACTTTTAAGTGTTTAAACCCCTTTGTGCCTTTTTAGGCAATGAATTTAACTCTGATTACAAATTAAGAATGACGGTCAATAAACTCCTCTGCCCTATTCTGTCGGAAAACTCTGAAAGAAATAGCTAAAGTAATGAAATCGTCATTATTTGTTCCCGTCCACAAAAAATTCATTTATTTACCGAACTTCGAAAGGACTTGGAAATAAAAATTAGAAAATATAAAACTGCAAAATTAAAGCAAAGCTCAATGTATTCATTTTTAAAACTCTGCTGTAATTAACTTATGTAATTAACTTTTATTTTGATACTTAAATTTTTATATTTTTTCCTAATGTTAAAAATAAATTTTAGTAACATTGTTACCATTTTTCAACAATTAAAATCTAGATTTAAGCATGATCTCCATTAAGAGACCACCTCTCGGAACGACCAATTTTTATTGGAACGTTACGTGGTCGCTTTAGGGAGGTTTTACTGTATAATAATTTTTTTTTATTGTATGTAAACATTTTTCTGCGGGTTATGATTTTAAAATTTAGAGACTGAGTAATATAATAAAAAATAATTATAGATATTCTGCATCAGTTATTAAATTTCCTTGTATTATAAAAACATTTTCTACGTATTTGATACACGTAATTTTTGGCGTTAAACAATAAAACATGACATTTAAGTCCGGGCTCGAAATGTACCGGAGCAAACCGGAACGATGTTCCTGTTCGTAAAATTGTGACAAATATTGTTCCGGTTCGTGAAAGTATGAAAAATATTGTTCGGGTCCGTGGAACTATTAAAAAATAGAATTACGTTTCATACATACAGCTTACTATGCTCTCTGTAACTTTTTTTTCTAATTGTTTATAATCTTGAATACATTTTTAAAAATTGGTTTTTCTACGGTTAAATATAAATTTAATTTGCTATACAGTAAAGTCCCGATTATCCGAGTTAACATGGACAAAGATCACCTCGGATAAGCAAAAAACTCGCATATACTGGATTAACACAAATCGTCACCCACTAAGGATATGAAATATAAATTTTCACTTAATTCATTCATTTTTATGGTACTAGTAAGATCTCTTTGATATTCATTTCTGTAACTTTTAAGAAATACGGGGAATGAAATTGTTTATTTGAAAATGCCCTTGATAGTTTTTTGTTTGTTGAATGTCAATTTTGCTGCAGTTTTTTTCCCCTATGGAGCTACCAATAAACGCTACCAATTTCTAAGATTTTTTACCTACCTTTAAAACTTACCAGTAAATTTTGTCTAATTCAATCGCTGAAATCTAACAATTGTTAACGATCAAATAAGGCAAAAATGTGTATTAAATTTTAGAGGTGGCAAAATTGGCAGCTATCTGATTCTATTAGTGTCATGAAAATTGCAGGTGTAGCCTCTTCTTTCTGCTCAAAGTATTAAATAGTTTTTTTTTTCAAACGAACTTATACCTTTGGAATGGATAATTTTCTTCTGATGGACTGGTGGCTTCCATTATTATGAAATAACCATTATAAATGAAGTGTTAGGTGAAGATGAAAGATTTTTGGTCAGAATGGGGGGAAAAATGGCTATTTTTTTTTAACACTTCATTTATAATGGCTGTTTCATAATAATGGAAGCTACCAGTCCATCTGAAGAAAATAACTCGGTTAAGCGGGTCTCGGATAATCGGGACTGTACTGTATTATCAAAATAAATAAATAAATAAATAAATAATAATAAAAAAAAATTAGTCGACAATAATTTTGAAATAGCGTTCCGGTTCCTGAATTTTTCCATTTCGAGCCATGATTTAAGCATTGGAATAAAATGTTTTTTTTTATGCCTGTTTTGAAGTTTATGGATGCTTTAGTATATTTTTTAAAATGTTCATATTTACTTACATAAAACAGGACTGAATGTTTTTTTAAGAGATTAATAACTGCTTTTTTACATTAAAATGTTTTTCAAACAATAAGAATATTTCCAATGCAGTCATTTACTTTATTTTTAAGTTTGCTTTTTTTCGATTTCCGAGGTCAATCTTTTCCTATAAAACATATAAAATCTATTTTGCTCATAGTCACAAAATACAATATCTATGTGAATAAAAAATTTAAACTAAATATGGCTTATCGTGTTGTTTCATTAATAAGTATTGTATTAATTCCATTTTTCAGCAATAACTGACGAAAATTAGAAATCATGATTAAGTTAAGGAATATGTTTAAAAGAAAAATATATACATATTCCAGAGAACTTAAAATTTAGACTCCATGTTCATATTAAATAAAACAAAAGCAAATCACAGCGGATAAAAAAAAAAAATATACATTCTTAACATTTAAATCATGCTTAGAACTTATTTTAAAAAGAAATGAATTTATAAGCATTGCTTTTAAGGGGGAAAATTAAAAATATTTTAGAACAATAGGACTTTGCAAAAATAGCAATAATTTAAGGAAAAAGTACGGTATTATATTTAAAACAAAAATTAAAATCAAATCAAACATTTTTAAACGTATAACATCCACCTATTGAAAAGTCATTAATAAAACTTAAAAAGCAATATCTTTATCGGGCATGTAATAAAAGCAAACACAAAGGTTAAGATTGGAATAAAATATTTTAGTTTATTCCTGTCAGTAATCTAATTTAAATACGTATGTAACTTTAACTGAATTTTTCCTTAAAAGTTCAATTAGTGTTACAAACTATGAATTAAATAAATATTGCTAATACAGTATTTTATTCCAATCTTTATCACGCTTGCATCTATTTTCATTGCATGCCGTAAAAGATGTGATTCTTTTAAAATGACCATAAAAGCAAAATAAAAAAAGAACGACTACATTAAAAATGAACATTCACTCCTATGAAAGAGTGCCTATTCACTCCTACCAGGGGTGAAAAACCGCACTCCTTTAGCAAGAGTGAATAGTCATTCCTCCGAAAGAGTGATTATCCACCCCTGTTTAGAGTGAATATTCACTTTCCAAGACTGACTATTTACTCTTTCAGAGAGTCAAAAGTTTCACTTTTGCTCAGAGTGAATAGTCACTCTAAAGAGGTTGGGCATATTTTGACTCTGCGATAGAGTGACTATTCACTCCTCCGGAGTGAATAGTCACTCTTTTTTATTTAGAGTGTACGAGAAATGGGTAGCGTTAAAAGAATTCTTCGATCTGGAAGCTCAAGTATGCATGTATCTGACAAGGAGATTTTGGGATATGCTCTTGCATATCCACAGTGTAGTGTTAGGGATATTAGTGAAGCTTGTGGCTGCTCAAAATCCCATGCATGGAATATTTTAAATATATACGGAGTTCACCCTTATCGACCGCAATTGGTACAAGGGTTTTTGCCAGGAGATAGACGGTTCGATTTTAGCAATTTCATTATGAACAAGCTACAAACAGACTCGTCGTTTCTGAATGACATTCTTTGGACAGATGAGTGCACGTTTTCAAGAACTAGTGTTGTGAATAGGCAGAATACACACTTCTGGTCTGTGCAAAATCCGCATGTCATACGACCCAACAAGCATCAATTGCGATGGTCGTTAGGTGTTGCATCTCGAAGGGAGCGTTAGTGAGGCTCTTCATTTTTTATGACACTTTAACAGGTACAAAGTATGTAGATCTGTTACGTGGACCATTATCTGACTTCTTAGATGATCGTATTTTGTTAGCATACCTCACCAAGATGTGGTTCCAACATAATGGGACACCAGCCCACAAAACAGCCTCCTCACGAAAACACTTCTACATAGCATGTTTCAAGATAACATCATAGGTTATGGAGGCTTGGTAGAATGACCTCCTCGATCGCCGGATCTAAATCCCCTAAATTTCCTTCTTTGGGGTTATTTAAAAAGCAAGATTTACGAAATAGAAACAGTAAGCCAAGTAGATTTGCAGAATCGCATTTTATCTGCCATCAGAGGTGTCACGCCTGTAATACTAAAAAAATGTGCAAGACGAATTTCTGTCACGCGTTCGTCTATGTATTGTAGTCCAGGGAAGACCCTTAGAACACATGTAGTGAGAAAGTATGAAAGACGATATTTATCCACATTGTTTATTTCTATTTCGTTTTTATTTGTGTTTATCTGCGAGAAAGCACTACTTACTATGTTATTATTTCAAATTACTTTATTAAATTTGTATGAGTATGTGCACTGTGATTTTATGTATTATACAAAATATACATTTTTATTTTCAATACCAGTGATTAGACAAATATTGTACCGTTTTCTGACTTGAATAACAACCCTTTTGTCATGATCATATCTAACTCTAAAACATAATTGTCTTTCTGATAGGGGATATATTCGCATCCCTATTTGTATACGGTCCCCATAATATGCATGATAACTTTGAACTCAAATTTCTCTGTGAATATTGGTCGTACAGATACGGAACTTTTTGTGTTTGCAATACTTTGAATAGATAAAACGTCCCTAAATATAAGTATAGGGACGTGGGGGCTGTTTGAAATTTAGATTATGTAATTTTTCACTAAATCGTCTTTTCGCTTCAAACATTTTTTATCTGAACTCTGCGCCTAATTATGACAACTTTTGTAATTGGAAGTATGCATCTAGGACCAACGGTTGCAAAAATAAAGGTCGGTCGGGTTATACGTGGACACCCTGTATATCAGTTACTTTATTGTGTACTATCCGTGACGATGTTATAAACAACAATCTACATGCTGCAATAAGTTCGGTACTTTTTTGTTATATCTACACCACTGTCTTGAAGCATAATAGTAAATACAAGGTAGTCATAATTAAACTGACAGTACTCAGAGTGCTCTGTAGCGCGATCTAATTGAAAGAATGACGCCAAATTTTGTAAGAAGATTAAACAAGACGGTTGACGAAGGATTCCACGGAAAAAAAATTAGTTCCAAAAGTCCCAGCTAGGGAAATATATGGCGCTGTGTAACAGAAAAGAGAGCTTTAAAAAATGCAGAATCAATACTAAAATAAAATTACGTTTTATTAAGCCCATTGAAATCAGATTCAATGTGGCTCCCGTTTTTGTGGACCACATTTTGCTTTCTATGCACAACAGCAGTAAGTAAGATGCCTGCAGGAATCTCTCATACACTCTGTGTTATGTTATTCTTCAATATAGCGAGGTCCTGGACAACTCCATGGTAGACCTTGGACTTTAGGTAACCCCATAGCCAAAAGTTGCATGGTGTTAGATCAGGGGACCGAGGTGGCCATGGAGTTGGAAAGCAGCGGCTAATGGCGCTTTCTGTTGCGATCTTATTTCGTAGCAGCAGCTGTATTCGTAAGGCAATGTGTGGAGGGACTCCATCTTTCATAAAACTTATTTTATCGCGGCATTGTCTTTGCGGAAGTGCCGGAATGACAAAGTTTTTTAACATTTGGCGATATTTTTCTCTTGTAACAGAGCAGATTACCGGTCCTGTCGCGGTAATGTTCTCATCAAAAAATGGACCTATGATCATTTCCGATGTGGAACCACACCAAACAGTTACCTTTGGTGAATGTAGGGAAATTTCTCTGAATGCATTTGGTGATTTGTTATCCCAAATTCGGCGATTCTGACTATTTACAGTTCCATTCAGGTAAAAGTGGGCCTCGTCTCCCCATAAAATTTTCCATGGCTCAAGCATCATCAACTTCCATTCTGGCAAGAAAGGTGAGAGTAAAGGTTAATCGTTTATCATAGTCGGTGGGACGTAACTCTTGAACACGACTGATCTTGTACGGATAGAATTGGATAATCATTCATAGAACTTTCCATACCGTACTGTAAGGCATATCCAGATTCCGAACTACCCCACGAGTGCTGGAAGTGGAAGCAATATTGTCTCGCACTGTGTCGACATTTGCCGTTGCAACATCTTCGATTATATCTTGTGGTACGAGTTTTCGTCCTCTGCCTAACTGAACCTTCAGAGAACCTGTTTTTTCATTGCTTTAAAACCATTAACTGACAAAGACCGTTACCTTTAGCCTTTTTATTTGTGTGTTTTCTAAAAGCACGAAGAGCAGCTGACGCGTTGCACTTGTTCAGGTAAAGGAATTTCACGAGTAACGCACGCTCAACTAAAGAAGGAGGCATTATTGCACATAACTTTCAATCAAATGATTTCTAAACGTAACACATTGCATTTAAAAGCCCAAAAAGATGGCACTGTGCCTAAGGAAGTAATGTGAGATTTGAATAAAGAACTTCTTTTTCTGCTGCTGCTTCTTTAGGAACTTAGTAAGCGAAATTGCAGATAAAGTGCCTATATAAGTGTTTATATAAAGTTTTATCTTTTTTAAGACTTTTTCCATATTGAGCTTGAATTAAATCCTTAAATGTGCTAAATAAAAGTAATTTTATTTCAGAATTGATTCTGCATTTTTTAAAACTCTTTTTTTCTGTTACACAGCGCCACATATTCCCCTAGTGGTGACTTTTAGGACTAATTTTTTTTCGCGAAATCCTTCGTCCTCTGTCTTGTTTAATCTTCTTACAAAATTTGGTGCCATTCTCTCAATTAGATCGCGCTACAAAACACTCTGAGTACTGTCAGATTAATTATGGCCATCTTGTATATAACATTTCAAAATTACAGAGTTTCAATAACTATTTTGTTAAATCAATCAGGGGAAAGTAGGGTAATGACGCTCACTTAAGGGAAAATATGAATAGCTAGTCAAATTTACACAAAAAATCAATATTTTGTTAATGAAGTACAACTCCAAAGCATAGGGAACAGTTTGAAATCAACTAATCTGCATAACAGTTTTAGGGTACACGACATTTCGGTCCCGACACTTCGGTCCCACCATTTCGGTCCCGCCGTTTCGGTCCCGAGACATTTCGGTCCCTGGCCATTTCGGTCCCGAGACATTTCGGTCCCTGGCCATTTCGGTCCGGAGACATTTCGGTCCCGAGACATTTCGGTCCCTGGCCATTTCGGTCCGGAGACATTTCGGTCCTTGGCCATTTCGGTCCCGAGACATTTCGGTCCCTGGCCATTTCGGTCCCGAGACATTTCGGTCCCTGGCCATTTCGGTCCCGAGACATTTCGGTCCCTGGCCATTTCGGTCCCGAGACATTTCGGTCCCTGGCCATTTCGGTCCTTGGCCATTTCGGTCCTTAGCCATTTCGGTCCCTTGTCATTTCGGTGCCCACCACCTTATAACTCGTATTCTAATTGTCGTGGGCCGCCAAACGCTGTAATTTAAACATTATTTGGGACCTTTTTAAATTTTTTTAACACCCCCCAAATTAAAAAAAAAAGCTAAATATAACAGTCCGATAAATTTAAACTTTTATAACTCGTGATGATGAAATCACAGCGAGCTGAAAATTTGTTTGATTGAACAATGTGATATAATTTTACAGGGACATTGTCTTATTATTATTATTATTATTTAACAAAATGGATTTTTTAAGCTTTATTATTTGTTATTAATATTAGGTATTTTATATATACTATAAACTGCCATAGATGATTTTTTGGTTGTTTTCATACGTTTTTTAGAACCTTTAAATTATCATCATTAATTAAATAATTTAAAAAACTGTTCTTATTTTTTCTCCTTCTTACAATTAGATTAATAATAAATGTCTTCAATAATTCAATTGGACACTTATAAGCTATTGTAGGTAAATATTTCCTCAAATCATTCTTCTACATCCTCTCCTTTAATAATTCAGAAATGAGATATATTTATTGAAGCAAAAATATTTAATTTTTCTTATTACTTTTATAATACAAAGTTATAATTTTGTTTTCATAAGTTACTTTACCATTATAAACATTGGGAAAACAATAGTGATTTGGTAATTAGGTGTGCCAGGAAAAATATTTTGTTGTCAAAAAACTCCACCCACCGCTTCATTTTTTTAAAAATAATTATTGGTTGCATTTTGAACAGTCTTCTCACCCATTGTAGACGATTTTACTGAACTAATTTTATTGAAACTGGGCCTATTTCTTTGTAATAAGATGATTATTTTTTATTTTATGTAATAGTGTAAGTATTATTTTAATTAATTTTATTTTCAATTTTTAACTGACAAAACTAAGGTTTTTAGGTGCGTTCGTAATTATATAAATACGTAGCACCTATAGTCGTCGTTCAGTCCGTCCGTCTGCTCGCCTGTCTGTCCGCATATAACAGAGCAAAAACAACCCAACCGAATGGTCTGAAATTTTAAATATATGATTGTTGCATAATTTTGTCGAGCCATTTCAAATTTTATGGATATCGGATGCATAGTTTAATTACAGGGACTGTCAAATTTTTTCTTTACATTGCGGCCAATGGGAAAAATTATTGCAAGTGCATTTTAATGATGTTTACAGCCTTCCGAATGGTCTGAAATTTTAAATATATAATTGTTGCAAAATTTTGTCGAGCCATTTCAAATTTTATGAAAATCGGATGTATAATTTAATTACAGGGACAGTCAAAAATTTTCCGTTACATTACGACCAATGGAAAAAAATTATTGCAAGTGCATTTTAATGATGTTACAGCCTTCCGAGTGGTCTGAAATTTTAAATATATAATTGTTACAAAATTTTGTCGAGCCATTTGGAATTTTATGAAAATCGGTGTATAGTTTAATTACAGAGACAGTCAAAAGTTTTGCGTTACATTACGGGGAATGGGAAAAAAATATTGCAAGTGCATTTTAATGATGTCACAGGCTATGCACTCATGAAGTGCAAAAAAAAAATATACATTCAGTACAATATGGGGTGCAAAAAATAATTATAAAACTAGTTATAGTACGAACGCACCTCATTTGCCACGTTTGACGAGCAATTTCCAACTTGTTTGTATTTGTCATTTATTTATTGATTTTTAATATTACCCTTTTCCTCCCACTTTCCCAGAAAAAAAAATTAACAATTTTTTATTTTAGTTTTATTATTAATTATATTAATAGTTTTAAATTTAGGTGACTTTAAATATAAAATAAATAAACATGTAAAAGATAAATTTCAGTTTATAACTACTATATGATAAATTGAATATAAAATGTATTATGTATTGAGTTTATTTTAAAGTAAAAAAATGTAATGTATATTAATAATGTTATTATTTTAATAAATTAAGGATACATTAAATAAAAAATATATTTAATAAAATATTAATTTAATTTTTATACTAAAATTCCTAACTTTTTTGAGAATTAATTAATAGCAATTATTAGTAGCAATTACTAATAGCACTTAAAGTTTTTATTCAAAAGTTTTAATTTATAATTTCAAAAAAATAATATAGGAATTTTTTGAAAAATCAGCCAAAAACATAAAGTCTAAGTATTAATTAATTAATTAATTAAACATAATAATAATAATAATAATAATAATAATAATAATAATAATAATAATGCAACATTGTACAAATACGTAAAAATACCTCTTAACAGTGTTAGGTGATATTATGCAGATTTTAATTTTTTAAGTACAGTTATAATTTACAATTCACAAAAAGTAAGAAATTATTAATTAATTATAATTAAAGAGCAAAAATAATATTATAAGCTAACTAATAAATGAATAAACAACATGTTTATCTACAGAACCCTTATCACTTTTATACATCCTAATGAAGTTAATAACGTTATAATAACTGAAAATTAAAAAAATATATATTTGCATTTACCCTATAAAAACTATTATATAGTTCATGTAATAGTTTTTAAACAAGCAATTGATAAATTAGTTATCTAAACAATTAATAATTAAAATAATTTTGAATTGATAAATACGTTTAATAAAAACAATTCAATTTTTGAATTTTTTTTTTACTTAACAATATAACTATGAGTGTTTTCAACTTGTCGTGCAAGTTAAATTCATGCTGTATCAAATTTATTGCAAACTAACGGCAAACAAGTAATCAAAAATACTGCAAACTTACTGCAAAGTAGTAATCTTTCCATATCACACTATAAGTTTAACCCCTTCGAAGGGGTCAATAGACCTGATCAGGTCTATTGATGCGAAAGCGCCGTCAGAAGGCACATGCATAGGTTTAATCACCATAAACAAGTTTAGGTAATATTTGTACTTTTCATTTCGAGCATTTTTTGGTATTTAATAAGTATAGCGTTTAGAAAAAATGGTGCCTACCGAATAAAATTTCTGCAATTTCTGCGTATGTGCTGATTCTCATTGTTGTTGAGTCTCTCAACAGAGAGATTTTTTGCTTTCGTCACTTTCGTGAATTAAAGACAGTCTTGCCATCAGTTTCACATCATCAGTCATGAGTAGTTACTCATACAAGTGGGTGATGGTATACCTTGCGGGAGATTTGCTGCGAATTTCTCAATTCAAATTTGTCACGGCAAGATAATATCAGAAAAAATCAAACTTTCTGCTAATGTTCATGCTATCTGGGTTACCTCAAAAATTTCCATGGGGAGCGCGTCGGATCGCATGAACGGCTCATGCGATTGACACTTATGTGAAATCATTATCCAATATCTGTTACAGCACAAATTCTTAATTCAATGGCAAGAAATTAAACATGAAAATTGCTGTTTTACACTTAACCACTTGGCCCTAACTTTATTGTAGGAAAATGTTATGTAATATGAAACTTTATTTAACCCATTCGCTGCCAAAACTAAGAATTTTCAAATTTTTTGTTGAAGGTCGTTTGCCAGCACAAATTCAGAAAGATGAATTTCGCTTTACTAATACAGCGAAATTTCTGCCAATAAATGAGGCTTTTTTTTTTTTTTAATTCTAAAATAGTGGTGACAAAGTAATCAATAAATTAAAGCCACGAATGTACTCGTGAATGACAGCGAATGGGTTAATTAAATTTAACTCTTCAGTATGCGCCCAGCTTTTTACATCATAAGTGAATCTTTTTCACTGGTAAATATTAATGTAACTTGAATGTATTATTAGTTGCAGTTATAGAGATTGGTCTTATATTTTTTATCCATGCTTTTTTTTTTTAAATTAAGAAATTAAATAAGGATATACCTAAATTCTTAAAGTTACTCGAAATACTTCTATCATATATACACAGTCAAGACAAGATTCCAAGCACTGGTAAAAAGCTCCATTTTAGACAGGCTTCCATGTAAAGAAGTGTAATTAATTATACTTCTAAGATACACTACCTCAATAAGATCTATTGTTCGTTTCGCAGGGATTCTGAAACTCTTCCGTTTGAGACAGGATTCCGTTATAGAAAGATTCCGCTTTCACAGGTTTCACTATGCTTCACTAAAGAAGGGTGAAAATACCCTTTTCTGACAGGTTTTCAGCAAATTTAATTGTATCGCAATTCATATTAAGACCATGTAACGCTTACGTTAAAGACAGGATTCTGTTATAGACAATTACTATTTTGACAAGTTTTATTCTATTCATATGATATAAATAGGTATATTTATATAAATACACAAAACTTTTAAAAATGGAACCTGCCTATAACGGAGTTCTGTCTTAAACATAAATGTTCCATAGTGCTACGGAAAAGAATACTATACAAATACACCAAATAACACGGAAACCTGTGTAAAACGGAATTTTTCACCAATATTTACAATTT
Organism: Maratus speciosus; assembly: GCA_963932465.1. Lineage (NCBI taxonomy): Eukaryota > Metazoa > Arthropoda > Arachnida > Araneae > Salticidae > Maratus > Maratus speciosus. Next base: position 373,479,977 of record OZ010796.1, on the reverse strand, counting down.
CATCTTGACAGGTGTTACTATATATATAACATGAAGGGAAAATTCTGGACCCTCCCACCCCCCGAAACGAAATCCTGGCTACGCCACTGCATGTCGTCCCGGTTTTTTTAAGCCATTAAAGTTGAAAAATGCAGTGTGGCCACAAAAAAGCGCCGGCTGACTAGAATAAAGAGAGCGCGAGTAGAATAATTCTTCTATCTGGATCTTTATTTAGCATAATCAAATGGGGGAAGCCAGGACATCTACACTTGACATATATATATACATGTATAATATTCTTTTGAATGAATAACATATAGATATCAAGAAAACCCAAATATGTTTTCTAAATTTCCAAATTTCTTCATTGTGATATATTTATAAAATTTCTTAATTTAAAATGAAATTTTACGTAAAAGTGATTCACTATACATTACTATTTTGAGATTTTATGTTATTTTTTTTTGTATTTTCATTTTTATTTTTTATTTGTCATATTAAAACATGTAGGCTGCTTTAATTCTAAGTATATAAGTCAAATAAATAACAAAGAAATATTTGAAATACAGAATTAATTTTAAATACGAAAAGAATATTTTATGACAATAGAAATTTAAAATTTTTGATTTATGTTTATTGTGCTCGTAGTTTTTGAATGTAATAAGCATATAAAAGTCTTAAATATATTAAAAAGGATTTGTAATTGTGCAAACCGCTTCACCGTCGACAGGTATGGGGAAAAAGTGCTTTTATCCCCGAGTTATCTCGGGGCAAACGGTGAAGTGGTTCAAAATTAAAAATATTTTTAAACTTCGCATTCGATTCCGGTAGAAATAGCAGTAATATTATTGTTACATGTAAAAAGATTAATGCAAACTTTTAAATAGTTTTTCAAAAAATAGTAAATTAAAATAATTATTAAAATAAAATAGAAAGTTCTAGTCTGTTCCGGTGCAGAATTTAAAAAATAATGTGTCTTTATCACAATTCCATGTTAAGAACCCCCTTTTTAAAAAATATGTAAAATGCAATACATTTAAAATTGATGCGCCGTTAAATAATAGGATAAAATAAAGATTTGTAAAAATATTTGCAGATTTTTTCATTATTAATCACATAGTGTGCAAATTATATACAATTGAATATGTGCACTTTGGTATGGGCATTTGCATATGAAAATTAAAGCTCGACTTATAAATATTTTTAAATTGTCTGGACTTTATATTTATGATAGACTAAAATATGAGGAGCTTCTATAAAGAATCCACAGAACTCTCTCTTCCCCCACTCCTGAAAACGATTACTTCTACCATATAAAATCTGCATGGGGTGCTACATTTCATTGCGAGTTATAAGTGTTTGCGGTTTTCGGGCCCTTATATTCGGTTATACTAAAACTTCAAGGGTTCAGTTAAAAAATCTTATAATGTACCTCTTTTTTTAAAGATTACGTTTACCGTACAAAATATGAGTGTGATTACGATAATTACAGAGAGAGTTATAAATGTTTTAATTTATCAGAACCTTATACTTAAGATACACTAAAATGTATAAAAAGTCAACAGAGCGCCCCCCCCCCCCCCCCCCTGCCTTATAAAAAGATTATGATTATCATAGGAAATTTGTGTGGGCTGCGACAATTTTGATCTGTGTTATAAGTGTTTGCGTTTTCGAGTCCTTATATTCGAGTTATACTAAAATTTAGGGAGTTCAGTTAAAAAATTTGATAATATCCCTCCTTTTATAAAGATTACGTTTACCATACAAAATATGAGTGTTTTGCGATAATTATAGATCGAGTTATAAAAATCTTACTTTATCAGACCCTTATACTTATGATACACTAAAATATAGAAAATGTCAATCCCCCCCCCCCCCCTTGTTTTTTAAAATGATTACCATACGAAATTTGTGTGTGTTTACTAAAATTTTAAGGCTTTTATTTAAAAAACTCTACAATGTCCTCTATAAAATTGTCACCTATTTCAAGTGCACAAAATTTCAGCTTGCTGGAGAAGGGACCGAAATATCTCGGGACCGAAATGCCTTGGGACTGAATTGTCTCGGGATCGAAATGTCTTGGGACTGAATTGTCTCGGGACCGAAATGTCTTGGGACCGAAATGTCTCGGGACCGAAATGTCTTGGGACCGAATTGTCTCGGGACCGAAATGTCTCGGGACCGAATTGTCTCGGGACCGAAATATCTCGGGACCGAAATGTCTTGGGACCGAATTGTCTCGGGACCGAAATGTCTTGGGACCGAAATGTCTTGGGACCGAATTGTCTCGGGACCGAAATGTCTTGGGACCGAAATGTCTCGGCACCGAAATGTCTCGGGACCGAAACGGCGGGACCGAAATGGCGGGACCGAAGTGTCGGGACCGAAACGTCCTGCTTCCACAGTTTTAGGAATTTTTTCTATCGTTTTATTTAATTAACAATGGATTGGGCGGTAATGCCCAGCATGGCAGGGTAATTGCGCGCAAAATTTGAATGCAATATTTAAGTTGGAGTTATTTATAGTTGGCGTAACAAAGCACTACAGAAATAAATAAAAAAATGAACGTACAGCTAAATGTATGTATTTTTTTAGAAATAATGAATAAATTAACATTTGAAAATGAGAGTATTGTTAGAGTTAGATGTTGTAGAATTTATTATTAAAAAAACTTCAAACTAATAACGTGAGGTCACAAAAATACTTTTCTCGCGACGGACGCTATATCCTTACTGGAAACTTAGGATGAAGTTCGCTAGGTGCCGATACCGGTCGCTCGTTTTCAATTCTATTCTGTTTAAAGATATTTGAGTGAGCGGCATAGCCCGCTGAGTGCCATTACCCTACTTTCCCCAAAGTGTTTATTCTGTCGTCAGTTTCTTTGGGTACTGTTCAAATTCTAAACTCATCAAGTGCCGCTATTCTTCTAACTTCATGTCCCTTATCCTTTTTTCGAAAGTAACTTTATGAGAATGTCCTCTAAACTACGAATTCTACTAAAAGCGAAATAAGTTGGTCCAAGTGTTACTCTAAGTTTTGACCAATGTTCACAGCAATGTTTGACAAAGTTAAATCCTGCGATTAGTGTATGGCTACAGCCTATGTTTTAAGCTTATGGTAACAGCAAACATGGATTTTATACAAACACACACGCTTCTGCAAAGTAAATCTACAAAGAGACGTATTAAATTATATAGATTACTTCCTGAAATATGTATTCATAAAATAATTCATCTTTATTCAGCTGAATAAACTGTGTTCTTCATATACAGATGAAAATTAAAAAAATTATCTTATACTATGTTCTTAAAAATAATATTAAAAAAATTGACTGCATTAAATCAAGTAAGTAAATTAATTTTTTCAACTTTTTTGTAATAAAAATTTGAATTTTATTTAAATCTGTGTCTGTCTTATTCAGTCAATGCTAATTTATTAATGATTTTGATTAAGAGCCATTATTTTGAAAATCAGACAAGTGTGATTGTTGTATTTTCTGTTTTGCTTGATTTTTTTTTATGTCGAAGTAGATCACATTTAATGAATAATGTGCAATTTTGAAGCCCTGAAAAAATTTTCCCTTCCCTGTAGAAAATGTCAAAGTTCAAGGTTGTGACCGTCATTTTTCATGAAAAGTGAAATGCGAGTTTGTTTGCAGTGCTAAAGCTTGGGAAAGCAACGACATCCCAAAATTATTTTGTGATGAAATATTAGTATAACACTACCTGCTTAGTAGACTGTATTCGTTTCCATGGGGCATTGTTATTTTACATTGTTATGTTGCCTCAAAATGCAGTGAAAATGACGTTTTTGTCCGTTTTCCGCACGTATTTTCTTATTTAAGCAATAGTACCCCAAACTTTTTCTTATAGAATATCAAAGTGTACTACTAGGACAAGCTAAATAATATAAAACTTTACCGGAATATTGCTGCTGTTAGCAGGAATAGTCTGTTAAATATTCAAAATTTTCAAAATAGTCAGCATTTCAATTAGTCTTTTCTCAAAATAGCATCACGGTTCAATAAAACAAAATATATCACGTAGTAGTTCGACGTCTGTACAAACACATGGAAAAGAAAAAAAAGTGGGGCCTCGTCATATTTTTTTTTTTTTTATAACAACAAAATTTACAAAAATTCACAGTCAAAATATCCCGTTTACATTTCCCTTTATTCCATTTAGAACAAGGAAGGGGAAAGAAAAAGGGATATTCCATTTTCTCATAGGGAAAAAACATAGCCGGAGAAACGGGATGTTTCGTTTTCTGATAGGGAAAAAGTATGATAAATGGCAGTCTTTTTTTGTGACTTTGACATTTTTTTTTAAAATAAAAATATGACGAAACCCCACTTTTTTTTCTTTTCCATGTGTTTGTACATACTTCCAACTACTACGTGATATATTGTGTTTTATTGAACTGTGTTGCTGTTTTGATAAAAGACTAATTGAAATGCTGCCTATTTGAAATTTTTGAATATTTAACAGACTATTCCTGCTAACAGCAGCAATATTCCGGTAAAGTTTTATATTATTTAGCTTGTCCTAGTAGTACACTTTGATATTCTATAAGAAACAGTTTGGGGTACTATTGCTTAAATAAGAAAATACGTGAGGAAAACGGACAAAAACGTCATTTTCATTGCATTTTGAGGCAACATAACAATGTAAAATAACAATGCCCCATGGAAACGAATACAGTCTACTAAGCAGGTAGTGTTATACTAATATTTCATCGCAAAAGAATTTTGGGATGTCGTTGCTTTCCAAAGCTTTAGCACTGCAAACATACTCGCATTTCACTTTTCATGAAAAATGACGGTCACAACCTTGAACTTTGACATTTTCTACAGGGAAGGGAAAATTTTTTCAGGGCTTCAAAATTGCACATTATTCATTAAATGTGATCTACTTCAACATAAAAAAAATCAAGCAAAACAAAAAATACAACTATCACACTTGTCTGATTTTCAAAATAATGGCTTTTAAAAAGCTATATTTTGAATTTTAAGCGTTCCATGTTTTTTTAAGATTTTACTTTTTATAGATAATTCTATAAAAAAAAAAAAAAAACAACAACAATTATTGTAAAGATATTTAAATTTTGTTTTATAATCATGATGTTTTGGACCCATGGTGTGTAATAAAGCCAAAGTTTCAATATTATTCAAAAGTTCTATGAAATATTTTGAAATTGTTAAGAGTTAGATGCAACTGCCAAATTGGACGTCGAGAGCTGAGCCCAAGAGTCGGCCTGCCATCTAAAGATGGTATGCCTTGATACCACTGCATCCATATCAACTGGAAAGTGGCGTTGAATAGATGATAATGACGTTGTTGGTGTAGATGTGACTGCTTTTCTGATTGCTCGAACCTCTTATGCATTTGTGGCCTGGAGGCAACCTGAGCCCCTCCAGCGGCTGATCCACTGATGCCAACACCCAGGAACCACAATATCGCTTCGACCAAAATGCTGGCTGATACGTCTGTTGGACAAACCCGCGTTTTTTAGGCCTATGGTTCGATCCCTTTCGAAGTCGAACCACTACTCGTGGTCCCGTGGTACGTCTTAAAGGTATCATTCTTTCAAATCCCATGTATCAACAATGGTAGTCCAGTTCTAATTACCAGTGAATTCGAGCGCCGGCTCCTTTAAAGGCTGCCAGTTGTGCAATTTCAATGCGCATTGCACAAGCCCCTATTGTTCAGTCGTGCTTAATAATTAGTCATTTACATAGCTCATCAAATTACACCAGTACGCCAAGTTTCGTAGCTCTGCCTCAATTCTGTCTGGGTGCATATATGCATATATTTTTTTGCAACAGAGTGTATATATATATATCGTCGGTACCATGTCAAACTAATGTGAAAATAGCCACTTTTCAGGGGGGCAAAAAAACTGTTTTAATTGTGGATTCAAAATCAGCGCCAAGCAGCAGTAAACAATTCTTATATTTTTCGGGTGCTGTTTTATATCCTATTTATGCATGCTATTGAGATCAATCATTTGAATAATTTTACTCGCCAAAAAATCACATTGGATAGTTTAATATGGTATGCTTATTTGTACGTTTTCAGCTTCGTTGAACTTTTTCAGCTTCAAACTATCCAATATGCCACATTCGATAGTTTGACTTGTAAAAATTTTGTGCTTTTCCCAAGTCGCCCTTTCATAGTAGCGAATATGCCATATTGGATAGTTAGACTTTAAATATTTTGTACTTTAACCAAATTCGCCGTTTCGTAGTAGCAAATGTGCCGTATTCAATAATTTAATTTGTAAAAAATTTGGTATTTACATATTCAATATAAAACTCTTAAGAATTGTCTTTAATAATTTTAATAACGAATATACAGTAAATTAATAAAGAAAAAAGTTTATTTTTAAACATTCTGTTAATTTATAAAATGTAAGAAAACAAGAATATTTCAAATAATGGGGTGGGCAACAACAGTCACTTAATACATGTAATTATAAATAGTAATCTTCGCGTTATTTATTCTAAGAAACTAATGGGGTGTTTTCTACCACTATTTTCGAATAGAAATCTTTGATTTTTTTTTTAAATCTCACATAAAAAAAGTTTGAACAAAGGAATTTTAAGAAAATTTGGAAGAAATTCATAATAGGTTCTTTTAATACAATAATTGAAAATGTTCTCCCGAACGTGGAGAATGATATGGGTAATTCCTTTTTTCAAGACTTTCTTGATCGTTAAAAAGTTTTATGACTTTTGGTTTACTTTTCTGTCGTCTCAACGTGCTCTAACTCTCGTAAATATACTCTGATTGCCATATAAATTATTTATGTTTTTGGCGCTTATTATCGCATGTTCAGTACTGAAAACGGAGCGTGTAGCATCTATAGATCCTTTACATGGACACTCAAAATAATCCTGTTACATTGAACTTAATGGGGAAAGAAACGTTTGTCGTTTAGTTTAATTATGTTACACTATTTCAAACGTAATGAAATTTATATACATACGTTAGAATATGACGTGTACAACAGTTATCGTTCATTTACAGGGAAACACAAAAGATTTTGGTTAAAGTGCAGTCTATTAGCGATAATTTCTGGAAATGCGTTTTATATTATGGTATGCGTTTTAAAACTATGGGCATACTACGTGGTATGTATAAATTATATAGATTGTATACATGACTACATAAAATAATTCGTTCGCATTATTAAGTAAGATTCTGAACTGCTTGAACGTAGTTTTTAATTGTGTTATGCATTTCAAAGCTGAACTATAGTTATAGTATATGAGAGGTATGTATAATTTAAGTAAAATCACATACAGGGCCAAGCAAAAAACTAGAAACATGGACGATTATAGATGATAATTTGTGGAAGTATCATTTTAGTAGTTTTAAGCGTCTTTTAGCTTGAATTAAATTTTTAACTTATTATGTGGCATGTATAAAAATCTGTAAGTAATATACAGGGTTGTACAAAAAAATTCAGTTATGCTCGTCTATTAGTAGAAATTACTGAATGTGAATTTTCAACCTATTATACTTTTTAACACTTTCCAACAAGGTTGAAAAGTGTTTATGAATTCGGTTTGTCTGTCCACGTTCTAACTCACATAAATATACTCGGATTTTCATACAATTGAAAAATGTTAATGGTGCTTACAGTGGCATGTTCAGTTTTGCATATGAAGTTTGTAACGTTAATACTTCATTTACAGGGGCACTTAAAAGATTTCCATTAGATTATGGTATAAGGGGAAAATCGTTTGGAGAGCATTTTAATGACTTTGCTCTACTTCGAATGTATTAAAACTGATATAAATCTCTGAATTTCATTACAAGAATATTATGACAGAATAGGGCATGTATTCATAGCATCTATTGTTCATTTACAGGAATACACAAAAGAAATGGTTTACAGTACAGTCTTTGAGCAATAATTGCTGGAAGTGCGTTTAATTTCGGTATGCGCTTTTAAATTTAACTGTTTTTTGCATGTTATATAAAAATGCTATAGCTCGTATACAGGGCTGCACAAAATAATTCACTGTAAAACTATTACTGTCTATAAACATGAAAATTACTCCAATCAGTTTGTGAAGCCCTGTAAATGATCTATAGATTTGTATATAATCTAGATAATATGCGACAATTTAGTTTAATTAGAAAACGCTTAACGCAATTTACATATTCAACCTTTTGCAATTTCCGCCAAAAAACGGAAATGTACTCGACCTTCTTGCATAGCCCTGTATATTATCTACAGATTTTTATACATGTCACATAATATGGTAAAATTTAATTCAGGCAAAAAATTATTTTAAACACACTTCCAGAAATTACCAGTCATAGTCAGCAATGTTTTCAGTTCTTTGCGTAGACCTGCATATTAGGAATTTCTACTAACATAGTTTAGTATAGTAAAAAGAAATAAAAAACCGAAATTGCATAACTCAATTAGAAACCTCCTTTAAGAAATTCACTCCCATACAAAGTAATGCTTACAAATTCTTTTGTATAGCCCTGTATATGATCTATAGAATTTATACGCATCACGTAATATTCAAATAGTTAAAAACTCATACTATAATTGAAAACGCACTTCAAACTACTGTCGTTAATAGACAGAAATGTAACCCTGTAAATTAACAATAACTATTTATACGTGTCATATTAAACAGTAAGCGTCTTGTAATGTAAATCAATTACGGATGTTAATTTTACTTTGTTTTGGAATATTTTAACATTATTAAAATATGCTTCAAACATTTTTTTTACTATAAACCATTATACAACAAAATTCATTTGTATGAACCGGTAAATAATAATAAATGGCTTGCACATCATATTCTGCATAAAACATGTTTTAATACACTTGATAAATCCATATTATTTTCATTATGTTTTAAATAGCGTAACACCATTAAAAGACACCGCTCTTTTTCCCTATTGAGCGTAATGTAACGGGATTATTTTGAGTGGCCCTGTAAATGAACTAAAGATTCTCACATTCCATTAGCAATAGAAAACATATGCTATAGTAAACGTCAAATACATATGTCAATTGCGTTAAATTTCAATCCATATATAAAACAGTTTTTGTCTTTCTGCTAAAAAGACTATTTTCATATGGGATAGTTTGACGTGGTACGATGCTTAGAAAAAGAAAATTATGCAAATACTTGCGGCAAAGGATCGAATATGCTATTATGGATAGTTTGACATTGTAAATTTTAGAAAAATGTGCATATTGGACACTTTGAAATAGTCATTATCTAAGTTTCTAACCAAGCTAATGACGTGACGATTTTGATTAGTACGTATCATGCACAATGCAACAAAATGGCACAAAATATGAAAAATGCATTTTTTCACATTGGATAGTTTGACATGGTAGCGACAATATATATAAAGTGATTTTTTTTTTCTTTGCGATATATTTAAAATTTTGTTTTAAAGCTAAATTTCTATTTCCTTATAATTTGTTTTTTAAGTTTTAATACACTATACGTATTTTAAACTTGATATCATCATTCATGCGTCATTGCAATCAGTCCATTCTACAAATCTGTATTTCAGGGGCAAAAAATCATAAATCAGCTTTTGGAGCAATTTCATAGAAGTGAATTTCAGTTCTGTAACAGAATTTAACAGTTTTGTGGCAGGGGAAACTATGGCTTTACATTCTATATGTAGCATTCAGCATTTTTATGGCAGTACAAGCTATGATATTGTAGACTTTACTAATGACATGACAATTTTTAAAAAATATTGAATACATTTCATTTGTGAAAAAAAATATCTGTAATCTTTATGGATATGTATTAGTGCAAGAGCATAAATTTGTAAAAAAAAAAAAAAAAATTAGTAAAATCTGTTTTAAAAAATATTAATTATTTTCAAACTGGTTTTTAAAAAAATGCTACTATTAGACGATTGTCTTTCAGAATGTTTCCAGTAGTTTACACAAACATTATTTGATACAATGATGCTGATTGAAAAGCACAGAATGCATTGAAAAAGAATTGAAAGCACAGAAAAAAAGCATGGTAAATCTGTAAAAGACTGCATTTTTGTTTATGTTTAAGAGTCATTCCATATAAGAATTACCCAGAATCGGGGATCTGTGATTGAATGGTAAACCAATTCATGTGATTTTTTTTTTCTCAGAGAGATGACCATTAGAAAGAAAAAAATACAGAATATTAATGCCGTGGGACCATTGGTTTTCATTTGGTGGGGGGTCAAAGGTCAGAGCGCCGCTTGAAAAATTGAATTTTTATGTTTTGCAAAGTACTTCTCCTAATATGTATTGAAGTTATCCCACAAAACAAATTGCATGGTTGTATTATATAAGGTTTGCCCTTTGCTATTCAAGAATAAAAATTATGGGATATGTGTAATGCAGTGAGCTAGATGGCTGCAAAAATTGATTTTTTTCCGAAATTTCACTATAGTTTTGACACATGTAGCTCTTTTCATTGAAATCATCCCATCATTTTTAACTGCTGAATGCTTCCCTATGATGAAATGAAACACAGAAAAGTAGGCCCCACCATGGGCAGACTTTAATGCTTTCCTAAATTTTATGCCAAATTTCCAAGAAAACATATTTTTGCCTATTTTAAGGGAGGTATACTAGACACGCATTAAAGTCAGAAGCCTCTACAATAATAATAGAAATGTAGAATAACTATTCACCTTTCAAAATCACCAAACAGAATCATGGGCACTAAAGCAGTTTTCATGGGGTAATGGAAATTGCATTGTAATATAATTAGGAAATACGCTATCACGACCATAGACTTCAATCATTGCCAAGAATAAAAACGCTTACAATTATTTCTGAAATGCATATATTTTTTATTTTAACATGAATTTCCACATGTATAACAATAAATATTTCTAATATGTTTTTGTTGCAGGCAGTGAAGATGCTTTAAACATTTAAACAATGGAACACAAATGTTTCTCAAATGTTAGTATATATATATATGCAGTTGAACCCCGTTAATACGCGAATCAAGGAACCAATCAAAATTCGCGTATTAAACGGGTTCGTGTATTAACCGAAGTTCGCGAATTTTCGTCCAGTGGGCCATCTAATAACAACCTATACGGATAACACACATGTTTTTGAGTATTTTTAGCGTTTTTAAAACATAAAATGGCATTGTATTTGATTTAATAATTATGTGTTTATTAAGTAGAAACATTCGGAAGCTGGAAATTTAAATAAGTGTTCTTGTTTTAAGTAAAAATATTATGTCTTTTCAAATTTAGATTTATTATGCATGACAAGTAAAATTGAACGAAACGAACACAAAAATTTCTGCTAACCATGTTAACTAAAACTAATGTTAACAAAATTAAAATCCTTTTTAACTATCAGAACAAATAAAGAATAGTGATTGATAATAATGAAAGTCAATATAAAAAAAAAAGTTATAATTTAATAAAGTCAATAATGACAAAAATTACTTTTTGGCAAAGCAGCTATCAATTTTGGCCTGTTTGACATGCGGTCGTGCAATTAGTGTGATGTTTGCAGCCCTATTCAGGTGATGGTAAGGCTCGGTCGTTGCGGGCCCTTCTTTCTTTCTAAGCGATGACCAGGCCCTACCTGCAGGGAAGCCCCAGCTGAACGGGTTTGATTCCTGGTATCAGGGCGGGTGGCCGCCTAATCGCCGCGTAGCGGCAATAAACCTATTGAGCGCATAGAACATATCGGCAGTGCCTTCTGCTTAGTTATGAACGGTGTTATGTCGGTTGCTTAACATTTATATCCTGTTGTTTGGAATCTGTACATTGCTACTTATCTTGATCTCGTAATTTGAAACCTTGGTCAGGTAACGAGACCTTCACCTGGCAAGGCACCTCCAGAGGTATAATTCACAGGTAACTTGGAGGACTTTGCACCCAAGACGGATTTTACATGCACCAGGCGCCATTAGCGTACATGGTTATTATAGCCAGCAGTAGGCCTCGATCCCGCGGCCTTAGCTGCGGATTCGATGCTCTGCCAACTGGGCCACCGCTGCCCGAACTACTTCTGATTGACCTAGGGTTTTAAAGCCGAATTGTTGGTGCAGACTTGTCGTAAGAAAATGGATTTGGAGGGGGGGGGGGGAAGCAAAAAAGAAAAAAAAATGGAGCGCCGCAGATAGACAAGTTGCACCGAAAGTTAATTTCGGGCCGAAATGCTAGGCAAACATAACGGTGCAGGAGGATGAGACTCCGCCTATCTACTGTACCTCACACGTAGAAACTGGCTCCGTAGACTTCCCACTGGAGAGGGTCCGGTAGCTTGTGCAGGCTACAGCCTATGTGCAACTACAAATAATAAAGAGGCGGCAGTCAAAAAAATAAAAAAAAACCTGAAACGGAAAGGGGTTAGCTTCTACATGTTATTACACTTCAAACTTACGTATAGCTATTTACTTAACTATCATTTATTATATATATTGTTTTAATATTATCCTATAGCACTAGGTCACATTAAACTAACTAGAGTAATTTACTTTATATTACTTAATATTGTCTGGCTATTTAAAATGAATTTATATTTTTAACCATTTCTAATATTAGAATCAGGATTTTATTTATTTATTATTATTTTTGTATTATCTTATGGCAAGTTAACTATGAATTGACATACTATTACTTAGCTAGGAGGGAATTAATAGGAGACTAACGAGCTGACCTAGTGAGATTAATATACTAATTTCTAATTGAGCTAGTTGCTTGAGGTTGTAACTTAGACATAAGCTATAGGGGTTATTCTCGACCTAAATTAACATTTAATTTTATAATTCATTATATTTGTCTAGTATAATATGCTTATCTCACCCAGTGGACTTGTTCTTCTGAGGAGGTTTCCTTGTCTTGGTATTTGGTCACTGTCGTGGTGGTTGTCTTTTTATTATTTTGGCATTTTCTTGTGGGTCTTTTTTTTTTCCTGGATTGATATATGCTTCTCACATCCTGTGAGATGCTTGTCTCTATCGTAGGTTGTTTTTCTTGACTCTATTAATGGTGGACGTCTAAATTTGAGGTTTTGTCACTTTGCGAACTTGCCGCTGATGGGTTGACTTGTAGTGGTCTTTAATTTGTGACCCTTTGAATTGGCTTTGATCACTTAACAGGTTCATTTTCTTTTGTTTGTATGTTATCTTGATACGTGAATGCGCACATGGCGATCATTCCATTGGAACCTAATGGCTGATATCACGATTTATGCAACATTGTTGCGAGCTATTTGAATAGGCTTGTGCACTACTGGAGTGGGGCTTGTTCCATGGCCGTTAGTCAGTCAATTTTTTATGATGACTGTTTTCACAAGATGTATCGTTATAATTTCTCCTTTGTTGTAGTTGGCTTGCTTTAGTATGTAGTTGGCTTCTCTGTTTCATTTAAAACACATATTTTCCTTATCCACTTAACTATCTTCCGATGATTCGTTGGGTTTGTGTTAGTGAGCCGTAGCTATCAGCTCATCATAAATGACTTCCACCTCTTAGAAGTGCGAAAAATCGATTTTTTTTTTGCAAATAAAAGGTTCCTTCACCTGCGGCCGCGGTCAACTTAATAATTAAACTCGGGTCTCTTTTTTAGGGTTTCGTTCATCTGACGAAACCCTATTCGTCTCGCTCCTCTGTCTGTCTGTCTGTCTGTGTGTCTGTCCGTCTGTCCGTCACAGAGCCCGTTCTCAGAAACTACACATGTTAGAGATTTGAAATTTCGCATACTTATAGATGACCACCACACATCATACGACAAATCATAAAATTTTGAAAAAATCGTACATTTAACCCTTTGGGCTCCCACATGTCTATTTTAAACAATTCTTTCTATGTGAGTCCCAAATTAGGTTGCAGGCCTGAAATTTTGCGTACATATAGATGGACACCTCAGAACAAACGATAAATCTTAAAATTTTGAAAAAGTCGTACATTTAACCCTTTGGCCTCCCACATGTGTATTTTAAACAATTCTTTCTATGTGAACCTCTAATTACATTGGAAGCGTGAAATTTTGCATACTTATAGCTGAATACCTCACATCAAAAGACAAATCATAAAATTTTGAAAAAGTCGTACATTTAACCCTTTGGGCTCCCCTATGTGTATTTCAAACAATTCTTTCTATGTGAGCCTCTAATTAGGTTGGATGCGTGAAATTTTACAAACTTATAGCTGAACACCTCACATCAAACGACAAACTATAAAATTTTGAAAAAGTCGTACATTTAACTCTTTAGGCTCCCACATGTGTATTTTAAACAATTCTTTCTAAGTGAACCCTAATTAGGTTGAAGGAGTGAAATTTTACAAACTTATCGCTGAACACCTCACATCAAACGACAAACTATAAAATTTTGAAAAAGTCGTACATTTAACCCTTTGGGCATCCACATGTGTATTTTAAACAATTCTTTCTAAGTGCGTCCCTAATTAGGTTGCAGGCGTGAAATTTTGCGTACTTATAGATGGACACTTGAGATCAAACAACAAATCATAAAATTTTGAAAAAGTCATACATTTAACCCTTTGGGCTCCCACATGTGTATTTTAAACAATTCTTTCTATGTGAAACTCTAATTAGATTGGAGATGTGAAATTTTGTATACTTATAGCTGAATACCTCACACCAAACGACAAATCATAAAATTTTGAAAAAGTCGTACATTTAAACCTTTGGGCTCCCACATGTGTATTTTAAACAATTCTTTCTATGTGAACCTCTAATTAGATTGGAAGCGTGAAATTTTGCATACTTATAGCTGAATACCTCGCATCAAAGGACAAATCATAAAATTTTTAAAAAGTCGTACATTTAACCCTTTGGACTCCCCCATGTGTATTTCAAACAATTCTTTCTATGTGAGCCTCTAATTAGGTTGGATGCGTGAAATTTTACAAACTTATAGCTGAACACCTCACATCAAACGACAAACTATAAAATTTAAAAAAGTCGTACATTTAACCCTTTAGGCTCCCACATGTGTATTTTAAACAATTTTTTCTAAGTGAACCCTAATTAGGTTGGAGGAGTGAAATATTGCATACTTATAGCTGAATACCTCACATCAAACGACAAATCATAAAATTTTCAAAAAGTTGTATATTTAACCCTTTGGACTCCCACATGTGTATTCTAAACAAATCTTTTTAAGTGAGCCCCTAATTAGGTTGCAGGCATGAAATTTTGCGTACTTATAGATGGACACCTCAGATCAAACGACAAATCATAAAATTTTGAAAAAGTCATACATTTAACCCTTTGGGCTCAAACATGTGTATTTTAAATAATTCTTTCTATGTGTACCTCTAATTACATTGGAGGCGTGAAAATTTGCATACTTATAGCTGAATACCTCACATCAAACGACAAACTATAAAATTTTGAAAAAGTCGTACATTTAACCCTTTGGGCTACCACATGTGTATTTTAAACAATTCTTTCTAAGTGAACCCTAATTAGGTTGGAGGAGTGAAATATTGCATACTTATAGCTGAATACCTCACATCAAACGACAAATCATAAAATTTTCAAAAAGTTGTGTATTTAACCCTTTGGACTCCCACATGTGTATTCTAAACAATTCTTTTTAAGTGAACCCTAATTAGGTTGGAAGAGTGAAATTTTGCATACTTATAGCTGAATACCTCACATCAAACGACAAATCATAAAATTTTGAAAAAGTCGTACATTTAACCACTTTGGGCTCCCCCATGTGTATTTCAAACAATTCTTTCTATGTGAGCCTCTAATTAGGTTGGAGGCGTGAAATTTTACAAACTTATAGCTGAACACCTCA
Organism: Maratus speciosus; assembly: GCA_963932465.1. NCBI lineage: Eukaryota > Metazoa > Arthropoda > Arachnida > Araneae > Salticidae > Maratus > Maratus speciosus. The sequence goes on along the minus strand of OZ010796.1, from coordinate 373,464,197 downwards.
CTTCAAACGCCAAACTATAAAATTTTGAAAAAGTCGTACATTTAACCCTTTGAGCTCCCACATGTGCATTTTAAACAATTCTTTCTAAGTGAACCCTAATTAGGTTGGAGGAGTGAAATATTGCATACTTATAGCTGAATACCTCACATTAACGACAAATCATAAAATTTTCAAAAAGTTGTATATTTAACCCTTTGGGCTCCCACATGTGTATTCTAAACAATTCTTTTTAAGTGAGCCCCTATTTTGGTTGGAGGTGTGAAATTTTGCATAATTATAGCTGAATACCCCACATCAAACCAGAAATCATAAAATTTTGAAAAAGTCGTACATTTAACACTTTGGGCTCCCACATGTGTATTTTAAACAATTCTTTCTAAGTGAACCCTAATTAGGTTGGAGGAGTGAAATATTGCATACTTATAGCTGAATACCTCACATTAACGACAAATCATAAAATTTTCAAAAAGTTGTATATTTAACCCTTTGGGCTCCCACATGTGTATTCTAAACAATTCTTTTTAAGTGAGCCCCTATTTTGGTTGGAGGTGTGAAATTTTGCATAATTATAGCTGAATACCCCACATCAAACCAGAAATCATAAAATTTTGAAAAAGTCGTACATTTAACACTTTGGGCTCACATGTGTATTTTAAACAATTCTTTCTATGTGAACCTCTAATTAGATTGGAGGTGTGAAATTTTGCATACTTATAGCTGAATACCTCACATCAAACGACAAATCATAAAATTTTGAAAAAGGTCGTACATTTAACCCTTTGGGCTCCCACATGTGTATTTTAAACAATTCTTTCTATGTGAACCTCTAATTAGATTGGAGGCATGAAATTTTGCATACTTATAGCTGAATACCTCGCATCAAAGGACAAATCATAAAATTTTTAAAAAGTCGTACATTTAACCCTTTGGGCTCCCCCATGTGTATTTCAAACAATTCTTTCTATGTGAGCCTCTAATTAGGTTGGATGCGTGAAATTTTACAAACTTATAGCTGAACACCTCACATCAAACGACAAACTATAAAATTTTGAAAAAGTCGTACATTTAACCCTTTAGGCTCCCACATGTGTATTTTAAACAATTCTTTCTAAGTGAACCCTAATTAGGTTGGAGGAGTGAAATATTGCATACTTATAGCTGAATACCTCACATCGAACGACAAATCATAAAATTTTCAAAAAGTTGTATATTTAACCCTTTGGACTCCCACATGTGTATTCTAAACAAATCTTTTTAAGTGAGCCCCTAATTAGGTTGCAGGCATGAAATTTTGCGTACTTATAGATGGACACCTCAGATCAATCGACAAATCATAAAATTTTGAAAAAGTCATACATTTAACCCTTTGGGCTCCCACATGTGTATTTTAAACAATTCTTTCTATGTGAACCTCTAATTACATTGGAGGCGTGAAAATTTGCATACTTATAGCTGCATACCTCACATCAAACAACAAATCATAAAATTTTGAAAAAGTCGTACATTTAACCACTTTGGGCTCCCCCATGTGTATTTCAAACAATTCTTTCTATGTGAGCCTCTAATTAGGTTGGAGGCGTGAAATTTTACAAACTTATAGCTGAACACCTCACTTCAAACGCCAAACTATAAAATTTTGAAAAAGTCGTACATTTAACCCTTTGGGCTCCCACATGTGCATTTTAAACAATTCTTTCTAAGTGAACCCTAATTAGGTTGGAGGAGTGAAATATTGCACACTTATAGCTGAATACCTCACATTAACGACAAATCATAAAATTTTCAAAAAGTTGTATATTTAACCCTTTGGGCTCCCACATGTGTATTTTAAACAATTCTTTCTATGTGAACCTCTAATTACATTGGAGGCGTGAAAATTTGCATACTTATAGCTGAATACCTCACATCAAACGACAAACTATAAAATTTTGAAAAAGTCGTACATTTAACCCTTTGGGCTCCCACATGTGTATTTTAAACAATTCTTTCTAAGTGAACCCTAATTAGGTTGGAGGAGTGAAATATTGCATATTTATAGCTGAATACCTCACATCAAACGACAAATCATAAAATTTTCAAAAAGTTGTATATTTAACCCTTTGGGCTCCCACATGTGTATTCTAAACAATTCTTTTTAAGTGAGCCCCTATTTTGGTTGGAGGTGTGAAATTTTGCATAATTATAGCTGAATACCCCACATCAAACGAGAAATCATAAAATTTTGAAAAAGTCGTACATTTAACACTTTGGGCTCCCACATGTGTATTTTAAACAATTCTTTCTAAGTGAACCCTAATTAGGTTGGAGGAGTGAAATTTTGCATACTTATAGCTGAGTACCCCACATCAAACGACAAATCATAAAATTTTGAAAAAGTCGTACATTTAATCCTTTGAGCTCCCACATATGTATTTTAAACAATTATTTCTAAGTGAACCCTAATTAGGTTGGAGGCGTGAAATTTTGCATACTTATAGTTGAATACCTCACATCAAACGACAAATCATAAATTTTCAAAAAGTCGTGCATTTAACCCTTTGGGCTCCCACAAGTGTATTTTAAACAATTCTTTTTAAGTGAGCCCCTGTTTAAGTTGGAGTTGTGAAATTTTGCATAATTATAGCTGAACACCTCACATCAAATGACAAACCATAAAATTTTGAAAAAGTCGTGCATTTAACCTTTTGGGCTCCCACATGTGTACTTTAAACAATTCTTTCTAAGTGACACCCCATTTACGTTGGAGGTGTGAAATTTGGCATACTTATAGCTGAACACCTCACATCAAATGACAAACCGTAAAATTTTGAAAAGTCGTACATTTAACCCCTTGGGCTCCCACATGTGTATTTTAAACAATTCTTTCTAAGTGAGCTCTTAATTAGGTTGGAGGCGTGAAATTTTGCATACTTATAGCTGAGCACCTCGCATCAAACGACAAATCATAAAATTTTCAAAAAGTCGTACATTTAACCCTTTGATCTCCAACATGTGTATTTTAAACAATTCTTTCTAAGTGAGCCCCTAATTAGGTTGGAGGCGTGAAATTCTGCATACTTATAGCTGAGCATCACACATCAAACGGCAAATCATAAAATTTTGAAAAAGTCGTACATTTAAGCTTTTGGGTTCCTACATGTGTATTTTAAACAATTCTTTCTAAGTGACACTCTATTTAGGTTGGAGGCGTGAAATTTTGCATACTAGCGGAACACCATCATGCGACAAATCATAAAAATTTGAAAAAGTCGTACATTTAATCCTTTGGGCTCCCACATGCGTGTTTTAAGCAATTCTTCCTAACTGAGACCCTTATTAAATTGGAGATTTGAAATTTTGCATGCTTATTATAGCAGAACACCTGAGGCCAGGCGACAAATTATTAAATCTTGAAAAAGTCTTACATTTAACCCTTTGAGCTACCACATATGTATTTTAAGCAATTCTTTCTAAGAGAGCCCCTAATTAAGATGGAGACATGAATTTTTGCATACGTATAGGTGAATACCTCAGACCACACGACAAATCATAAAATTTTCAAAAAGTCTTATATTATTTACTCCTTCGGGCTCTAACGTATATTTTGAGCAATTTTTCTAACCTCCGGTCTTTTCACCCGGGGAGCACTTTTCCAACTTTTGCCGGCACCCCTTTGACCATTCTTTCATATTATGCACCATAGCCTTACATATTTGAGTTCCACTTTTTACCGCCAGGGGCGCCTACTTATCTCGGGTGCTATGGGCCCAATCCCTTCGACTAATATATATACGGATAGTATGCAAAACGGAGTTTCGTTCGGATAGAGATTTGTTTAGAATAGAGTGCGCCCCTGGTTGCGAAATGTGGAACTAACAGATTTTTCAAAAGGATAAAGTGTTTTGAAATGAATATTAAACGAAACCCTCTGTGCGATCTGTGATCACACTTACCCACTTGTTTTTTAATTAAATCTGAAAATAAGGCAGTTAATTAGTTTGGGGTGTCGATGTCCGCTGGGATGGTATATGTTTAGCTTTGCTCTTTTATGTTTTATTGAGAGATTGAGTCTATGTTTTCTATTAACCATCTGATAACTGTGCTTTGCCCTTGTTTTGTGCATGTTTATTGTTTGCTACACTCAAAAAAATATTTCCCTTACTTTACAGCAAATAGAGTGGCAACTAAGTTGCCACCCAAGTGGTGTAATGAAATTCCACTTGTAAATTGGTGTAATGAGCCACCAGCTATCAAATGGTGTAAACAAACACCACTTTTAGTGGCAATTTAGTTGTCACCAATTTTGGTGTAAAGTTACGCTACTGCTTATCTGGTGTAAAGTAACACTACTGCTTATTTGGTTTGCACTTTAACAGTAAAATAAAAAACAATTTAAAGATTACATTTTAAATCTAATGCAACCATAATTTACAATAAATAGTTTCACGCAAAGAGGCTGCTAAACATTGTTTTAACTGTATAAATTTCTCAAGTTTTTCAGGAAAAATAGTATCTTAAGGAAAATGTTTTTCATTTTAAGTGAAATATCAATTTTCAAATGTCACTCTTAAAAAATATTTAATGCAAAAGCAAATAAAATAATGAACAAAACTTTCCATATTATCCCGTCCCTTACCATATTTATCTCATTATTATGCGTATCTAGTATTGCAACTATATTTATTAATACTGACATTAAAGCTTTTGCAGGGGTTTTGGTCCATTCCCCCACACCTCCTTTTTCTTTACTGATCTAAAATAGATCAGTAGTTCAGATCAAACAAAGTTTTAGATTTAACTTTTATTGATAAAAAAAGAGAGAGAGAGAGAGAGAAAGAACCTGAATTTATCAGCGTTATATGTCGCAAATTGATTTCCCGTATACTTCAAATTTTAAACCCTTCCCAGTGCAATGTATTCTAGCGAAAATGTTCTTGTTTATGATAAAGTAAAACAGATTTTCCATTCAAATAGAAAATTTTCGGTACTCTCAGAAAGGAAACCTTGGCTACGCGACTAATTGTTATTGCAAGCAGTATTATTATTATTGCCAAATAGTACACGAAAATACAATTAATTCGCATTAATTATCCTTACAGCATAAGTACTGAATTTAAAAAAAAAAAAAGGGAAAGAAAGAAAAAAAAAAACTACACATTTACGAAGATAAATATATATATATTTTTTGCTTTCAAATTTAAAACAATTTTAGTGTTTTACATATTATTAAAATACGTATCTTAAAGTGTTACTTACAATACCTCAGATAAACTTAAATAATAGAACAAAAAATACAAATATGAATTGAAAGAATGTAATGTTAACAAATGAACTTATAACACCATGTTTATTTGTAATGGTACTTTAAAGCAGTTCAAGCTAATGGGATTTAAATCATATAAAACACTATAAAATCAAAACTAATAGTATTTGAAAGCTCTATACGAAAGTGACATTTTTACATGTTTACATTATATTTCAAAGTAATAGTAGCATTTCAAAGGTCTATACGAAAGTGACATTTTTACATGTTTACATTATAAGTAATTTTGATTTTAAAAATATCGAAATAACTAGTCTACCAAGTCATATTTTACAAGTATTATGCATCAGTTTAATATATATATATATGTGTGTGTAAAGCAAATATATATATATCACAAAATCAAGAGTTTAAAAAGAGTTTCAAATGCAAGGAAAACATATTTGGTTACTTAGACATTCCGGTGTATATTATCAAACGGACAATAAGTACGATCGAGTAGTACGAAAGGCTATATTATTAAAACTTGGACATATGACACAATAGATACGCATACTTTAAAGCTGTTTTTAGCTTTAAAATTGTTAAACACGATTAAAATTGCTAAATACGATAAAAGCAAAACTAATTATACACAGTTAGATATTTATTTTAGAGTTTGTAACAAAATAAACAATAACTTACTTATGTCCTGAGTTTTCTTGACAGTTATAAAATTTATTCCAAAGGAAACACAGGGTAGCAGATTTTTACTTTCACAAATCTTTCATTTAGTACATCTGTACTTACGTCACGTATACTTGACTGTCTTTTTTTGTAAATTCGGCGCCAGCGTGGCTGGTTTCGACTAATTAGTCCAAACATATTAAAATAAACACAGCTGCAGCTCGGGTAAAATTGCAACATGAACTATGTTAACTGTTTTTTAATCAGTAATCATTACTCAGAAATACAAAATCCTTATCCGGGAACATCACTATAAATAAATTTCAAAATGGCGCTGTCGTTTAAAATTTTTACACCTGAATTGGTGTAAGGCTTCCATAATTTCTTTAAAGGAATAAAATTATACCATTTTTAATCTATTATAACGCTTAAAAGTGTGTTGGCACCAGAAATAGCGCATATTTAAACTTCATTCGGCATTTTAGAAGCCCAAATTAAGTGTAATAATACTCCCCCTTTTTTTTACAGTGTAGCTGATTATGCCAAAGTTGCTCGTTGTTTGCTGTGATTTGAATCAGATGGTGTGGTTGTGTTAGTGGGCAGGCTGTTAGAAAGTGTTTTGGGGTTCCCAATTCCCCGCATCCACAGTTTGGCTCATCTTTGCGCTTGAATCTGTGCAAGTATTCTGGGAATGCTCCATGTCCCGTGTATATCTGGCTGAGTAATTTACAACTCCTTAGTCTGTTTGTACTTACTTTTGGAAAGTATTGATATGTTGTCCTGCCTGTGTCCCCGTAACCCCACTCGAACTGTCACTGTTTAATAATTAATTCTTTAATTGTTTTTTTAAGGTTTGTTATTGGTCTTTCTAAGTTATATAGAATTTATTTTATTTTATTTTCTGCTGCTTGTTTCGCTAATTCGTCGGCATCCTCGTTTCCTTGGATGCCCACATGTACTTTAACCCAGCTAATTTTGAACCTATTATTTGAGAATTTAATTGCTTCTTGTATATCACTTGTATACTAGTTGTATGGTGTTAAATGGTTTGCTTAATGTTTGGATGGCTGACATGCAGTCCGAGAGAATGTTGTATTCCATCCCTGTACTGTTGCCCCAATATGCTGCTTTTAGTATGGCCAGTAGTTCGGCTTGAAAGACACTATTAAACTTCCTTAAAGGTGCTGCCACGCCTTAAAGGTGCTGACCCCGCCGCGGGCCCTTCGTCCAGTGACGATGTATACTGTCTGAGAAAACTGAACGCTTCCGTAACTTTGGAGAATGGGAATGGGGCCGGAGACTCAGGTTCATCATCTTCTTGCTTCTCATCCTGTTTATCAGTTGCAGCTCCATCGGCGATGATATCATCCAGACTTCTGAACTTGGAGGTGACTATATCTTTATGATATCAATGAACGTGTCTAAATCGGCAAAATCTACCCCTACAGTTTCTTGTGCTCCCAGACAGTCTTCTTCAACATTAGGGTGCGAGGTTAGCTCTTTATAAAGGATATACTCGCTATATCCTTAACCCGCTTTGCGGAAACAATTTGCAATCGTCGTTGGTGGGATACTCTCCATGCTGCGGTAAGCATGTGCATATCGTTGAGAACAGTAATAGGACGACACTCGTAGCAATAAGGGTTGCTGCCGTGTTCCACTTGGTGAAGGTACCGCCGTACTACGCGAGTCTTGTAATTTACTTTGGCGCTGTTAATTATTCATTGGTCCATTGACTGAGTGACACTTGTCGAATTTGGATAAAGAAATTCTTTTTGGACATTTTTCAGGCCTCCATTATCTTTTAGACGCGCAGGGTATTTGTCCACAAGCAATAACACATGGCGCGATTTTTTTTCCCGTACGCAGGTCAAAATTATGAACAAATAATGAAAAAAAGGTTGACCATCATCCAGGCCCTGCGCTGAGTTTTGTACAGGGAAGGAAGAGTCTTGTCGGGTTGCGTGATTTCAATATGATCAGCAGCTTTAGCTTGTTTGATCCATCAGAGTTGGCACCGAGCAGAACTGTAAGACGGTCTTTGCTTAGTTTACCCCCATGTTATGTTTCTCCTTTCATAGCCATTGTTTTGTTGGGTGTCGTTTTCTAAAAAAGCCCAAATTCCTCCATGTTGTAAATATGCTTGAGTAGCTTTTTACAAGCTGCGGAAGCACATTTGTTTTCAAAAATCGACGTCGTTTTTCTTGACAGCAGCTGACTCGCAGCACACTTGCTTGAATTTTATAGAGAATCGTCTTGAATAGAGAATTGCCGTATATCATGCTTGAAAAAATATTCCCCTTAAAACTTTATCTGTTTTGAACCAAGCTCATTCGCGTATTATACATAGGTTTTTCTTGCCAAGGACTAATAAAATTTCGCGTATTAAACGGGTTCGCGTATTGACCGTTCGCGTATTAAAAGGGGTTTTTTACATGCATAAGGTAGGCGTATTTCAAGAGACCGAATAAAATTCGCGTATTAAGCGGTTTCGCGTATTAAGCGGGACGCGTATTAACGGTGTTTGACTGTATATATATGCACACACACAAGTTAATGAAGATTATTTTTAATAGGGAGAAAAAATGTTTGTTTCATTAAAATAAACGTTTTTGATCGAGCAAGATGCATGTGGAAGATCATCTTCACTTCTAATTTCATAGGATCAATGACAACATACTCATTACTCAGTTCTGTCAGATAAGCACATGTATGAGCATCTTTCTCAACAAATTTAGTTTTCAAACAAACAAGTAATGTTTTTTTTTGTTCTGGAACTCATATGATTCACTAAAATTTCACATAACAAAACAATTCTTAGGTATATATTTTATGCGATCAATGCAATCCTAAGGTACGATGTAAACAATATTATGTTCTAATATATTCAGAAATGGAAAACTTTTACCATTTTCTTTTTTTGCTGAGTCAAATTCTAAATTATTATATATTAGACAGGCATTTAAAACATATGCCTATTGTAACTGGTATTTTCGGGTTTAAGAAAGACCAGAACTTTTGAAATTTCTCATTGTATGTATTAATGATTTGAAGTATTGATGCTTACCTTGCATTCAGACAAAAAATGTATTAATGGTCTAAATATCATAATTAATTGAGGACAATGAATCATAAAGTGTTTTTAGAAATGAGAGGTCTTTCATTTTTTTTAATAGAATCTAAAAACTCCTTAGTGCAAAGTGTTAAAAATTCTATCATTTATATTTACACAAGGTAAAAAACCCAAGCTGCATGCTTCTAAAAGAAGCCTATAATTACTCCAATAAGGAATCTTTCTTCAGATTTTATTGCCAATTATAAAGGGTAATATAATTGCTAGAAGACGCATCTGGTGAGCATTTTGATTCAAGTGTCTTTGTAGATGCTGCATTTTAATGGGTGAAGGTTTGATTAACAGCCCAGTATACCCGTAATAAAAATCTTATTTTTCCATTTATCTCCTGTAATGACATATCTTGTCATGAATGCAAATTTTTCTCAGCAGTAATCTGACAGTTAGCGGCAAAGCATCTTCCGAAATATCATACATAATATCAGAGGGGATGACATCAATCATATGATAATACTGCAAGTTACATAGGAGCGATTCTCTGTTGATTCCATAGGATTTGCTTTTGTTGGATCTCTCAAATCCAAAAGATTCTAGCTCTTGAACTTGAAATTCATGAACACTAACTGTACTGAATTCAGCAGAGAGTTCATCGCAGATTTGGACAACTTCCTGAATGGTCGTCATTCAGTACCAGCAGCAATAATGAGCGCTAAAACCTTCTTTACGCCAGCTACACTGTGAACACCAAGGTTACGCCCAGTGAGTGCAACTGGCTTTCCAAACATTGTTTTATCAATGGCTTTAATGTCATTTTCAAATTCATTTAGATCATCAACAATGATCTCGAGGACTTTATTCATGCCACATGTTTTCACATAAGATGCTTTTACGATAGCTTATTTTTTTTTTTTTTCAAACAGGATCTATACTTGTGAGGAATATTTCTCCAAACCATATAAGACATTCCCAACTTTTGTAATACTGCTTTCGATCCTAGAGGATTGTACACTTCTAGCTCATCATAGTATAATACAAATTGAAGTGCATTAGGCTTTTGTAGAAAAAACCCACAATTTATAAATAACGAGCCATTATTGAATGATTTTATAGCTGGTGTTATTGGAATAATGACCCACAGCCATGATTTCTTTTTTATATTTAATCATTAAGAAATTTCAAAAGATACCTTTTGAAGGAATGTACATAATACTTTTATCTTTTATTTTATAATTCCTATATTTCTTTGTTCACCTCTGCTATTTGAAATTATATCTCTGGAAATATCTATAGATTTAGAGGCTGTAACATTAAATTATTTAAAAAAAATTATATGCGATATTCAATTTCTTAAAGGATATTACTAAATTATGAACTGCTTCTTCAAAATTTACGATATCAATCAAACGTGACGAGGCAACTGGACTTCAGAATTTCCTGTTTTCAGGATGTTGTTTATTTTATTCAACGTACACCGTGCAGAATTTTCAACAAATTCTAGCAGGTGATATAATATTTAGGAGGGTTTAACTTTCATCAGAATTTTTTTTAAGCACAGGAATATCAAATTGTGAATAGGTTTCATCAGTATCATTGAATTCAGTATTTATGGCTTTAGGAGCATGTTAACGAGTATTTTGAATATATTTGTGCTTTATATGCCTGTGCACATATAATGCAATAATTTTTTCAATATGTTCAGACAATCATTGTTGTTACAATGAACATAAAATCCGTTTTTATGTTTAAGGCACTCTGTAAATTTGAATGTAAAATCTTTCATTAACATACTTGTTACGTCAAAATTCGCAACTAAACATTTCTATAGAAATTAATACCCGGAGAATGAAATTTTAGTCATCGCAAAATAACAGCAAGAATACAACTTATGAATTTCCACCTTGCAAGTGCTCAGAATGTTTTAAGTTAGGCATGCAAAAGTAAACATATTTTTATTGCGATTACTTTAATATTATTTCTACCAAGAGCTGTCAAACGACACCTTTCAAATTTTAATTTAAAATTATTCTCTAAGTTTAATCATTTCTACACAATTAATTTTTTGACTTTTCTTAAATAGTTGTTAAATTAATTCAGCGATATCATTTTCCTACAGCTCATCCTGGATCTAAAAATGTGCATATGGTATACCTAATTCTACCATGAGGCGTCTTTTGACACCTTAAGGATTTCAAAACAGTGTCTAATTTTAAATCAATTTACATATTAATACCAATACCATTTTACAGCACCATATCAGTTATAATCAGATTAGAGAATACCGATTTCAGTTGTAACGGAAAATACAGGAATTATGCATAACTTTTATATTCGCTTGTTTTCCGCCATCTTGCATTTTAGTGTAAATCATTGCAGCGACTAGTTCTAAAAAATTGAAAAACGCGTTTTTTCTCCAATTCTGGTAGTGAGTTCAATACACATGAATTTTATTTTCATTCGAAAACTCTTGAAAAATACATTGTTGAAATTAGCATTGCAGGTATGTAAGCAGTAAAACTGCTTGTAATACTTTTTTACTCTTTTTTTTTTTAAACGAAAAAACGTAAATTACCTAACCTTACTTATTTGTTTTTTATTTCTAATTCTGAAGATGTCCCGAATTTCAAGAAAGGAGTTATTTCAAAAAATAAATAACATAAATGAAGAATGAACTTAAATTGGTGAAATCCCACTATCTGCAAGTGGAAATGAGTTGAATGATTCTTTCTAAAGTGACCACGAATTTATAGCGATTACGAAAATTACTCGTCAAGCACTAATAAAGAAGAAGCTAATTTGAATGCAAGTGGAGGATGAAAAAGAATGTGATTCTGAAGATGACAGAGAAGAAAGCAATGAACGGCAAAATATTGAAATTGCTATTGATGGAAAAGTTTGGAAAAAGATCGAAAACAGGTTACTCTCCTTTCAGACCATTTCTTCATACCATTTACAAAGATGTATCTTGTCCAACTGGACATGCCAAACGGAACATTGTAATGGAAAATGTAAGCACCGCAATTTATTTGCTATCTGACATGGAATACATTATAAGATGGTACTGAAATGGAAACACAAAAAGTTCTAGGAAAAGAAATGGAGTTTACCTCGATATAAATTAGAGACATTTGTAGCTATTTTATATGTACGCTGTACATACGAACAAAAAAAACGTTAACGCATCTTTTTAATGGAATACAAAATGAAGTCTTTCAATGTCATGAGCCGAAATTGCTTCATGGAAATGCTACGATTTTTATGTTTTGATAATAAAAACGAACAGAGATAAAGTTTGGCGACGGATAAGTTTGCCTTGATATCAAGAATATGGAACACATTCTTTGAAAACAGTCAAAATTGTTATAAACCAGCAGTGGATGAACAGTATTTTCCAACGAAAGCTAGATGTAGGTTCACCCAATACAAGCAGAATAAACCAGATAAAGTTGGTATAATATTTTGGTTGGCATGTGTTGTAAAAAGCAATTATGTTGTGATTGGATTTCCGTACTTAGTAAAAGATGAAATGAGTCTGATATCAATTTCATTGGGCTTCATTGGGTGAGTCCGTCGTTTTGAAGCTGGTTGAACCATTTACTGGCAGCGGCAAAACCGTTACCAACGACAATATTTTCAAAAGTTCTTCCCTCGCAACAAAGCTTTTGCAAGAAAAAAAAGAAACATCTTTAGTTGGAATTATCCGTCATAATAACAGACAACTGTAAAAATACAAAAGGATAAAATGGAACACTTTACAACGCATTTTATGTCTTGAATAACTGTACTCTAACAATAAATAAAAGCAACCCGAACAAATAAGTACTTCTGCTAAGTTCAAGACATAAATCTGTAACAGTGAAAAAAAAACAATAACATCTTCCAGAAAACATTAAATTTTATAATAGCACAAAATTTGCGTCCATGTGGCTGACCAAATGACCAGAAAGTATAGATTAAATGCAAATGTCGTAGATGGCCTTTGCGTGCGTTTTACAATATCCTTAATTTAGTCGGAATACACGCATGGCTTTTGTAAAAGAATCGACAGTTGAAAATGTTTCGCATAACTTTTTTATATTACAGTTAAGAGAAGAACTTGTAACGGAATATAAAAAACTTCTAAAATTTTCATCAATCTCAAGCAAATCCATATCCTTTCCAAGGGACAAAAAAGTGCCGAATAAAGTATTGCTCAGGTAATAGAGCAACGGGAACCTGCTTGCAGCATGAAAAGTATACATGTGGAAAGTGCTTACTAAAGAAACCATTGATTTGTAAAAACTCTGGTATTGAACAAGGAAAGAATTTTATTACAATGCTGTTTTTATTATTACTTTTTTTGTTACAAAGATTGAATTTTTATGCATGAGACAGAAAATTTGTTAAGTTAATAATATTTGATTATCTTTCTAATAAAAACAAAATAAATTAAGCAGATAATATGTTTTAATTATTGTTCCTGTTCAGGTAAAAGATGTTTAATTAAATTCATGTATATTTTGTAGATGATGAATTAAGCTAGAATTTGCAACCTGTTTAAATATTCTCTAATAAATACGCATCGATGTATCGATAAATATATTGCTCAAATTATCTATATTTAAATGATAATTTGAAATCCCAACAGATTTGGCAATTATTTGCATTCAAACGCTAAGGTGTCAAAAGACACATTTTGGTCGAAATAGGCATACACAAAATCGCGTAGAAATAGTGTTAATTAAAATCACTAAAAGAAATAATCAGATAAATACCTGAATAAATCCGGTAATGGAAAATAAATGAAAGAATCACAGTAAAAATATACAGCTTCAAAAATGACTAGTAAGCAACTACGAGTTGTCAGGTGTACCAGTGGCGCACCCAGGGAGGGGGCCAGGGGGCCCTGGCCCCCTCCAAAAGAAAAGGGAGAAAACACTAGAAAAATATTTAAAATATTTACGAGACCAAAGTTCGTTTTTTGCGTGTGTGCGTTTGTGTAAAAAGTTAATTGACGCCCTATAAATACGCGGGTCTCCCCAGCCAATTTCAAAGATGCACAACCACAGAAATGCGTTTGCTTGAAACCACATTTCTATATATCATTGGTAATTCTCATTACACGGCTGGCTATTCTTATACGTATTGTGAAAAAACTGCAATGCTACCATGCAGTTAAAAAAAAGAAAAAAAAAAGACTTCAACAGTTTTTTTCCCATATTGCATGTAGTTTTAGAAAACTTTTTTTTAAATTGCGAGAATGAAAACAGAAAGTTACAAAGAAAGCTATCACCGCCAAAAAATGACATCCTTTTGGTGATTAAAGCTGAATCATGTTTGTTTCAAGCTTTTCCCAGTCGAGCAATTGAGATCCAGCGTCTAGATTCAGAAGGTAATATAGTGAACTTCGGTTTGGGTCATTATAGTGCAAAATCCTCAGTTGGTTCGGTTGTATACTTACCCATTCCTTTTCCTTTTGCTTGGACTTGGAATACTATACAGAGTTATATGCGAGTACACAAAAGTTACACAAAAATTTATTTTGTATTTTACATGGCTATTTTGCAGTGACTTTATTGACAATCATATATTAATCTTCAAACAAGTTTTTCAGCTGTTAAAAGTAACCTGCATGGAAACTCTTCAATGACATTTGCAAATTAAATTTGTAAAAAATTCTTTTGAAATTGAATTATTTCAAATTATAAAAAAAGCATGATTTAAATGCTAATTGTAATGACGTTATTAACACTATAAATACCGATTTGGATTCCGTTTCCCTAGACGCAAATCAGCCAAAGCCATCGAATAAACGTGAAGAATAATATTTCCTTAGATGATAGCAATGAGCAAGACATCGTATAGTTGAAATAACAAATATTCAATACTGACGATAATTTAAATATTATGAAAAAGTTGTGGAAACCAGAAACAAATTTTAATTTTCCCGCAACCTGTGCTACAGCTGCAGATCACAAACAAAGTTTTCAATATACATGGTTTAAAAAATATACTTGGCTTGTGTATTCTCAAGTTGAAAATAGTGCACGTTTTAAATACTGATTATTTTTTGCACCTCCTAACGTTGGAATATCTAAATTGGAATTAGCTGAGTAGTTGGTCACTCAAAGTTATAATAATTGGAAGAAAGTCATTGAGAAATTTAATAACAAAAAACAATATCATTTCAGGGTTATTGCAACTTACGAAAAACTACAGAATATTCGAGAAGGAAATACATTTCAGTCCATAGAAAAATTCATGTGGGTCAGGCATCACAAGTTGCAGTAAATAGGAACCGATTAGAACCTATTATAAAAATTGTAATTTTATGCGATTGAGGAGGTGGAAATCGCCAATGAAGCCAACTTTCGAACTTTACTAAGAACAAGAATCGATGCGGGGAATGAAAACCTCACTGAACATTTTAAACATTCTGCCAAAAACGCTACCTTTATTAGCTGGAAATTACAAAAACAAACTAAAAATGCCAGTAAAGGTAGCATCTTGAATCGTTTGGTAAGAAAAAATTAATTCGGCAAAATGCTTCTCATTTCTTGATGGTGAAACTTGTGACATTCCTACTACTGAACATCTTTCCTTGTGTGTCTGATATATTGATGAAGAGAATGACAACAAAATTTGTGAAGAATTCTTACAATTTATTCCTGTAGCAAGCACTGGCGAAAAAACTTGCCAGGCAAACTATTAGAAGGATTAAAGACATATGATATCGATTTGTCCTGTTTACGTAGGTTACGTAGGCCAAGGTTATGATGGTGTCCCATCAATGAGCGGAAAATTTAACGGATTTAGGTCTGTCTCACGTATAAGTACATATTCGCGAGCTTTATATGTTCATTGTGTCTCACATAGTTTAAATTTAGCACATGAAATGTTGTATCTGTGATAGAAATAAGAAACTGCATTGGCATAATTGAAATGACACACAATTTTTCGATACTCCTAAATAGACAAGACGTCGTCCTCAACAATATTTACAAACGTACACCGGAAATTAATAACCAAAAACTACAAAAAGTTTGTCCAACTAGGTGGGTGGGACGCCATAAAGTCATCATGACCTTGGTAGAATTATATGATGCAGTGATTGATCGCTTTCAAACAATCGCATCTTGGAAAGGCAGAGTCTTAGAAAGACATTCGTCTTCTAAGGCAAAACTTTTTTTTAAATTCGTTATGTAAATTTGGTTTTCTAATTTCTTTACTTAGCTTAGAGAATATATTTGCATACACTTTACCATTGTCTAAATTATTGCAAAAATCTGCCAGTGACCTCTTAATTGCCTGAAATTTCGTTAACGATGTTGTGGCTCACTTAAGCACTATTCGTAAAGCCCCAGATATTTCTTTCAAGGAAATTTATCATAAACTTGTATGAAAGACAATAACTTTCATATTGACATTAAAATGCCAAAAACTGTATCAAAACAAACACAAAGATCCAATGTTCCAGCCGATTCTACAGAAGAGCATCTCAGAAAAAATATTTTTATCCCATTCGTTGATCAAACATTCACTCAAATTAATGGACGTTTTACTCGGCACAGCAACATTTTGATTTTTTTCGACATAATGAAAAAAGTGCTCCAACAGCTAGTGAAATTAAGGATTTTCGCCAATTGTGTGAATTTTATATGCATGATTTACTTACTACAAATTTAGAAATTTTGAATGCCGAATTCAAGTTCAGCTACAGAAAATTTGAGAAATAGCTTCTATAACTCGATGCAAGAATCCCATTGAAACAGTTTCGAAATGGGACAAAATGTTGTACCCCAACACCTACAAATAACTAAAGATATTTGTAACACTTCCCGTTACAACTTGCCTCAGCGAAAGGTAATTTTTGACATTACACATTTTAAAAATTTATTTAAGATCCATAATGACAGAATCAAGATTAAATGGGCTGGCCTTGTTATATATAGACAGAGAGATTAATGTAACTGAGACTGAAGTAATTCAAGGGCTTTGTTTAAAAAAGATTTTATGTGTAATACTATTTTTAATTGAATTTTTTTGAATTTTTTAAGTAATTTTTTATCCATTTAACTCGACCCCATAGTCGGTTAAGTCACGGACACTGTAGGGGCATCTACCCTTTCCACGACTAGAGATGACAATGCTTCTACAAGAATTTACTGCCATACCCCACAAGAAATTAAATTCTCTATTAGTTTATTAATTCCCATACAATTCTGAGTGACGAGTTAAATTTAAATGAACTAGCCCAAAACTTTGCATCCAATAATTCATCTCGTCAAAGCTATTTTGGATATTTTTCTTAAACTACAATATGTCTCACAATCAGATAGATATAAATAGGAAATTCTGTAAATGTTTATTTATGAGGCCTTTAAATGTTTAACTTCTGCACATTCAAAAATTAGTACTTTTTAAAATTATTAATAAAATTAAACTTTAAGTATAATAATTTTAATTAAAATAAATAACCAATTAATTGATACTGAATTAATTACGGTAATTTTATAATTAATTAGTGTCTCCTTGTAATTTCTTACTGTAATCAAAACTTGAGAAATTTTGCCCCCACTAATTTTGTTTTGTTTCGCTGCCAATGTTCGGCCCCCTCCAAGATAAAATCCTGGGTGCGCCACTGCAGGTGTACAAACGTAGAATGATGACGAAATAAATTTCAACATGGCGCAGCATTCATTGCCATTCTTCAAAACCAAAATAGGTAGTACACTGTTAAAAATGTTGTCCTGGTTTGAACCATATTTTCGTGCTCAGTAGATGCCACCATAAGATGGTGAAATCTCGTTCCAACATTTGGAGCTCTGGTTAAACCGTAATTCCAATTGTTGGAACGATATTTCAACTGGAACTATGGTTCAACCGGAGCTTTAAATGTTGGAACGAGATTTCACCATCTTATGGTGGCGGATACTGAGCACCAAACTTTGGTTCAAACCACAAGATCAGCTACCATGGAGTTCTATGATGCATAGATCATCTATTTCAGTGAAACGAGGTATCTATTTTGGAATGACCTTTGCTGAAGGACTTGATTTTGATATGATTTTCTCCGTTTTCGAGGTTTTATGATCAGGATAAGGTTATTTTGGAATTGTTCTGTTGGTGTTTCCTTTTTACAGTATACATGTCTAAGTAAACCAAAATATTTTCAAATGCATAGGTTGAACTTAACTTTGCCACCAATTTCACCTTGAAAGTCGATGATCTGAAAGTTCACTTAAGACCAAATCTCTATGTCGGCCTCAATGACCTACCATGATGTCACTAAGACGGCTGGAATAATTGTATTGTATTAATTGAGATCTATAACATGTTAAAATTTTAAGCCGAAATTCGGTGATATGATAGTACCACCAAAAGACCGATTTTGCGCCCCCTTCTACTAATATTGTAGCGAGATATGCCAAGACAGACGTGTCATTCTTTCAAGTATTTTTAATAATATGTTGTTGTATCCTTAATGCATCTCTAAACTCGATGATATAATAATTTATAGGGCAATAAAATGTAAAATGTTATGTTTATGTATAGATGCTCAATATTGCAATATGACTTATTTTTTATCTGTTATACATTTTACTAATATGATTCCCTACCAGGATATCCCGCGGTCAGAACAAAATATTTAAAAAATACGTTTGTTAAGGTTTCATTTGGTGCCAATTTCATTTCGAATTAAAATAAACTACTCAACCCCGTTTTGCCTCCATGACCTATACAGATATCACGAAGCAGACTGGAATATTTGTATTGTATATATTGAAATATTTGTAATTAAGATTATAACATGTTGAAAATTCATGTCGAAATTCGAGAACGTGATGGTAATGGCGTACCCAGTATTTCATTTCGGTGCGTGCTGATTTAAATTTCTGTTATGTTATGTTCTTTTTAACACTTTCCAACATCAGTTAAAAAGTGTTAGTGGTTTCGGTTTGTCTGGCCATTTGGCAGGCTCTAATGCTCGTAAATACAGTGAACTCCAGACTATCCGGCCTAATGTGGCAAAATGGTCGGCCGGATAACAATAAATCGGATTGGCGGGAGTTCAATAAATATTTACTCACTTCCTGCCCTTCCTCGCCATGATATTAAAATAACATGTTACACATTTTAAGATAAATTTTATATATACGGCACATACAGTTTCAAAATAAGCGAAACATTAACGTAAAACGTAAGCCTAATTCGTAAAAAAATGAATAAATCTTATTTTACTGTTTATTAATAAATCATTGCACAAATATGAAAAGTTATGCATAGGATAATAGAGTCAAAACTTACGTTTTTATTTTTTCAAAGATGACTGCTTCTCCCTGTTATCCCTCTTCCGCGACGCAATATCCCCGTATTTTCGCAAGCAGATGATATCAGCTGGTGTCTCTTCCTCTTGCTGACTAATTAATGTACTGCAGCGCTGCCTTAACCATTCCAAATGTTGGATGAGATTTTTCCTGCCATCCTCCTCCTCTTTTACTTCTGTTACTTCTCTCCCTGTTTTATCATTTCTACAATTCGTTGTCAGTTAATTCATTAACTTCGTCGTTTGCCATCTATTCTGTGGTGTCCTCTGCATTGACGTCGTCAGATCCCGGTATATTTTTCAGCAACGAAAGGAACTTATCGTTCTCATCTTCCATTTCAGTTTCCCACACGGGTTTATGTCTATCTTTGTGGTCCAAAAGAATGTTCCAAGACCTTGAAATTATTATATTTGGAATTTCTTTCCCTTCTTCTGCCACCCACCTTATGACATCTAGCACGTCAATCTTTCTCAGAATGGGTATGTAGTCTTCATTATTACCAATCGCTGATACCAACGAACGGATAAGACGCAGGCGATATTTTTTCTTTATCATTTCAAGGACGCCCTGGTCCATCAGATGACAAATAGCCGTCACATTGGGTGGTAAAAATTCAGCTTGAGTTCATCAATGGACGGATGTGAAGGTGCGTTGTCAAGAATTAGCAGAGCTTTTCTCGGCAACTTGTTGTCTTTCAAATATTTTTCTACAGTCGGTACGAATTCTTTTTGGAACCAGCTTTTAAAGATCTGTGAATTCATCTATGCTTTCTTTCCCGAAGCAGCGGCCCCTTTCTTTGATGCAAGCATTTTTGTAAGGAGCATCTTATAATTTAAACCGCTCTGATCACAGTTGTACAACTGCTTCCGAGAAATTTCGTCCTTTTGAATAAGCTTGGAAAGATAGTCTTTGAACAAAGGTACAGCCTCTTTATCAGCTGATAAAGCCTCCCCACTTACGGTAATATGACGAATACCGAATCAGTTTTTAAAGCGATCTAGCCATCTTTCACTGTCAGTAAATTCTGAATCTTCTCCTTTTCTAATATTCGGAAAAATCTCAATGCATTTACCTGCAATATCTGCCCAGTAACAGGCAAGCGATATCCTCCTAAGTGTTGATGCCACAAAAATGAAGCTTCCTTGACTTCTTTATGCTTGCCTTTCAGCATGGTTTCTCTTTTTTTTTTATTCCACTTCCACTGATTTGGGCAGCACTAAACTTTTCAATTTCTGCTCGATTTTTCTTCCAGTTACCCACTATACTTACCAACTCCTAACTACGAAGCAATAATTTTTGCCGTTACCTCAGACTGCAGTCGATTTATAGCGCGTAGTTTTTCCTCCATAGTCACTGCAACCTTTTTCCATTTATCACCCATTTTGTTAAAATTCAATAAATAAACACGAAGCACAGCAAAAGACTATACGAACGTAACCAGGAACAGTGGCAAATAACGTCCGCACTTGCTAACCTACCCGACGCACAATTGACGAAACAGGTTATCAAGCCTTAACCCCTCCCCTTTCATGTCTGCCATTGCTCTGTTATTGCATTCTGCAATCCCTTCTTGCTCCTTCCTGTCGTCAGCCAGCACTTTCTCACGGACGGGAACCAGCCTGTCTTGGTCGCTTGCAGCATTCCTCATTTTTTTTACTATGCCGGATAGTACGGAGGGCCGGATAGTCGCGAGCCGAATAGTAGGGAGTTTCTTGTATACTCAAATTGTCCTGTAATTTTTATATATTATTAACGTTTACTATAGCACTATCGCTAAAGAAAATGAAATGCTTAGTATTTATAGTGCGTTTACAGGGGCAGTGAAAAGTAATCCTTTACATTACGGTCAATGTGAAAAGTGCTCGAGTGCTTTGTGAAATTTCGAGTGATTTTAACAGTGTTTCACTGTTATAAACATAATGAAATTGTTATTCATTTCTGAGGTGTATACTAAAACATGCTGTCTGTAGAATATGGGGTGAAGAGCATTTACGAGTAATTGTCATTTACAGAATCATACAAAAGAATTCGTTACATAATGGTATACGAGGAAAAATGTTTGCAGAGTATTAGGTAGCTTTCTTTACAAAAAAGCTACCTATTGCAGCCGTTCGGAGGAAAGCGATTTCAAAAAATTTTGGTATATTTTCATCGATCATGACCCCTAGACCCCGAAACCACCCTCCGTTCAAAATTTATATATATATATATATATATATATATATATATATATATATATATATATATATATATATATATATGACCTATGTCACACTGTAACTCCCGTAATTATGAACCGATTTCGATGTAATTCGGTGTGTACATAGTACATACCAATGTCTCGACCGAGTTCGTTGGCCAGCTTCATCCGCCGTTTTGTTTCAAAATGGCGGCCATTTAAAATTTAAAAAAAAATTAAAACTTGAAATGTGGTACCAAAAAATTAAAAATGGAAAAATATTTTTTTCTTATGTATTTGACCTTTATACAAAGATTCCGGAGCAGTTTTTGTTTCGTCTATATCTTAAAAAATGGCTGAGTTATAGCATTTTGAATTTCTAGCGTGGCTGACATTTTGAAACGTCCTGAATTTTGTCACGCGATAAAAGGCGTATTTATGAACCGATTTGGATGTAATTCGGTGTGTACATAGTACATACCAATCTCTCGACCGAGTTCGTTGGCCAGCTTCATCCGCCATTTTGTTTCAAAATGGCGGCCATTTAAATTTTTTTTTTTAATTTAAAATTTGAAATGTGGTACCAAAAAATTGAAAATGGAAAAATATTTTTTTCTTATGTATTTGACCTTTACACAAAGATTTCGGGGCAGTTTCTGTTTCGTCTATATCTTAAAAAATGGCTGAGTTATAGCATTTTGAATTTCTAGCGTGGCTGACATTTTGAAGCGTCCTGAATTTTGTCACGCGATAAAAGGCGTATTTATGAACCGATTTGGATGTAACTTCGTTTATACATAGTACATACCAATGTCTCGACCGGGTTCGTTGGCCAGCTTCACCCGCCATCTTGTTTAAAAATGGCGGCCATTTAAATTTAAAAAAAAATTTAAATTTGAAATGTGGTACCAAAAATTTAAAATTGAAAAAATATTTTCTTCTTATGTGTTTGACCTTGATAAAAAGATTCGGGAGCAGTTTTTGTTTCGTCTATACCTTAAGAAATGGCTGAGTTATAGCATTTTGAATTTCTAGCGTGGCTGACATTTTGAAACGTCCTGATTTTTCTCACGTAATAACAGGCGTATTTATGAACCGACTTGGATGTACCTTGCTGTGTACATAGTACATACAAATATCTCGACCGAGTTCGTTGGCCAGCTTCATCCGCCATCTTGTTTTAAAATGGCGGCCATTTAAAAAAATAAAAAAATTTAAATGAGATACCAAAAAATTGGAAAATGAAAAAGATTTTTTTTTGTATGTGTTTGACCTTAATACAAAGTTTCCGGAACAGTTTTTCTTTCGTCTATATCAAAAAAAAAAATGGCTGAGTAATAGCATTTTGAATTTCTCTTGTGGCTGACATTTTAAAACGACCTGATTTTTGTCACGCGATAACAGGCGTATTTATGAATCTATTTGGATGTAACTTGGTCTGTACATAGTACATACCAATGTCTCGATTGAGTTCGTTGGCCAGCTTCATTCGCCATCTTGTTTCAAAAGGGTTGCCATTTAAAAATATTAAATTTAAAATTCAAAATGAGGTATTAAAATATTGGAAAATGAAAAAGATTTTTTATGTGTTTGGCCTTGATACAAAGATTCCGGAGCAGTTTTTGTTTCTGAAAATGTGTTCTTTTGTTGATATCTTAAAAAATGGTTGATTTATAGCACTTTGAATTTCTAGCATGGCTAACATTTTGAAACGATCTTGTATTTGTCACGCGATAACACACGTATTCGCCTATTTCGATGTAAGAAGGCATGTGGATAGTATACATCAACACCTCGACCAAGTTCGCTGGCCAGATTCATCAGCCATCTTGTTTCAAAATGGCGGCCATTAAATTAAAAAATATATATATATATTTAAAGTGAGGTGAAAAAAATTAGAAATTGAAAAAGGTTTCTTTCTTAAGTATTTGATCTTGATATAAGGATTCAGGAGCATTTTTTGTTTGTCTTTACCTTAAAAAATGGCTCAGATATAGCAGTTTCAATTTCTATTGTGGGTGACATTTTGAAAAATTTGATTTTTTGCATGCGACAGCACTCCTATATATTAACCGATTCCGATGTGAGTGAGCATGTGCACAGCAATTACTAAGGTCTCGACCAAGTTCACTGCTTAGCCTCATCCACCATGTTGTCTTAAAATGACAGGCACTTTAAGAAATTGCCGAATTTGTCAGCCAAATATAAGTTACTTTAAAGAAAAGCAGCTTGGATAAAGCTGACTAATTTCGCGAAATTCTCATTCATTATATTGATAAAAATTAGTATTGAATCTCCTATATTCGGTTTCCACTAAATTGAGCTTCGTGTGTTTGCATGATATAAGTTGGCTTTTTTTAAATAAGGATTATGAAAGCTACCTCTTCCTCCCGGCACTGGCCGGAAGGACTTTTTTTATGATCATAATGAAATTTATAAGCATTACAGAGGTGCATTCTAAGTTTTTTACTGAAAACTACAGCGTGCGTTACATTTATCATTCATTTACACCGGCACAAAAAGAATTCGGTAGCTGTGATGTCTATGAGCAATAATTGTTGGAAGTGCATTTTAATTTTGGATAGCGTTTTTAAGTTTAACTACATTTTTTGCATAGTACGGTGTGTGTATAAATTCTATGGATCATATACACACACACGAGTGCACAAAATAATTTACAGTGCATTTCCACATACTGATGAGGAAATGCTGCACGTGAATTTTTAGCATTGTGATGCGTTTTTTAACTGAACTAAAATTTTGCATAGTATGTGGTATATAGATAAATCCATATATCATACACTGTGCGGCACAAAAGTATTAACATATTTTCCGACTATAGATGGTAATTTCTGAAATTAGTTTTTCAAATGTGTTATGGGATTTCCAAGCATCATCTTTCAACTTATTAAATGGCGAAGTTCCGTTACAGCATTTTGGATATGTTGGAAAGTGTTTCATAATCTATGCTTGACACATGATTGTTCTTTCTTGGTTTTAATTCCAGTTGCTCGTTATGAATGTACAAATTATACTTTGTCTTTAATTTTTTAAATTCTCATTGAACAAGAAATATTCATGAACTTTTATATGTATCCTCCGCTCTTGATTAAAAAGATGAATATCACTTATTTAATAAAAATAAGTTTTTAACTCATGTATATAAAGGTTTTCAGATATTTACTTCAAGTTTTATATCCTGCCCTCAATAAGAATGGTATTATAAAACAAAACTATGTGATGTATTTGTAGCCTCCGTAGATGCCGTAGATGTATCCTCTGTTACAATATTATTAAAGAAATTTCCTCCTAAATTTTTAGAATATAAATTAAGCATCAAATATAAGAAGACTATACGACCACCTATATAAATCTTAAAAGAAGTGAAAAGTAAAACATGAATATTAACATAAAATGTTTTGGTTTAATTTTTTAGACACTTTTACGCTCATAAAGTAACGTTTTCCGTGTAGTAACACATTTGCTGTATCTCTACAGACTGCATGATAAGTAAATACCTTTTTTAAGTTGATATATGAATGTTAGGACATCATTTTAAAGTTAACAATAATGAACAAACTATTTCTTACCACTTTACCATTTAAGTTTCTGGTATCTGAAAATGCATCTAGTTCTGAGTTAATAAGATCGAGCAAAAATAGCAGTAAATGTTACGAATGGATGGTTTTAGTACAGCGTTTGTGGAGAGCTGAGAATAGTACCGTTTCCATTATAAACTGTCACCCTAAAGTAACGACATCAGAATTTGCCATGTTCTGTCAACCATCAGCTTGGCGGTATGAAGAAAATGTCAGGCATCCAGAGAAAGCAGACTAACACGCTTATACCATATTGTTTTGCAATGTTGTGTGTTGAATCACTATTGCTCAAAATGCAATTTAACATAGGTATTGAATATCAGAGACCCTGTAATAATAAGTAAGGTCCATTCCCCCCGTATCAGGTTTTTCTTTTTACTACATTATTTGAAAAATTTCATCTATACATAAAAAAAATTAAGTAATTTTTTTACAAAAAAGCACACATGAAATTTTTGCCATTTCATTCAAAATCATATAAAATTAATGTCCTCTTCACTGGCAAATTATTTAGAAATTGTGTTTCAACCGTATTAACAATGTTTACCCAGATTATTAATTTGAAACAAATGCTAATTAAAATTAGCTTTTATATATACAGTCAACAATTGTGCGAAGGGTCTAGATTCAGTTACATTAAGGTCCTCCACACATGTCGTTGGATCACTCTCAGATAAAGATAAATTTTAGCTTTTAAAATAAAAATTAAATTCTAGCATTTTAATTTCTGAATTTTAACTCAAATTGCGCCATATTAATGATGAGAAATTTTACTAAAGAATAGCAATGAATGTTTTAAAATTCTAAAACTGTCATTACTATATCCCTGAAATCATAAATCCAAAAGCCTTAAAAATGAGCATGGTAATGACATGTTAAACCTTAAGCCTATTTTAGAGCTAAACTATAACAATTCAAAGATTATGGAATACTTATTCTGAAACTAGTCCCAAATCTTTTTTTTATAATTGACTCAGCAAAGTTAAATCACTAAATATGTATTTCAGTAATGCTGAACTTGGTAGGGGAGAGTAGCCATATTTGGACCGCCGCACAGTAGATCAAAGTATAGGCGATGTCGAACATAGGATTATCGCGATAGTATAAGCCTATATATATGATGTTTTTTGTTATATTTAGGTTTAAATGAGTAAAATAAATGATACTGAAAGTATCTTCATGGTTTTTACGAACAATTTCGCGTTTTTTGTCGCAAACAAGAAGTTTAGGGAGATGATGAATAACTAAAATAAACTGGAAAAACAAAGCATGCAGTTTTTACTTATATCCAAATGACATTTGTGGAATATTTAAAACATTTGTTTAATTTTTAATTGGCAACATATGTGATATTTACATAACTAAAATCTTTCTACAAAACTGCAACATTCTACTGCAACATTTTAGAACTTTTTGTCATTATTGGGTTTGAGTTTTTTTAAATTATCTTGTAGTAATATACATTTTAGCATATTTCTTTTTTATTTCAAGCAAGATTATTTCATTTTGTCTTTTTTCTTATATTCTTTTGAAATATGCTAACAAACAGAGATTTGTTTCTGTTTCTGAAGAATTTAAATAATGGTTTTAGTTATGAAAAATCAATGCTTAGTTTTGTAAATGAACAGTGTGGACTAATTGACTTAGAAATTGACGAAGAAAATTTAAGGAGAGTTTACGTATGTTTTGTGCAAATGCAAAAGATAGCTGGCTGAAATCTGAACGAAAATTAGATCGTTTCAATAATAAAAACTATTCTTCACTTCATTGTTCCTTTAAATTTGGAAATGAGCTTAAACTATTTGCTGTTAGTAATTTTCAGAAATCAACATCACGAAAATCTTTTTTCAGATATAACCAAAACTCATGAAAGAAGACTAACTCAATGTTTCAGAGAGGATACTTCTGGAGAAGCTAAATTAAGAAGAATCAAAGAGAAAAATTCAACGCGAATTCAGAAAAGAATTAGGTTTGCCAATAGATATTGTTAAACAGGGAAGTGGTTTGACACACGATGGAAACATTGCAAGGACATCTTTTGCTGAGTTTTAAAAGACAGCTAAGATCACTGGATTGGATAAAGAACTTATTAAACGTTTTGCAATTATAATGCAAGTGATCGCCTGTGACGAAGTAATTAATGCGGAAAAAATTGACAATTTCGCACTGGGAACGGATAAACAATGTGCCTCAAAGTACGGTTGGTATTATATGCCAGCTTCTGTACATAAATTACTAACTCATGGAAAGGATGTGATTACAAATTTTGCTGTAATTGGATAATTATTGGAAGAAGTAGCGAAGCTCGAAATAAATAGCTTCGAAGGTACCGGAATCTGTTTTTTGTTATATTTAGGTTTAAATGAGTAAAATAAATGATACTGAAAGTACATACAAAGTTCGCATTTTGTATAAGAGAAACATAAGTCGAAGAGCATGTAACGAAGACTTATTGCACCATTTGCTAATAACATCTGACGCTTTGATTTCCAGTATTAGACACAAAATAAAAAACGTTCAAAGGAACAGAAAATTTCTAGAAGCATTGGAACTTTTACTTTAAAATATAACACTTTATCACTGACATAGCAGCGCATCCATTTATTAGAGTCCATTTAACCCTCTGAGCGCTTTTCAGCATTTTCTTGTAGACGTTTACATAACCCGAGATACGAATATATTTAATTTAATTTCTCAGTTTAATGTTAAATTAGTTTTTTAGATCATTTAATCCTAGAAATTGCTCACAGTATAATCTTCTTTAAAAAATATTTTTGTGTACAGCCAATTTAACATGTTTTCTGAAAACGGAAAATTACGTAATAGCCGCTTCAAGTCCATTTATTTCAAAAACGCGCAGGTTTGCGCAAAAAATCCTCTATACCACATTAAAGTATAGGCTTTCAGGAATACCAACATGTGTTTGAAATTTCAAACAACTTTAAACAATTTAAGTTACCTAATTTTGAAGATTATGATACCGTTAATTCTATATGTGTTGTTCATAATGTAGAATGAGAAATAAAATTCAATCAAAATGTAGTCAGTAGTGGTTTAAAATGTGTTTTAAGAAATTAATAATGATATTTTAAATGAGTTATTAGTAGAGGTTACTTAGGTTCCATTTCTGAGCACAGCAAAAAGTCACTAAAATTCGCAGAAAAAATTCCTCTGCTGAAAGGTGTATATTCCGAGCTATACAAATACGATATAATTTTGTATAATTAAAAAAATAAACATGTATTCGTATTTTGTAGATATTCTTTTAAAATATTTCATTGCAAAAAATTAGTTATTTAATGATTATTTTTTGGCTATATGTTCGCATTTTCTTAAGGATTGATCCACTGCGCGCCGCTGTAATTGGACCGTTGCCATTCTGCCGTTAATTACAGGAAGAGACGCCATCTACCTCTGAAATCCTACTCGTCAGAGTGACGTCATTTATGATTAGAAAAAGCACCCGCCTTCCAATTGCTGTTTTCAGACAATTAAAAAAAATCTAAAGTTAGCTGTTTTGATCTAATTTTTTCCTACTAAACGTAAGTGAATACTTTAAAACTAAGGTAAGTTGTTGTGTTTTCATATACATATCTAAATTCATCTGTTTATTGCGCATATTTTTCAAGCGGATTTGTTTGATTTCGTTTTTGCTCTTAGTCTTGAGATTACCTGTTTATAAAATGCCGAAGTTGCCTTAATTGGGTCAATTTAAGTTGCTTAAATTGGACCAGATATAGGATCATAAATTTGAAAAGTAAGTAATAAATTTCGAGACGATAGCCTTGTACACTATTGTTTTTTAATTTTTTAATATTTTATAATGGATTACTATCTCCATGCATTTTTTTTTTCATATATATCTGGATTAATTTCTTTATACTCTCTAACTACTTTATTTCTTTATAGGCCTATATAAACATAAAAATATTTTCACATGTTTATGCAATAAATTTTGTTTGCAATTTTTTTTTATCTTGTATGTATTTGTATTTATTTACTTTGAATTCTTTATTCTGGTTTACAGAGTTGAATTCAAATATTTTCCTCCCGGAGAATATTTGCGATTCCGTGAAGTGGTGGTTGGGGGGGCAGACTTTTTACAGTTCTGGAGGATGGAATTACACTTTTTTGCCATTAAAACGCATAAAATCTCAAACTTTCCGTGGGGAGTGGTTATTTAAATGTTCTCGGGGGGGGGGGGGGGGGCGTGAAATCAACACTGTGCGAATATATAATGTTTACGTTTGATTAATCATAGCGTATTTTTTAAACACTTTTGTAATATAATGTTGAAACTGTTGAAAACGACACAGACAAACTGTGTGGAAGAAAAGTACACGTGACAGCAAAAGCTGTTAAAGATTTTGGAAACAAAAAGGAGAGAGTAAGATATGAAGAAATTGACCTGCAAGAAGGCTGCAGCTACAAATCGCCTCCCCCCCTCCAAAAAAAAGCCAAAAAATCATTAGAAATGTTATCTCCCTTGATAAATTCGGTTAAATCAAAGTACAGAGGGAGCCAAAAAACAGTTGTGTTACCATCTCGCCATATAAAGTAAACCTTGAAATTTAAAAAAACGACAAAAAGGAAGCTCTTACAGCACAAAAGTAATTGGAACATCAAGTTTTAAAAAATAGGCGTACTGCAATTGGAAAGAAAATGATAGAAGGGAAGAACTACAAACATAATGTAAAGAAAACTTCGGTTGCAAAAAAAATGTCTAATAATTCAGAATCGAAAAAGAAAATTCTAGACAGTGATGATTGGTTTTGTCTAATTTGTAATAAAAATAAAATAGCAGAAATGATTCAGTGTTCAGATTGCCAAATGCAGTTCCATGTTGTGTGCGCTGGAAAAAAAAATCAATAAACGAAATTCATGTATAAGCTTTGCATCACTCATTACATGATATTCAAGTAACTGGCAATCAGTTCCATAATTTCTATTCTTAATTACTGATAACTTTGATTTATATTTTGAATACATTTTGATTTAAAACAATTTTTAGATATTTGATTTCATTATATTTCATAGCTGTTATTTTGTTTGATTGTTTCATTACTCGCAAACTTTGTTTTTAATAAAATTAGTTATATTCCCTAATTAAAACAACCCGATATTGTTCAGTCCAATTTAAGAGACTGGTGGTCCAACTTAGGCGACCAGTTGCTGAATTTGGACTACTTTTGACAAATTTTTCAAATTAAAATAAAATTTAAGATTTTGAAAAAGAAATTGATCTAAAGATTTATTTATTTAGTAGATGAATAGATTGACCACGTGTAGTGATGTTTTGCAGCTATTCCAAAAATTAAGTGAGTTACACCTGAAAATAAGTGAAGTGGTCCAAATTCGGCTACTCTCCCCTAATAGAACATATTAAATACAATGACTGTAGTTTTGGTACAAAATGCACAGTTAATAAAAAAAAGACATTACTGCTCGTAAGAACATGGGAAACTGTAAAACCTAAGAACGTTGTCATATCAAAATGACATCTAGTGAAGAGGGGAATGACATCACGGTAATGACAATTAACGCTTAGGGACAAATTTTAAATAACTATAACTAATAGAAATACTTTCGGCTTTTCCTAAAGTGTCAAATGCATAAAAAAAATAGAGATATGAAACATCCCCATATAACCATACATACCCATAATATACCATATGCGCCAGAAAAGGAGGCGATTTCACTTTTAAAGAGGAGGGTTCAGATTTATTAAGTAATAAAAGCAGATTTTTAAAATAAAGTGTCTAAAGTGTCTAAGTGTTTAAAAACAAGTCTAATATTAAATTTTTGAAAAGTTCCTATACAAAAGTTTGAAATACAACAATAATTGAATGAAAAAAATCCTTCCGGCTTATACCGTGAGGAAAAGGTGTAGCTTTGATATTTCTTGTTTTTTTTTTTTCTTTCTTTCTTAATTCAGCTTATTTTACTCAAACACATGAAAATAAAATGATTGGAACCCAATTATAGGACATTCAATCCCAGTTTTCGTCAATACTGAATTTGAATGACAATTTCACCAAATTAGTCAGCTACATAAAAGTTGACTTCATTTAGAGCGATTTATGTTTGATCAAAATTTCGCGGTATCTTGAACCGACATTTTAAAACATCATGGCGGAGTAGCTAACTAATGAACTTGGTTGAGACCTTCGTAAGTCCTGTACTCATCGAAATACTCTGTCACATGCTCAGTCACATCGAAATAGGTTAATATACAGTGTTTCAGCACAACGGCTGCAAAGTTTCAGGAGAGATAGAGTAAATCTAGACGATGGGAAATCACATAGCAATGCATGGTCGGAAACGTTTTCCTGCGCAGTAGGGACGACACAAAACACAAGAAAGGAAGGACACGAACAGTGTCAGAAAGCATGTTTATTATTCTTAGTACAGCAAAAATGCTGGAACAATGCTAGACAGTGTTGAGGAACTTGTTGCATGCATAGTGGCAGCTTCTGGGAATGTCCGGAACACGCCCGGTATTTTCGAGAACATTAGATCTTCAATGCGTCGGAGATGTGAGGCCTGCACCATATGGCCCGGGGTCGCTATTTTGAACACCTTCTTTGATGACGATCGTTGACTTTCTTTTTGTTCTTAATTCTTAGTTTTTGCTGTGCTAAGAATAACAAAACATGTTTTCACACCCTGTTCGTGTCCTTCCTCTCTTATGTTTTGAGTGGTCACTAACGCAGCAGGAAAGCGTTTCCGACTATGCATTGCTACGTGATTTCTCATCGTCTAGGTGTGCTCTATCTCTCCTGAAACTTTGTAATCGCTGTACTGAAACACCCTGTATACGAGTGGTGTCGCATGACGAAAATCAGATTGTTTCAAAATGTCAGACACCCTAGAACATAAAACTGCTATACCTCAGACATTTTTTCAGAAAAGACGAAACAAAAATATGCTTTGGAATCCTTGTATCAAAGTCAAACACTTAAAAAATGGTCTTTTTACTTCTAATTTTTTGTACCTCTATTGAATTTTTATTTTTTTTATGGCCGCCATTTTGAAACAAGATGACGGATGAAGCTGGCTAACGAACTCGACCTATTCCTTGGCATGCCCCGTAGTCACATCCAAATCGGTTTATAAATACCCATGCCAGCGCATGACAAAAATAAGATTGTTTCAAAATGTCAGAAATTCAAAATATTATATGTCAGCCATTTTTTAGATAAAGACGAAACAAAAACTACTCCGGAATTCTTGTGTCAAAGTCAAACATTTAAAAAAAGGAGTTTTTTCAATTTCTAACATTTTTGTACTTCTTTTCGAATTTAATTTTTTTTTAAATGGTCGCCATTTTGGAGCGATACAAATCGGATGAAGCTGGCTCACAAACTCGGTCGAGACATTGGTACACTTGCCTGGTGCTTTTTTAATGTTTTGTTACTTCTTTCTAAATTTTAAAATTAATTTTTTTCTTTAAATGGCTGCCATTTTGAGAATTTAAATTTTGAAATAAGATGGCAAATGAAGCTGGCTAACGAACTCGCTCGAGACCTTGGTACCTCATGTGCACTTGCTCAGTATCATACAAATTGGTTAATAGATATGCGTGCTATCGCATGACGAAATTCAGATTGTTTCGAAATATCAGCCACTCTCTTTTAAAAAAATTCAGCGATTTTAACTCCGACTGAGTGTATTTTCACTCCTTTCCACTATTGAAAATGCACTTATCCTATAGGAGTGAATTTTATCCATCTTGCGGAGTGGTTTTTTTCATTCCTTAAGCTGTTTTCGCTCTTTTTTCGACTAAATTAATAGGCAAAACGAGTGACTGCACTCATTATTGACAAGTCATTTTAAACCCCCTTTTTTTGTCAAATTTAATAGGCAAAATAAGTTATTTCCCTCTTATTTTCAGAATTTTTTTTTTAATTTTGTTTTTTAACATAGATAACTCCCCAGTTTGCAAAATGTATTATTTTTAAAACTTCATTTTGTTTTATTTCAATCCAGATGCAGAAGGACAGCAGAAATTTTGTTTTTCATTTCCGAAAGATACATTAAATAATAATAATAATAAAAGATGGTTCGCGCCATAAAAAGACAAGATTTTTTACCTTGTCAATAACCTCAAGTGCGCTGTTTTTACTTTATCTTTCTTATTATGATTTTTTTTTTTTATATATATATTTTCACATTCTATATATAATTTTAACGTTATTAGTTTGAATCCGGAAATGTCGATTTCTTTAATTATTTCTGATATTATTATATCTTCTTAATATATTTTGCTTGACAGAAATAAATAATTATGGAATATAGAATTCATGTGTTACATAACTGCAGACTTTTTTTTTTTAGTTAAACTTTTGAATATGAACAGAGTGAAGTATAACACAAAAATAAAAATTCACAAAATCATAATTTAAAAAAAAGGTCAAGTTAGTTGTGTCATAAAATAAATTAATAATATTTTTTACTAATCTATTATTTTCTGATACTTTTTTAAATTATCTTTTACATTTCGTAATATTTATATAAAACTGTGTCAATTAAAAAAATAATAAATAAAATGTTGATGTGCACAACTATCTAAATGAACAGAATTTATTAAATACTTGTACTTACTGAAACATAAAAAAATAGAACATATATTATAAGTTAATAATAATTTAATAATTTTTATAATAATGGGTTGTGTTCCGCAAATATTTCTGAGTGTCATGAGCAAAGTAGTATATTAATAATAATAATATAAACACAAAATGATACATGTTTAATAATGTAAATACCAATTAGCGTAATTTTACACAATTTGAATACGAGAAAACTACCTATCTAAGCGCATTTTATTGATTATAAAAATTATGGAACAGATGCATTAAAAAAAAAGAAAAAGAAAAAAAATTAATTTAAGAAATTCATGTTTCCGGTTTAAAAGTATAACGTTAAATAACCCCAAAAAATCATATATACAATGTGAAAATACAACAAGGAATGGGGAAGCAATTACAAGAAGGATGAAGTAAAACAACGTACTTTACCTTAGAATTTTCAGTATTAGTAAAATCCTAGAATCGCCGGTAGTCATCTTGGTTTTAGCTGGGAAACAAAAACGAAATTTATTCAGTTCTTTGTGATGATTGCCCCCTCCCCCCTGCTTTCGTGGGCATAATCCATCTATCTTATTCTATACCATTTTTAAATCAATCAAAATATAATTGTAATATAGTTTTAATCGTATAGGTAACGCTAAGCTTTGACGCTTGAAACAAACAAGCGACTCCCTTTTCAAAACGGTTCTCGGTTTTCCCTGTGCCAAAATATACATCACGTTACAGGATTTCAACCAATAGGGAAGCTTCTTAAACCGCACTTTCAGAGATATTTTTCTGTTCCGATCTGAAATGAGCGGTCCTGGGATGCCACTCCTAAAAGGGTGATTTGGCAAACCAGTTTTTTGTGGAAAATGTCTCTTTTTGATGAAACAGATACTCAGAAAGAACAAAAACACACGTAAAACTTTTCGTTCTTTTGTTGAGTTAATAATTCTTTCTTTTGAATTAAGAGTGTAGAAATTTAAGTTGATGTATCGCAAACGTTTTTAAGATAAAGGCGAAACAAAAAATGCTCAGGAATCCTTGACTAAAGGTCAAACGCTTAAGACAAAAATATTTTCCAATTTCTAAATTTTTTGTATCTCTTTTTTAATTTAATTTTTTTTAATGCTGTCATTTTGAAACAAGATGGTGGATGAAGCTGGCTAGTGAACTCGGTCGAGACCTTGGTATTTCCTGTAGACATGCTCAGTCATATATCCAAATCGGTTCATCAATACGAAAGTTACAGCATGACAAATATCATATATATATATATATATATATACAGGGTGTCCGGTCTCAACGGTGTCCAATGGCTAATTCCTAAACCGTTAGTCATAGACATATAGTTCCAATTACAAAAATGTTTTAAATCAGGTAAAGAAACATTTTAAAAGCGATTTTGGTCAATAAAAACATTTCTTAAAAAATTACGAAATTTAAATTTTTATACGGTCCCCCGGTCCTATAAGTTATATTTAGTAATTTTTTCCTATTACACTGACAAGTAAGACAAAAAAAGTCCCATACATATAACGCTAAAATTGAATGAGTTATGAAACTTTAAAAATGCATGACTTATGCCACTTTTCTACTCTGAGAACAAATGAGTTCGGCTTGGCTTTGAGGGATCATATACCAAGTGTTTAAAGTATTCGAAGATCTTGCTTCATGTGTATCTACGCTTTGAAAAAAAAATCCTACAAGTATTATGATTATGTCTCAGATTGGCTAAAATAACATATGTTTTATTTTGTCAGGATTTGAGACTGTTTTTCTTATGATTTCTTTTAACAAAAATTATGTTTTTTTATAAGTTTTTATGTTACTTCAACAATCGTATGTGTGTTTTTCCAGCTCAAAATTTGTACTCGAACTTTAACCCACTTTTAAATATCCGATCGAGATTGCATTTTATATACTGGCGCAAATCCGAAAACAATCTAATATTATTAAGATTTTCGGTGGTTACCATTGATACTTATTTTACAGGATAACACAAAATATTTCGGATAGATTTCTGCCAAAGAGTTTAAGAAAAAGTTTTAGATTAGATAATACAAGACTGCGATTGTTGGGTTTTTTAACTTAGCACTGAATCTGAAAATTACCTTAATTTTTAACCATCATGTCAGGATATTTCGCAAATCAAAAATTTTCAAATTTAAAGACTAACAAAAATCGAATACTATAAAGTAGAGGAGATGGTTGTGTTTTTTAACTTTTGATAATTGATTTTTACGCACTTTTTAGCACTGAATCTGAAAATGATCTTCATTTTTAACTATCACGTTAGAATTTTTTTGCAAATCGCAAATGTGTAAGTTAAAATATAGCGAAAATCTCATACAGTAAAACATATGTAAAACATTTTTTATTTTATTTTATTTTATTTTATTTTATTTTATTTTATTTTATTAAAAAATTAATTCGATATTTTTGCTTATCCTGGGATTCTTACAGCTAAACAGCTGAGTGGTCCGATGAGATGGGGGAGGAAATTCAATTTTAACATTGAACTTCTTAACTTTGAAATTTGCAATTTGCGAAAAATCCTGATATGATAGTTAAAAATGAAGGTCAATTTCGGATTCAGCAGTATAAAATATATAAGAATCAATTATCAAAAGCTGAAAAACATGTCATAACCCAACTTTTGCAATCTAATAATATTTTAAAATACGTATCATTTTGTAAAGAATTGAGGCTGTTAATTTAGAATCATTTTATTTAACAAAAATTCTGTTTTTTCTTTTTTCTTAAATATTTATTACAAATTGTATATTTTTCCATTAATATGCCAGAATTATTAAAGATTTCAAATTTATATTGCAATGTTAATTTTACTCCCAAACATTTTTTATATCTGACGAAATTATATTTCGACTAAATTTGTGAATGACCCCCAATTTGCAGCAAAAAATATGCTCTAACTTTAAATAGCTATTACTCGGTCAATTTTAATCGTAGAATAACGGGACTTTTTTTTGTATTACTTGTCATTGTTAAAGGAAAATTTCACTAAATATAACTTATAGGACCGGGGGACCGTATACAAATTTAAATTTCGTAATTTTTTAAGAAATGTTTTTATTGACCCAAATCACTTTTAAAATATTTCTTTACCTGATTTAAAACATTTTTGTAATTGGAACTATATGTCTATGACTAACGGTTTAGGAATTAGCCATTGGACACCGTTGAGACCGGACACCCTGTATATATATATATATATACAGGGTGATTCATAAAAGATGGGCAGAACTTTAAGGGGTTATAGTACACTTAAAGACAAATAATATTAAATAGGAGACTAAGGGTCCCAGACGTATTCCCAAGGAGATAGGGGGCATTAAAGTTTAGGGTCCGAAATTTCAAATGATTATAAAACATGGAAAAATTGGTCGATTCGTTTGCGGTTTTTGCAAAAAATTTTCTTTATGCCAGTATTTTCTTGAAATAAAATTTTAAAGTTCAATTTCAAAAAATGCCGATAGGGGGCGCTTTAGACTTTGGAGTAACAAACAACTATTTTTTAACGTTATTTTTTGTATTTCTTTAAATGATTTCGAAAGCTTAGACTTAAACTTAAATTTTGATCTAAAAATCTGAGTCCTAACGAGTAGTTAAGTAGCGTAAACTGAAATTTGAAATTTGAAACCCTTCTCCCCCCAGAACAAAAATCAGTTATTCCCGATCTTTGTGTCGTAGATTAGGCTCTAACTACTGCCGCGTTTTGCTAAAATTATTCTTTATGTCAGTATTTTCTTGAAAATAAATTTTAAAGAAAATTTTCAAAAAATTCCGATAGAGGGCGCTTTAGACTTTGGAGTAACGAACAACTATTTTATACCGTTATTTTTTGTGTCTCATTAAATGCTTTCTAAAGCTTAGACTTAAATTTTCAGCCCAAAATCTGAATCGTTAGACGTGGTTAAGTTTCTGGGGAGAGGGGTTTGAAATTTCTACTCCTGAGCACAGTTCAGTTTACCATGTCCACACATTGTGTGCTGTGATACGAGGTAAAAAGACACAAATTAGGATTATGTTACCAAAGCATATTTATTAACATGTAATTACAATAAATGTTCAAAATTGTGACCACCAGAGGTTATGCACGCAGAACAACGGCGAAGAATGGAACGGCGAACATTCGCGAAAACATCAGGCTTTTCGAGCACTTCCCCTACAGCGGCGGAAAGTCTGGCGACCAGTTCCTCGGGGGATTCAATGGGTGTCTCATACATAAGAGCCTTCAATCGTCCCCAAAAAAAGAAATCGAGGGGTGAAAGATCTGGCGAGCGAGCAGGCCAAGCAACAGGACCACCTCGACCAATCCATCTGTTCGGAAATGTGATGTCCAGATAGTTGCGGACGACTCGTACGTAATGGGCTGGCGCTCCATCGTGCTGGAACCACATGACCCGCCGGATGCGTGGAGGAACAACGTTTAACAGGTCTGGCAGCACATGTTGCAGAAATGTGAGGTATGTTTTACCGTTGAGGCGTTCAGGAAGAAGGTACGGTCCGATTAGGTGGTCTCCGAGGATTCCTGCCCAAACATTGATGGAAAAGCGTCTCTGATGAGCATGTGGATACGTAGCATGTGGATTGACATCCGCCCATACATGTGCATTGTGTGTGTTAAATGTACCTTCACGTGTGAAGGTACATTCATCGGTGAAAAGCACAGTTCGTCCAAAATGTGGATTTAGCGCGTTCTGCTGCAGAAACCAGCGGGCGAATTCAATACGATTTGGATAATCCCCTGGAGACAGTTTCTGGACTCGTTGCACATGAAACGGGAGCAAATGTTCATCCTTCAGTACCCTCCAAGTCATGGACTGTGAGGTATCCACCTGCCTAGCCACTGTTCGTGTACTTGTACTTGGCTGCGCCGCTACTACATCCAGAATGGCTTCTGCAACAACTACTGATTCGTCCTTTTTTGCACGACCTGCATTCGACCGGGAAGCGAGAAATGATCCCGTCTCACACAACTGTCTGTGCAAGCGCTCGAAAGTTTTGCGGTTAGGCAACCGCCTGTTGGGAAAAAGCTCTCCGTACATTCGTTGTGCCTCTGCACCATTTCCATCTGCCGCTCCGTAAATTAAATGCATCTCAGCCTTTTCCTTATTCGTGAAGGGCACCATCTTCCGATTCATTACTACAGCGACTTACACTTGACTCACCGTTCAGTGGTTTTTATGCCTGAATCGTGTCGAAATTTTGCATACGTGTTCTTCTTCTTCCCCATTTGACATTTGCATACTTTCTGTTTCCTTCTTCACCCGGTGACTAGCGTCAGAAATGGAGCTTTAACGTTTGCATGAACGACGTTTCCAACTGTGCCAGTGCCTTTATGAGTGAATTCCGACTATGCAGTCCTTGACGAAAGTTGTATTTTTGCCTCGTATCACAGCACAGAATCGTTGGGCATGGTTAAGTAGTGCAAACTGAACTATGTTCAGAAGTTGAAATTTGAACCCCCTCCCCTCGCTACTGAACCACGCTCAGCGATTCAGAATTTGAGCTGAAAATTTAAGTTTAAGTCTAAGCTTTAGAAAGCATTTAATGAGACACAAAAAATAACGGTATAAAATAGTTGTTCGTTACTCCAAAGTCTAAAGCGCCCTCTATCGGAATTTTTTGAAAATTTTCTTTAAAATTTATTTTCAAGAAAATACTGACATAAAGAATAATTTTAGCAAAACGCGGCAGTAGTTAGAGCCTAATCTACGACACAAAGATCGGGAATAACTGATTTTTGTTCTGGGGGGAGAAGGGTTTCAAATTTCAAATTTCAGTTTATGCTACTTAACTACTCGTTAGGACTCAGATTTTTAGATCAAAATTTAAGTTTAAGTCTAAGCTTTCGAAATCATTTAAAGAAATACAAAAAATAACGTTAAAAAATAGTTGTTTGTTACTCCAAAGTCTAAAGCGCCCCCTATCGGCATTTTTTGAAATTGAACTTTAAAATTTTATTTCAAGAAAATACTGGCATAAAGAAAATTTTTTGCAAAAACCGCAAACGAATCGACCAATTTTTCCATGTTTTATAATCATTTGAAATTTCGGACCCTAAACTTTAATGCCCCCTATCTCCTTGGGAATACGTCTGGGACCCTTAGTCTCCTATTTAATATTATTTGTCTTTAAGTGTACTATAACCCCTTAAAGTTCTGCCCATCTTTTATGAATCACCCTGTATATATATATATATATATCCCAAAAATGACCGACGATTTTAAAATTCAATAACTTGGAAACTGTAACAGATATTAAAAAAATTCTTGCAGGACGTTTATGTATGATGTCAGGAGTTTCTTTTTACTGTGATTCTTGAATTTAGTTCGAATTTCAAACAATAGATGGCACTGACAGCGATTGGCGCTTAGTCGAGGCCGAAATTGACATCACTCAGCATTGATGCGAAGGGAGGAGATTTAGGCTATGGAGCGGGTTAAATATTTCGATAGTGGAATACAGCGTTCAGAACTGGTTAAACAAGGCAACTTTTATTATTTGTTTTGGGGTAGTTATTTTGAACAAAGATATACTATTAACCATTTTCACCATTATTTTTCAACATTCATAAAAGTGTACTGACGAACTTCCTTAAAAGATCTAAAATTTCTTAGAATGTATCGGGTGTCCCAAAAATGACCGACGATTTGAAAAATCAATTAAAGAAAAACGGATGGCGATAGAAATGTACGGTTTGCGGCATTCTGCTTATCAACCATTAGGACTGGGCTATATAGAAATTTCTTAAATCGATTTATTATCCATATAACATCGCGATTCAGCACTAAATTGCGATTTAACAGATTTTACCATTTAGAATATTGAAGCCTATTTTTTTATTTTTAGTAACAAAATGTGGTCTATTTGTACCCCCCCCCCCCTCCTGTATTTTTTAGTATACTTAGCTTTTGATATATATACATATAAAAAATCTTTGAAGGGCCATTTTTTTCCATATTAAAAATTAGTGACAGATTTTAATACTTTTTATAAACTGATTCTTTAAGAAATATTAAAAAAGAAAAGATTTTTTTTTTTTTTTTGGTCTGACATGTTATGGCCGCTATAATCTAAATTTCTTAATGGGAGGGGGGGGGGGGTCTCCTAGTTTACTCAACTAGTAACTCATTGCTAATAAGACACACACTCTTTTCTTTTTTTACAGACACAAAATTAAAAACTTATTGGGGTAAAAACGAACCAGATTCAACGAATTCAATGATAAATTTAACTGTGTATTTACCATGAGAAAAGTGTAAAAAAAGGAAGAAGAAGAAGAAGGAGGAATATATGAGAAATAAGGTGCAATTTTATTTCTTTTTAAGTTTTAGATTATAATAAAATTTGTTTAACATAAATGCCGGCTTTTGTATAGTGGATGGAGAAGGATTGAAAGTGTGAGCCTCGGAGCACATTTCAAAAATTGCTGATTTTTTTTCGCGAGTGTTGGCACCCTGTAAGATTAGTAAAAAAATAAAATCTTAAAATATATTTCTGTTTAATGATAACAAAATATCAAAACAGCAGAAAATCGCAGATCTGCAAAAAATCTAATGAATGCCCCTTCCACCTCTCTCCAATTCTGCTGAAAAATCAAGTTACTTGACTCATTACAGAACTCTTTTTAATAAATTACAATAATAATAATAATAATAATAATAATAATAATAATAAATTAAAACTAAAATATTCCAATATTACCCAAACATATGAGAATTAATTTTTCATCAAAATAATGCAGAAAAATATAAACTAAAAATGGATGAATTTGGATTTTAACCTCAGGACTTTCTTTCTTTTCAGACATAATAGTCCAGGCAATAGGGAATTTTACCTAGCAAAATTAATGGTAGTACTGGAAATCGGCTTTCTAGATGTCTTTTGGGTCGCTGAATCCGAATTTGTAACTTCCCACCAAAATTTCCCCCGGCAACCTCCCCAAATTTTGGTACCCCCCCCCCCCCCCAAAAAAAAAGGTTTTTATTAAAAAACCTTTTTATTATTTTAGAGATTTTAAAATTTATTCTTTTATTATTTTAGAGAAAAAGTATCTAGAAATTCAGAAAGTAGACAAAATTTCCAACAAATTAGATATATGACATTATGATTTAGGATGAAGGAGAAGGGGGGACCTGCCTCGGAACATGCGCGCGGTGCTGCGTAAACTAAGTTGCGCAACTCCACTTAACCACTCACACGTTTACATTCGCCCTCCCATCTCCCCTCCGAACTTTCTCTATAAGGTTTACTTTAAGATTTTTTGGGTCGCTGAATCCGAATTTTTAACTTTCCCCCAAAAATCCCCTCCCCCCCCCCAAATAGTTGTTTTTAACTTAAATTTCTTATTATTTTAGGGGAAAAGCATTACAAAATTCAGAAACTAGACAAAATTTGCAACAAATAGGATATATGACATTATGAATTAGGATGAACGGGGAGGGTGAGGGCTGCCTCTGAACATGCACTGCGGCACTGCGTGCACTAAATTTTGAAGTCCATGCAATAGGGGATTTTATCTGTCAAAATTAATACTAGTACTGGATTTCGACTCACTTTATGTTTTTTGGGTTGCTGAATTCGAATTTGTAACTTCCCACCAAAATTTCACAAGGCAACCCCCCAAAAAATTGATTTTTTGAAAAAATTTGGTTTTTGAGAAAAACGCGCGGGAAATTTTCCGAGGCAGCCCCCTCTCTCCCCGTTTATCCTACGTCATAATATCATATATCCTATTTGCTGTAAATTTTGTCTAGTTTCTGAATTTCGTAATGCTTTTCCCCTAAAACAATAAGAATTTTAAGTTTAAAACAACTATATGGAGGGGTTTTCGGGGGGAAAAATTTGGGGGTAAGTTAAAAATTCGGATTCAGCGACCCAAAAACTTAAAGTAAACCTTATAGAGAAAGTTCGGAGGGAAGATGGGAGGGCTAATGTAAACGTGTGAGTGGTTAAGTGGAATTGCGCAACTTAGTCCACGCAGCATTGCGACGCATGTTCCGAGGCAGATTCCCCCTTCCCCTTCATCCTAAGTCATAATGTCATATATCTAATTTGTTGCAAATTTTGTCTACTTTCTGAATTTCTAGCTACTTTTCCCCTAAAACAATAAAAAAATGGAATTTTTCAATAAAAAACCTTTTTTTTGGGGGGGGGGGGGCTTTGTACCAAAATTTGAGGGGGGGGGGGTGTTGCCGGGGGAAATTTTGGTGGGAAGTTACAAATTCGGATTCAGCGACCCAAAAAACATCTAGAAAGCCGATTTCCAGTACTACCATTAATTTTTCTAGGTAGAGTCCCTATACGGTCTCTATTGCCTGGACTATAAATAATGAATCAATTTCAGCAAGATACTCAATCCACGTAGCTGGCATTGAAATTGGATATCAAATACGATGCATGACTATTTTAAAATATTTTATTTGCAGAATAATAGAAAATAAAGAACATATATTAAAATATTACCCAAACATATGAAAAATTAATTTTTCATTAAAAGAATGAATAAAAATAGAAATTGAAATTCGATGAATTTGGATTTTAAATATGAAACTTTATTCTTGTTTTTCGTCCATAAATACTCAATTTCAGAGAAAAAAATCTTACTTGAAAAATAAAAGTTATTTCATGCGGACCGCGGCCAAATCGAAATACACGAAACAATGCAGTTCTGAACGCTGTATTTCACTATCGAAGAATTTGTTGTTTCCATGGCAACAAGGCATTCCATTGAAATCATATTGAATGAGTTTAGAATCGGGGCCAATGAGCAAGACTGTACTTGCGAATGAGACCCACTCCATAGCCTTAATCTCCTTCCTTCGCATCAAAGCTCAGTGAAGTCAGTTTCGGCCTCGACTGAACACCAATCGCTGTCAGCGCCATCTATTGTTTGAAATTCGAACTAAATTCAAGAATCACAGTAAAAAAAACTCCTGACATCATACATAAACCTCCTGCAAGAATTTTTTTTATATCTGTCACCGTTTGCAAGTTACTTTAAAATCGTCGGTCATTTTTGGGACACTCGGTATATATATATATAATTCAACATTTGAATGGAGGGTGATTTGGGTGTCTGGGGATCATGATCGGTGAAAATGTGCCAAAATTTTCAGGATTTGCTTTTCTCTGGACGGCTTCAATGGGTAGCTTTCTATATTTTGTAACTACCTAAAAACTTGATGATTTTTGGACACTTTTTTAAAAAGAAACTTTAATAACATTTCTTTTTATAATTGTGTTTTAGAATTTTTCTACAACTTCTCCCACTCTTAAGGATATCTAACAATGACTGAAATTTTACACATTCAACATAAAAAATAATTGAAATATCTAAATGGCGTACTGCCAATCTTAAAAAATATCCCATATGCGCATCATTAGAAGAAAATGAGTGAATAG
Source organism: Maratus speciosus (assembly GCA_963932465.1). Taxonomy (NCBI): domain Eukaryota; kingdom Metazoa; phylum Arthropoda; class Arachnida; order Araneae; family Salticidae; genus Maratus; species Maratus speciosus. Next base: position 373,420,127 of record OZ010796.1, on the reverse strand, counting down.
TAAATTTATTATGGCTCTGACGCAGGCCACATATAATGTATATGAATATGACATTCCAGGCACTATTAGATTATACATTTTGAAATTTTAAATCAGTTCGCACAATAAAATTAAAATTGTATTATACGCCGCGATCAATTAGCGTACTGGGGAAGGGAAAGCACGCTAACAGTGGAGAGTGTTATCGTGGGAAAGAAAATGGCAATTTAAACTGATAAAAGTGAGAATCCAGAAATTCTTCTTGTGTATTTGTCAGTCACAGAGAAATCTTAACGTCCAAAAATTTTACACTTGTTCTTAATCAAGTACTAATATCAATTGCAAGATTTTCCAATGCTTTAAATATTAGTGTGAAATGTGAGAGTTTCTTCAGCAAAGTTTGAGAGGATAAAAATTGAGACTATATAACACTCTTGTTTCATACCGAGGTATACAAAGTCTACAAAGAACAACAAAGCTCTTATAAAGGCAAAGATGTATTCGTTGAATATATAGGGTATGTTAAAAACATATTTGTGACAACATATTTCCTCGTTTGGTAAGCTAACAGATTTCCAAATGGCATGCTATTGTTAAAGCTTTTTTAGGCTTTTATGTGAATATGAATTCACTTTTAAAATAATAAGAACTTTGTTACAGATGGGGAGGAGAGGGATGATTTCAGAGATGCTTAGGTGGGGCGCATCCAGAAAAATGTTGGTAATCACTGCTTTTAAATGGTTGTCTTTTTATCTACATCTATTGTTTTTTATTTTCAACTCAATGAACCTTATTATTCCTTTCAGTTCGGTTCGAGACTATACAAATCGCCATTTTACCTTATGTGACGTCACAGGAATATTATCTATCATACTTATTGCATGCAATGATTACAGAAAATTTCTTTTACACTTAAAATAATATAAATAGCTTAGCATTTGTTTCCAGCTAATAATCTTTAAAGAAATAGAGCCTATTCTTCCTTTCGGTTCGAGGCTATAAAAATCGACGTTTTACCTTATGTTACGTCACAGGAATACTGTCCATAACACTAAAGGTATGCTAGAAATCAGCTTGATTTTTTTCTTATTCGGTCTTTTAACCACCTTTGATACGCGAATCATTTCATAAAATACTTATCAAAGATAGTCACTGTTTGTTTCATTCTTCATCAACCATTATGGCGATGTAGGCTTTCCCACCAAAATTTTTGAAAGAAACATTTTGTGGGCTTGATATGCATATTGTATCTCGTAATAATATTGCTCACTTATATTCTGGTAGCATCTAATACATTTTTCCACCTGAAAACCCGGCGATAATGGAGCCAAGCCTAGAATCCACGTTATGTGCGCGCGAACCTGTGGTTAGGGTGCCGGCGGTATAGGAATCGTGAGAATTAGACTGCCGAAAAATGATGGATTGGAGACTCTTACTAGAGAACCAGAGGTTCAAAACCGATCCTTCTTGAGAAAAGTATGCGCCCGTTATAGTAGTGTGTAGGCATGACACTTCAAGGCCGGATACGAACCGCGGGCTAGGCCGTGTAATTGGCCAGCAAAACACCTTCCCCATTCCTTTTTTCATTTTTTTCTTTTTAATTTTAGTTAGACCTTTTCTTCAAACTTTGTCTGCATGCTCCCCAGGTGTGTTTGATACCTGTAGTAAAACTGCCTCCCTCAGCTCATCGTAGATACAACATTAATAATGTTTGTAATAAGATTGAGGTTTCGATAATGTAATGCATGGTTTCTTTGATAAAAGGAAACTTACGTGAAGAGAAAGCGTGAACTCCAGAAGTGTTTGAAAGTGCCATCATCACGTTGCAAATGGGATGACTTTTAAAATTGTAAAAAAGGTTTATTCACATCGCAGGGGGGAAAATATAAAAAATCTTCCAGCTGTATGAGCGATATTGTACTTTTAAAGAAATGGAATATTTATTTTATTTTATTTTTTGGCATTTTTCTTCTGTGTATTTATAGTTCAGCAGATAAAAACTTGTTTCGTGCCTTTTTTTTTTCTTTTTAAAAGGAACAAATGAATGTAATATTGATTCGCAACTGCTAATATGTAGAATAGAGTCGGAATTACATTTAATTGCATATGTTCATAAACATTTGCATACTTTGGATATATGGTCTATAAATTCATATAAATGCATAAATATTTAGAAATATCCCAAAAAATACATATATCTGTTTTTTTTTTTTGTTTTTTTTTTTTAAATAAAATTTATCATGAAACGTGAATTAGTGAACACAATAAGGAATTCATCTCTGATTAAAATGCCATACATTTTGTTAAGTGTTAAAACATAACATTCAAAAAATTTAAGTACTTTCTTAAAATAAATTTTCTGAACTTACCAAAATTCAAAAACTGGTAACAAGATAGCAACATGGCTGTTCCTTGGTTCAGCCATTTATGTTATTCTAATATCAATCTAATAGGGAAAGATAAAAATATCATCTAGAAAAGATTTTTAATTAGATTTGTGTCAAGTAATGATAGAGAGCAGCACGTTGTTTAACCCTTTCAGGGGCAGAAGAATTCTCTTCTAAAATGATGAAATAATTGACTGACACCAGAATTTTCAAACGAATCTCTTAGAAAATAATAACCCGCTATATTGCACTTTCATTACATGAGCAAAATTTTATTAAAATCATTCTTGGTGCCATTTGTCAGTTTTGGAATTAAAATTAGGCGGTTAATGCGTGTGACCACCGCCCTTGAAAGGGTTAACAAACTAAATAATCTCAAACTAAATAAAGAATTTCGAAATTAATGTTCATTAACCAGATTATACCTTATGAATCATAATCATCTCTCTGAATACGAACTGCAGACATATATATTCAATTCACTTTGGACTTACTGGCATGCAATTCAATGCAATGAATTCAATGCAACATGCAATTCAATTCACTGGTATGCTCGATTCACTTTTCAAATCAGAGATTATAACTCAAAATAATACCATCCAAGCTGCAAAGCAGGATTCGAAAAAAATTGAAAGAAAAAAAAATAGATTTTCCTGATTTAAATCAAATTTAAAAAATATTGCTAAGCGTTTACCTAAAAGAAATAACGCATAATTAATTCTTGATTCTAAGCAATAATATTTTTCTTATTACTATTTTATACTTTATATTATTTTATTCATGCTTATTTTATTACCGTATTTTATGGAAGAAACACGGCAGCCGTCGTAAACGCCGCACTCCTCAAATTGGCCTGAATAAGCTTAAAAATATCGCAATCGCCGCACCCGTTGTAAACGCCGCATCCATCGGAACGCTACTTTTGTCGACAGCGTCACATTGATCTAACATTAATAAAAGTTTTCTGAGCAGTGTAGGATGCCTCGTTTTTAATATCTTAAGATGTCTGAAGTTTTATTTAAAATATTTAAATCCGATTTTAAATATTTTTATGAATTTTTAAATTAAGGAAACTCAGTTGGTATTTAAAAAAAAAAAAAAACGTAAACGCCGCACTTGGAAAAAAATTAACTTTTAAACTCGTAAACGCCGCGGCGTTTCTTCCATAAAATACGGTAGTGATAATCCTTTTTAGCACTTTCCAACAAATTCGAAACGTGTTTATGACTTCAGTTTGTCTGTCTTGGTGCCATTTGTCAGTTTTGGAATTAAAATTAGGCGGCTAGACCGTGTGACCACCGCCCTTGAAAGGGTTAACAAACTAAATAATCTCAAACTAAATAAAGAATTTCGAAATTAATGTTCATTAACCAGATTATACCTGATGAATCATAATCATCTCTCTGAATACAAACTGCAGACAAATATATTCAATTCACTTTGGACTCACTGGCATGCAATTCAATGCAATGAATTCAATGCAACATGGAATTCAATTCACTGGCATGCTCGATTCACTTTTCAAATCAGAGATTATAACTCAAAATAATACCATCCAAGCTAAATGCAGACGAAGAAACAATCAAATGTCCTCACTGTAATGTGTAATTTGTATTTGTCGGACTTCTTGTTTACGTCTCATTGCAAAGCAGGGTTCGAAAAAAATTGAAAGAAAAAAAATAGATTTTCCTGATTTAAATTAAATTTTAAAAATATTGCTAGGCGTTTACTTAAAACAAATAAAGCATAATTAATTCTTGATTCTAAGCAATATTTTTTTCTTATTACTATTTTATACTTTATATTATTTTATTCATGCTTATTTATTAGTGATAATCTGTTTTAGCACTTTCCAACAAAGTCGAAACGAGTTTATGACTTCGCTTTGTCTGTCAAAGTGTTTGACTTCGGTCGGTAGTCTGCCGTCTGCCTGTGCACTAACTCGCGTAAATATAGTCAGATTGTAATGAAATTCATATATGTTATTTGGGAGTAATACTGGAAAAAAAAGGGAGTGTTATTACATTTAAATTGAGTTTATGAAATGCCAAATGAAGCTCAAATCTGTACTTTTTTGGTGGTAGCACCGAATAAAGAGTCCGCATACCCTCGGAAGGGCGTAACTTTATTCTATAATAGCAATTATGGAAGTCAGACACCATATTCAGTGTACAAAACCCTCTTCGTGTTTTGATTACGAATCGGTATAAGTCAGCAGACGAAACCAATTTACTTCCACATTTAATCGTCCTTTTAACTTTCAAATTGCAATTAAAAGAACAAACTGATAGCAATATTTAATCTTTGCTATCAGAAATTGCGTGATGTTCGTTTTTATCCTCAAAAATAAACTATTTATTTCTCAATATAAAACAAACATAGGTAAGATGAATTGGGCTTACCTTGTATTTATGTACCGTAATTTCGGGTGTATAGCCCGCAGATCAAACAATTCAGTTTGGACCCAGAAATTTTATTCAGTATTTGAAGACCAATATTTACTATGATCTAAAAAGTTACATTTTATTTTTAAAAATTTCTGGGTCGAAACACGATTGTTTGATCCGCGGGCTATACACCGGAAATTACGGTATATCCGCATATTATCTAGTATTCTACATCCGGAAAGGGTAAATCGATCTTCTCATATCTTCTTGTATTTCTATTTTTTATCCATATGTGATGATGGTGTGAACTTCCATGTCATTTAACAAAACACATATTTTTTGTGTGACTTGTAAACTTAAATTTGTGCGGAAACTTATAAATAGAAAGAAAAAAATTAATATTTAATAAGAGGTTTAAGATATACATCTCTCCGTTAGAGAGTCTGAGTTACAAGTGAAAGTAGAGAAAAATACATGAATAAAATATTATTAGCAATAAAGAACAGGAAATTAATGCCATAAATCAGCATAACAAATTATTTGTATCAATATTTATATTTATAGTAATTTAAAATAAGAGTCTATAAATGTCTTATAGTTCTTGAGTATCGCAAAATGTTTATAATAAAATGTCTGTTTATGATTGTGCAATAACTTTTCAAATTCACTTCCTTCTTTCAGATCATAAACACTTTTGATAATTACTTTTATAAATCACATTTGATACATGAAAAAACAGTTTACTTAACTTAATTATTTTAATGTCCTTGTTTGGAGATTATATTTCACAATATCTGTCAACAATTCCCCCCTTAATCTCCTAACGAGGATTGTTCTGTAATTTCAGTTTGTTTCTATTATTTAGAAATTCAGCTTGGGCTCTGGTTTCGTCAGTATGTCCGCTGTCATGGACTTGCTTGGGCAATAACGCAATTCAATAATTTTATCTTCTTTCAGCTGTTTAATCACATTATATTTTATATCAATATGTTTCGTTTTATTGGAAAACTTTTCGGATTCTATCAGTTTAATGCAGGATTTATTGTCTTCATTAATTACTATAGGCAATCTTTGCGGTATATCGAGATCTTCTAATAGTTTTAGCAGCCATGTTAATTCTTGTGTTGCGCTCGCCGCTGCTATGAACTCTGCCTCTGCAGATGATTGTGCGACACACGTTTGTCGTTTCGTTATCCACTGTATTGGATTCTTTCCTAAAAGGAATAAATTGCCTGTTGTCGATTTTCTTGTTTTTAGATCTCCACCCCAATCTGCATCAGTATATACTTCCAGGATGGGTGGTTCTTCCGTGCTAATTACTAAATTTAAGTCTTTTGTTGAATAGAGATATCTTATTAATCTTTTAACACCTTTCCAATCTCTTTCAGACGGCGTTTCGTTTTTTCTACTCAAATGTTTACACCTACTAAAATATCTGGCCTACTTATTGTAGCAGCATATAACAGCGCACCTATTGCTTGTCGGTACTTAGTGTTGTTTGGCATTTGTGTTTCCTCATTGTCTAATCGTTGAAAGCCTGTTTCCATTGGAGTGCCGTATGGCTTAGAATCTTCTAAATTATTTTTTTTTGCAATTTCTATTATTTTTGGTGTTCAATTTAGTTTAAAGCCGTTGTGAGTCTTTCGTATTTTTATCCCGAGGTAATTGGAAATTTGACCTAAATCTTCAAGTGCGTACTTAGATTTTGGTTTATCTATTATGTCATTTATATTTCCATCTTTTCCTGCGATGAGAATATCATCTACGTATACTGCTATATAAACCGTTTTTCCCCTTCTTTTCTTATAAATAAGCAATTGTCAGCATTGCTCTGTTTAAATTTTAATTCGTTTAGTGTTTCACTAATGTTTGAATACCATGCTCTTGCAGCTTGTTTTAGTCCATATAGGGCCTTTTTTAACTTACAAACCTTATTGGGTTCTGTAGTGTTTATATACCCTTTAGGTTGTGATGCATAGACATTTTCTTCCAATTCACCATGTAAAATGGCAGTTTTGATGTCAATCTGCCTAATATTGAGATTGTGGTATGCTGCAGCAGTTATGAAGATTCTTAAACTTGTATGGGAAACTACTGGCGCATAAGTTTCGTCGAAATCTACTCCATATTTTTGTCTAAATCCTTGTGCGACCAATCTCGCTTTGTAACGCTTGATTTTTCCGAATTCGTCATATTTCGCTTTAAAAGTCCATTTCGACCCAATTACTCTTGCTCCTTGTGGGGATCAACTAAACACCAGGTTTCATTTTCATTAAGGGAATTCATTTCCTCTTCTGTCGCTTTTATCTAGTTCTGTTTTTCTATAGGATTTTCTATACTCATCATATCTTCCCAACTGTTAGGTATATACAGGGTGATTCAGCTCGTCGGTGACAAACTTTAAGGATCGATAGAGCACACCTAGACGAACATTTTTGAATAGGGAATGTAGGGTCCCTGACGCGATGGTAAGGCGCTAGGCGCTTTCGAAAATTTGGGTGCCGAAATTCGAAACGTCATAAAAACTAGGGAAATGGTTAGATTTTCTTGCTTGTTGCGTCGAAATGATTCTGTTTGTTTAGACTTTCTTCAGTACCAATTTGATAAGCGTATCTCTTAAAACATGGATAGGGGGCGCTGCAGACTTTGGAGAGCTAGACAACAACTTTAAGCCCGTTATTTTGATAATTTAACACATGCTCGCCAAAGTTTATACTCTAACTTAAAGTTTGAACCCAAAAGTAGAGCCCTGCAAAAAGCGTAAGAGCCGGAATAAAATGTCAAAGTACAGGGTGGTCGAAACTCGAAGGCTCCTAGGAGATAAACAAACAGATTTCTTGACTTATGGCATGCATTTTCATGATTCTGTTTGCTGGGGCTCTCTGAAACTCAGTTGAACGGTACAAAAAGAAACATCGATAGGGGGCGCTTTGGGCAAAAAACATAATTCGTTGACATTTCGGACGCTAACTGGAAACGGGGCGCTACGATCAGTTAGAAACAAAACAAGAGAGTAATTTACTTATCATAAGAAGCTATTAAAACTGCAGTTTGTTTGTTTTTTTTAACAAACATAGCTGGTTTCAATCATGCACAATGCGCGCAATAAAATTTACATAAGGTGCTTTTTGCTGATTTATGCAAAAGATATCGTACCATATCGATATGCAAAAGATACGTAATGCGTAGACGACAACGCGAGATGACGTAGTTGTATGCGCAGACACGTCTTTTGAACGTGCGGTACCTACTTAAGCTTCGGGTTACTTGTCTGCAGATCGGTAGTAGGATGGAACGGTACACAAACTCTGAATTGGCTGACATGCATTTGGCGTATGGCGCTGCTGGTTGTAATGGACGAGCCGCTCAGCGGTTGTACGCCGAGCGTTACCCCAACAGGCAAATCCCCTGCCATGCCTTCTTCGCTCGAGTACACCAGAGGTTGTCCACAACGGGATCTTTCGACGGAGGCAGGCCTGAACGGGAGCGATCAGTGAGCACCCCCGACAACGAAGAGGCTGTGCTTAACCTGGTTGAGGACAACCCAGGTCTTAGCACGAGAGATATCGCCAGACATGTTGGCATTTCGCAAGCAACTGCGTGGCGCATCTTACGTTCCCGGAATCTGCACCCCTACCACATCCAGCGGGTGCAGTTGCTCAGAGAGCAGGATTTTGGCCCTCGAGTGGAATTCTCAAGATGGTACTTGGCGATGAGATCCAGGGATCCCCGTTTTGTAAACAGCATTTTGTTTACGGACGAGTCCACCTTCAGCCGGGAGGGAATGTGGAACGCCCACAACAGTCATGTGTGGTGTGATGAAAATCCACATGAAACCAGAAGCCGAGAAGCCCAGGAGCGTTTCTCAGTAAATGTGTGGGCCGGCATTCTGGGGGATTGCCTCATTGGCCCTTATTTGTTACCTGAACGGCTGACAGGTGGAAATTACCTGATTTTCCTGGATCAAGTGCTGCCGCAGCTTCTGGATGAGGCGCACGTACCCGAAGGTTCGCGTCGCCAGATGTGGTTCCAGCACGATGGAGCTCCGGCCCATTACACGAACGACGTGCGTCTCCATCTAAACGCAAGGTATGGCCAGCGGTGGATCGGGCGTGGGGGTCCAGTTCACTGGCCTGCCCGATCACCAGACCTCACCTGCTTGGATTTCTTCCTTTGGGGTTACCTGAAGGCCGAGGAATACCATACACCTGTCAGCAGTGCTGAAGAACTTGTGGCGCGCATTGTGGCAGCTGCAGGGCAGATCAGAGATACTCCTGGCATTGTTGGAAACACACACTCCTCAATGCGACGGAGGTGCGAAGCCTGCATCATGGCCCAAGGTCGAAATTTCGAGCATCTTCTGTAGTGTTATTTTTTGTAAATAAATTTCCAGTATCATTGATGTTTTTGGTCTAAATTTATTCAGAAGTGTTGAGCAGAGGTAGAAAATGTGTTTTCATTATTACTAACTGATCGTAGCGCCCCGTTTCCAGTTAGCGTCCGAAATGTCAACGAATTATGTTTTTTGCCCAAAGCGCCCCCTATCGATGTTTCTTTTTGTACCGTTCAACTGAGTTTCAGAGAGCCCCAGCAAACAGAATCATGAAAATGCATGCCATAAGTCAAGAAATCTGTTTGTTTATCTCTTAGGAGCCTTCGAGTTTCGACCACCCTGTACTTTGACATTTTATTCCGGCTCTTACGCTTTTTGCAGGGCTCTACTTTTGGGTTCAAACTTTACGTTAGAGTATAAACTTTGGCGAGCATGTGTTAAATTATCAAAATAACGGGCTTAAAGTTGTTGTCTAGCTCTCCAAAGTCTGCAGCGCCCCCTATCCATGTTTTAAGAGATACGCTTATCAAATTGGTACTGAAGAAAGTCTAAACAAACAGAATCATTTCGACGCAACAAGCAAGAAAATCTAACCATTTCCCTAGTTTTTATGACGTTTCGAATTTCGGCACCCAAATTTTCGAAAGCGCCTAGCGCCTTACCATCGCGTCAGGGACCCTACATTCCCTATTCAAAAATGTTCGTCTAGGTGTGCTCTATCGATCCTTAAAGTTTGTCACCGACGAGCTGAATCACCCTGTATATTGGATCGTGCCGGACTGCATAAGCAAACCTGTCCGGCGGCACACCTCTATTGGTTCTTTCTGATCTTCTCACTTGTGGAATTTGTTGATGTGACGCGGGTGGTGGACTTAGTTCGTTTTGTGTTGGTGTCAGATCTATTTCCATTTCATTCGTGTCTTTCTGTTGTGTGTGTATGTTTGTTCCCGCGATTAATTCTCTTCTATCTAGATTTTCGTTAGTATCTGGATTAATTTTATTTTCTATAAATTTTACGCTTCTGGCCAATATTACTCTTCCGTCACTTGTATAGATTCTGTACGCCTTAGAGCGACTGTCATATCCAACAAAAGTGCCCTTTTCCGCTCTATTATCTAATTTTCCTCTCTTTGATTTGTGTATGTAGGCGTATGCAGTACAGCCAAAAACTTTGAGATATTTCAAATTCGGTCTCCTATTCATCCATAATTCATAGGGTGTGGTGCTTACCGATTTTGAAGGTAGCCGGTTCTGTAAGTGATTCGCGGTACATATGGCTTCCTCCCATAATTTGTGCGGGAGATTTGCTTCATTTAGCATACTTCTAACCATATCTAGTAGCGACCTATTCTTACGCTCTGCGACACCGTTTTGGCGTGGGTTAAATGGTACGGTGAGCTGATGATGAATCCCATTTTTTTTTAGATATTTTTCTATTTCGTTACCCGTATATTCACCACCGTTGTCCGATCTTATCTCAGTAGGCATTTTCCCAAATTTGTTTTTCACCATTGAGATGTATTCTTTCAATTTTTCTGAAGTCTCACTTTTATTTGCCATTAAATAAATTACACAAAATCTCGTATAATCATCGATAAAAGTGACGAAGTATCCCCCCCCCCCAATTGTGAGTGTAGGGCCACATACATCAGAATGAACTAACTTGAGCCTTTTTGTAGCTCTATATGCACCTGATTTAGGAAATGGGATCTCGCTGATTTTTGACTTGATGCATACCTCACATTTCGCATTATGTTTGCAGTTGTTTATTTTAATTCCCTCAACTAAGTCCTTTCATAATATGGACTTTATTGTGTCGTAGCTCCTATGCCCCATTCGCCTATGCCACAAATCTATGCAATTTGCATTTGAGCAGTTGTAGGTAACATTTGCGTAGTGCTTGTGATTTTCATCTTTACTAACATGTATTTCATACAGATTATTTTTAAGTTTACCTTGAAGTATAACGTCGCCTTCGTGAATTATATCACATTTATCTTTTTCAAATTTGACTTTGAAACCGTTTTTAGTTGCCCTACTCACTGACAGCAGGTTAGTTTCTATGTCAGGAACGTGTAGTACGTCGCGTAATATAACTTGTTTAATAATTATCAAGTAGGAGCTTGGTGCAATATAATAAAAGCGTAAAAAATAGCAACGTTAAAAGCACCAAAATTTTAAATTCTAAGCATACCGATTTCGGTAGCATATAGCATACCTTCCTCAGTGCTAAGGATGGCGGAAATTTGCTCACATATATAGAAGAGATGGGGATTCCAGTTAAAGGTTTATTGACCAACAGGAAAACGGAGGATTGCAGGCAACAGCCAATAGGAAAAAAGATGGGAAATGGAGCCGAAGTAGTGAGGGGGGGGGGATTAAGAGAAAGAAGTTTTTATGTAATATTTCCAACAGTCTGATAATGGGGGAATAGCGAATTCACAATTAACAATATTTTTTATATTTTTATAAATATGAAATGCTTCAAGGAAGTTAAGTTCGTGTATAGAAGTAGGTTTAGAGATCATTTTAACCGAATTGAAGTGAAAAGTATGATTCATCTCCCAGCAATGTTTTGCAATAGAGAATTTATTGATTTCTTGTTTTTTAATATATTGTTGATGTTCTTTGATACGAAATTTTAAGCAGCGTTTGGTTTGTCCAATATAGGAAAGGCCACACTGGCAATTAATACGGGTAGATACCACATGAATTGGATAATTCAATAGGATCTTTGAGTTTGGAGAGGGTGAGTTTATTGGTAGAGGCAAAAATTATATTGAAGTCATATTGTCTAAGAATTTTAGTAATGGGAAAGCTTGATTTAGAAAAGAAGGGTAACACAATGCTAATATTGGAAAGAGTAGAAGACTGAGGAGAGTTTGAGGAACGAGGATGCTGAAGTTTAAATAGAGCAGTATCAATTATAGAAGGGTTGTATCCTCTGTCAATCGCAATGGATTTAATGTATTGAATTTTACTATTAAATGACTGAGAATCAGAGCAAACATGTATGGCACGATTTATAAAGGCATAAAAAGCGGACATTTTTTGGCTTGGGGGATGACAAGAACGAGCATAGGGTGGCAAAGAAACAGCGAAGCTTTTGCGATAGACGGAAGTAGTGAAACCGTTTGCAGTGCGAGTGACAAGGGTATCCAAAAATGGGAGAGAACTATTATTTTCAGTTTCATAAGTGAATTGAATATTGCTATCAATAGAGTTCATAATGTTAAGGATATTATCAATATTGTGAAGGGAGGTGTCAATTAAGGTGAATGTGTCATCAACATAACGAATCCAGAAAGGGAAAGAAAATTTATTGAAAAGAGAGCATTCAAAATAATGCATATAGATATCTGCGAGGATGGGTGACAGGGGAGAGCCCATGGCTAGACCAATTTTTACAAACAATCGACGGTCTAGCCATGAGCTCTCCCCTGTCACCCATCCTCGCAGATATCTATATGCATTATTTTGAATGCTCCCTTTTCAATAAATTTTCTTTCCCTTTCTAGATTCGTTATGTTGATGAAACATTCACCTTAATTGACACCTCCCTTCACAATATTGATAATATCCTTAACATTATGAACTCTATTGATAGCAATATTCAATTCACTTATGAAACTGAAAATAATAGTTCTCTCCCATTTTTGGATACCCTTGTCACTCGCACTGCAAACGGTTTCACTACTTCCGTCTATCGCAAAAGCTTCGCTGTTTCTTTGCCACCCCATGCTCGTTCTTGTCATCCCCCAAGCCAAAAAATGTCCGCCTTTTATGCCTTTATAAATCGTGCCATACATGTTTGCTCTGATTCTCAGTCATTTAATAGTAAAATTCAATACATTAAATCCATTACGATTGACAGAGGACACAACCCTTCTATAATTGATGCTGCTCTATTTAAACTTCAGCATCCTCGTTCCTCAAACTCTCCTCAGTCTTCTACTCTTTCCAATATTAGCATTGTGTTACCCTTCTTTTCTAAATCAAGCTTTCCCATTGCTAAAATCCTTAGACAATATGACTTCAATATAATTTTTGCCCCTAACAATAAACTCACCCTCTCCAAACTCAAAGATCCTATTGAATTATCCAATTCATGTGGTATCTACCGTATTAATTGCCAGTGTGGCCTTTCCTATATTGGACAAACCAAACGCTGCTTAAAATTCCGTATCAAAGAACATCAACAATATATTAAAAAACAAGAAATCAATAAATCCTCTATTGCAAAACATTGCTGGGAGATGAATCATACTTTTGACTTCAATTCGGTTAAAATAATCTCTAAACCTACTTCTATACACGAACTTAACTTCCTTGAAGCATTTCATATTTATAAAAATATAAAAAATATTGTTAATTGTGAATTCGCTACTCCCCCATTATCAGACTGTTGGAAATATTACATAAAAACTTCTTTCTCTTAATCCCCCCCCCCCTCACTACTTCGGTTCCATTTCCCATCTTTTTTCCTATTGGCTGTTGCCTGCAATCCTCTGTTTTCCTGTTGGTCAATAAACCTTTAACTGGAATCCCCATCTCTCCTATATATGTGAGCAAATTTCCGCCATCCTTAGCACTGAGGAAGGTATGCTATATGCTACCGAAACCGGTATGCTTAGAATTTAAAATTTTGGTGCTTTTAACGTTGCTATTTTTTACGCTTTTAATATAACTTGTTTGTTTTTATTTTCGGTATGAATTATTACCTCTCCACATCCATATGAAATCAGTTTGTTACCATTAGCGACTGTGACGTTTGTTTCATTATTATTTGTAATTTTGGTAAAAAAATTCTTTCGAATTTACTATGTGACTGGAACTGCCACTGTCCACTATAAAAGTGTCTTTATTTTCGGACTCTTCGGTTAGTAAAGCGACACTGTTGTTTTCATTTACTGTGTGTTTTCTTTCTTCAGGTTCCGCATTTTTATGAAAATTATTTTCTTCATAAACTAGTGATGTTGAATTGTTTTTATTTTTATAGTGTCTGTTATTAGTGTAACTGTTGTTGTTTTTCGTTTTTAGAAACCAGCAGTCTTTATTTGAGTGGTTTTTCATTTTACAGTGTGAGCAGTACTTATTGCTGCCTCTTTTCTGTTCTGAATGATTAAATTTACCTTGTGTTTTATAGGCTTTATTGCTGTTTTCGGAATTTTCAGTATTACCTACTCTGCGAGTATATTCATCCGTAAGCTTGCTTTTTATAAATTGTACGGTTAACTCAGCTTCATCTCTGGCCTCCAGGGCAGTAACTAGGGTATAGTAGGACGGTGGCAACGAGCACAGCAGTAGTGCTGAAATGTGCGAGTCAGTTATGTTTTCACCTATGGCTGACAGTTTATCCACTATCTCTAAAATTTTTGTAATGTGGGCTGTCATATTGCCACCTTCAGTTAATTTTGTACTGTACAATTTTCGTAGCAAGTACAGCTTACTAGGGAGATTAGATCTCTCATGGATTTGTATAAGTGCGTCCCATGTTTGCCTAGCTGTATTTAAATTTTTGACATGCACTATTTGACTGTCGTCAATGGACCAATTTATTAAAGCCCTTGCTTTTCTGTCTTTCTTGGTCTAAGCATCGTTCAATGGAGTGGGGGCCTCTTCCGTAATAACTTCAATAAGTTCATCTCGTATCAATACCATTTCGACCTTGAACAGCCAATTTGTATAATTGTTCGCGTTCAATTTTTCAATCGCCGTGCTATCTTTTGTAGAAGAAGCCATAATGTTGCTAAGATTCGTTTTATTTTTTTTTTAAATAAATTACCCTATCGGATTACCAGATTTTATTTTTATCAATTAGTGACGATGTTTTTATTGAGAATTTTTTTTCACTCTCATAATCAATTTGATAGCAATATTTAATCTTTGCTATCAGAAATTGCGTGATGTTCGTTTTTATCCTCAAAAATAAACTATTTATTTCACAATATAAAACAAACATAGGTAAGATGAATTGGGCTTACCTTGTATTTATGTATATCCGTATATTATCTGGTATTCTACATCCGGAAAGGGTAAATCAATCTTCTCATATCTTCTTGTATTTCTGTTTTTTATCCATATGTGAGGATGGTGTGAACTTCCATGTCATTTAACAAAACACATATTTTTTGTGTGACTTGTAAACTTAAATTTGTGCGGAAAATTATAAATGGAAAGAAAAAAACTAATATTTAATAAGAGCTTTAAGATATACATCTCTCCATTAGAGAGTCTGAGTTACAAGTGAAAGTAGAGAAAAATGCAGGAATAAAATATTATTAGCAATAAAGAACAGGAAATTAATGCCATGAATCAGCATAACAAATTATTTGTATCAATATTTATATTTATAGTAATTTAAAATAAGAGTCTATAAATGTCTTATAGTTCTTGAGTCTCGCAAAATGTTTATAATAAAATGTCTGTTATAATTGTGCAATCACTTTTCACATTCACTTCTTTCTTTCAGATCATAAACACTTTTGATAATTACTTTTATAAATCACATTTGACACATGAAAAAACAGTTTACTTAGCTTAATTATTTTAATGTCCTTGTTTGGAGATTATATTTCACAATATCTGTCAACACAAACATATGGTAAAGACATAAACATACGGTAAGCAAAGTGACTATTCTTTGTAGAGTAAAGATGTAAGACTTTAAATAATGTTTGTATGTGCTTTTTAAAATTAGATCTTGGCTTCTAAAGAATATACTGCCAATCTAAAAACAATGGACAACGTGGTCGAATTTAACGAGAGGTTTTGCCAACCTTTTGCATACTGTTGCAGTCAATTTTTTCATGCAGTTTTGTTTATTTGTTAGCTGGTTTAGTTTAAGCATTTTATGCTATGCATTAAATTGATTTTATTGATACAAATGTGAAAGCTTTCCTTAAAATTACAACAATTTATATTGCCTTAAGAATTTTTATGAATTAAAACTATACAAATTTATTCAGATATATACTACTTTAATTTTGCTCATTTTCATCGTTAACCCTTTCGCTATTGGCGTCTTTGTTCAAGGACATACCTTTTAGAATTTTTTAAAGATTTTTAATTTTATTTAAAATAATTTTACGATTTTTTTCTACATTTTTAAACATTTCCCTATCAAAAGCTCAAATGTTTAGAAATCAAACCAATATACGATAGAA
Source organism: Maratus speciosus (assembly GCA_963932465.1). Lineage (NCBI taxonomy): Eukaryota > Metazoa > Arthropoda > Arachnida > Araneae > Salticidae > Maratus > Maratus speciosus. The sequence continues at coordinate 373,403,875 of OZ010796.1, read as the reverse complement.
TATTTTTGAAGAAAAACTTCATCGAGAAATTTTTTAATCAAAATCAATGCTCTCGTCCAGAAAACAGTTATTCAAATTATGTAATTCTGATGTAATTTAATATCAGATATAGCTTATATTTGTTATTTTGTTAAGAAAACAAGAGACTCTTAAGTAAACGTATAGTGATAGTTATAAGTAATTATAATTTTTGTTACGGAATTATTTTAAAACGTGTGACCATGACGTTTGTCCTTTTTCTAACAATAAATACGTTCAGCAAGAATTCTTTATTACATGTTTTTTAGCTTATTGGAAGAATTATTAACAACGTGTAAAAACTTCATAATTTTTATTTCATTTTTTAAATGTTGATACTGAAATGGTTAAAACATTAGATTGTCATACTCTTATTCCTATGTTTATTAAATTGGTAACACATAATTAAAAGGATCATGGGCGCCCATTTGATTACATTTAGTGGGAAAGCTCAGTACTTCGATGCGGGGGAGGGGGAGATGTTCAGCAAGTAATTATTTTTCAGATGCACCAAAAAGGCTTAATTTTAATGATAAAAATGAATAATAAATTTGACAATACCAAATTCTAGAGTTGCTTTAGCTCCAATCTGCAACCCCCCCCCCTCCCACACACACACACACATACATACTAATGGCACTTATAAAAAAGATATTTTTAAGCATGTAAATATAGGAAATTTCATTGTTTACCAACTAAAATGTTGTGCAAACTTCTGAACACTCACCCTATGTCCATAAATCGTCGGAAAAACATCTGAAGATTAGATGGATTATAATCTATCTTCTAGACAGCTGTGACAGTAGCACTTAGTTAAGATGACCAGATGAGCGATCGCTGGTCAGAGATTAATTTCAGGGACGAGACAGCCTGCAAAGGCACTGAATTCGCAAAGCCCATAAGGTATCCCTGTGATCATTCCCGACTTTCACTTTGAGGCAGATGGTCCCCAGAGCGTGGGAAATTATGGTGTATCCTAGCTAAAAGCTCATGAGCAAATCAGAAACAGGAAGAACAAGGATTGGCTGAATCCTAACGCCAAAGAAAAGACAATTTTTAGAACTGAGAAGAGAGTCCTGGAGGAGTAGTTAGTTAATGACGGGGACGCGAAGTGGCAAGTTGGACTTGCGGGACTTGCGCCGAGCTTTCGTTACGGAGAATTAGATTCTCCAGTTCTTATCTTACGCTCTCACCTTGTGAGCAGCAAAGCATACCGGGTCTGCAATCATCGTACTTACGTTAGTGAGCGACGGGAGATTGGATCTCCCAGCCAGAACTATTATTAACGTAGATCGTCATAGACCGCACGGACTAAGCTGTATTTGATCAATCTCTTACTGGACTATCCGGAGATATATCTTAAAGCTGCCACCTTTCAATAAGACTTTTTTTCCTCGCCACGTACGTTAACAAATATGTTGTGGCGCAGGAGCGATCTGAAATAACTCTCATTCTGAAAAAAAAAATCCACTTTGTCATTTTAATTAATAAAATGTCATTTATTTATTTCCTCATAATTTGAGTTGTAATTTGATTTCACTCCCCTTCGAAAACAAGCCTTGGCCGGCTCGCTACCACGTTACCGAAGGTCGCACAATGTTTAAAATGTATGTTAAAATAAATTATCTCAATTATATGAGAGTTTAGTAACCTCTCTAGGTAGAACTACTTATTTAAAATGTAATCTTAAAATTATTTTTCATTTTGGTGTTAAAGTACACCAAATCAACAATAGTGTGACTTTACACTTTGGTGGCAACTAATTTGCCACCAAAAGTGATGCTTGTTTACACCAGTTGATTGTTCGTGTTTCATTACACCGATTTACTGGTGCTGTTTCCTTACACTACTTCTGGTGGCAACTTAGTTGCCACTATTTTTGGTTAAAGTCACACCAATATTTTTTACAGTATATGGCATGTTCGGTATTGAAAATGAGGTGTGTAGCATTTACGGTTCATTTACAGAGATACTCAAAAGAATTCCGTTACATTACGGCCTATGGGGGAAAATCGTCTGCGGTGTGTTTTAATGATATTACATTATTTTAAACATATTGAAATTTACAAATATATCACTGAGGTTTACCACTACAAGACGCTTACTGTAGAATTTAGTATGCATGTAAGTTATTGTTCATTTTCAGGGCCACACAAAAAAATTTGGCTACAGAAGAAATTGAACTATTGAAGCCTATGAACAATAATTGTGGGAAGTTCATTTTCAGTTCTAGTAACGCGTTTTGAAACCGAACTGTTTTTTTAAATAATACTTGGTGTGTATAAATTCTATAGATCATATACAGGGCTGCACAAAAAGCAAATCTGATACTTTCCAATTACTGATTGTAATAGCAGAAATTGGGCTTTCAAATGCCTTATGCGGTTTAAATTGAACTTTTTTTTTAAATAATACTTGGTGTGTATAAATTCTATAGATCATATACAGGTCTGCAGAAAAGTTCTCAAGTACATTTCCGTTTATTCACGGAAACTGCTGAATGGAAATTTTCAATTATGCTATTCGTTTAGCTGAAGTATCTTTTAGCATACAATGCAGTACACATATAAATCTATAGATCATATACAGGGCTGTACAAAAAAAGATCGGATATTTTTCACACTTTTTATGGTAATAGCAGAAATTTGATTTTCAAATGCATTATGCTTTTTTTCCCAATTGTTGATTTCGACATCATCTTTCACCTTAACTGTGAAATTTTGTTCCAATATTCTGAATGTGTTGGAAATTGTTAAATAATCTATGCTGGACGCCTGATTTTTCGTTCTTGTTTATTATAATTCTGAATCAGTATTCATAAGAATGTCTGATCATGACTACTGATTCCAGGCTGAATATTCGAAGATCTATGCATTTTCCAGCTGAATTATTTTTAGCATACTAAGACAGATGTTTGTAGGATAATTCATATAAGGCTGCGCAAAGAACTGAATACATTGCCGTCTATGGGTGGAAATTTCTTAAAGTACATTTACCGTCGTGTTATGTATTTTTTCCTGAATTAATTTTTTTTTTTAAATATGAAGCAAATATAAAAATCTGTAGATAGTATACAAAGCTGTATACATAATTATTATAGTGCATTTACATTGGTGGAAATTACTGATGATAAATTTTTGGCTCTGTTATTTATTTTGCAACTAAGCTAAATTTTAACATATTTTACGGTCTATATAAAGATATCACGCACAGGGATGCGCAAAATGTTTTCAGTACATTTCCGGCGATAGATTGTAATTTCTGAAATTTGATTTGAAATGAATTAAGAGTTTTCTAAAATGATTATTTAGATATATTTTTTTTACCTTTGTAAACAGTGAAGTTTCGTTACAGTATTCTCAAAGTGTTGTAAAATGTTTAAAAAAATATGCTTGGCTCAAGATTTTTCTTTTTTGTATAAAGTTCTGTGGGATCCCAGAAAAAAGATTTGTTGAACTTTTTTTTCTTATTTCCTTTAAAACAAATTTCAACGAATACTGAATACCATTAGTTTAGGTATCATGGTTATCTTTAAGTATCATGGCTAATAAGTCACATTAGGAAAGTAATTGATATCAATGCAGTTATCAATCATTTATTATTAATATAAACCCACACTTTTCGTTTTTAATGCCGAAAAATTCACAAACTTCAAAGTATCGTAACTCTAAGTTTACAAAAATTATTTTTTTTTTTTTTGTTACCTTTTCTTTCATTTTTTTACTACAGAAAGAATGTTTTTCTAAATAGTATACCGGATTGCATAACAATTTTAATTTTGTAATATTTTCAAAAATAACGGAATAAGTAAATAGCTTTTAACATGATGGAGAACATCATTTCAAGCATTTATGCAATTTAAAGTTTACTTCTAAAACTAACGGTTTAGGAATCAGTTATAGGTTACCAATGAGAAAAGAAACCCTGTATATAGTTATTGGCTAATACTTAATATAGATAGAGACTTAATTTTAAATTTTAATATCAAATACAGACCCTTAACGTTACCAAATTTTATATATTTCTTTATATTGTAATAATCAAGCAACGGAAGAGGGGAGAGATTTTATAGATGAGTGGGGAGCAAAAGCTGATTCCAATGATGGATAAAAAAGGGAAATAATTTATTTATGATATTTGAATAATTGAATTATTAATTAATATTTAATATTTAAAAATTTTATTCCAAACTACGTCGAAATTTTGTGCTTAGAACTATTACAAAGTACAATATAATACAAAAAGTAGTGATTTATCAATTGATATTTGAAAAATACATTCCAAACTATAACGAAATTTTACGTTTAAACTATTACAAAATATAAAGTAAAACAAAAACTAATGAAATAAATAAATTGTTCTTTGAATTAACTCTAAATGATCATTATTTAACAGTGATTGGTTCAATTAAAAAAAATCATCTATCAATAATTATGAAAAGATGGTTAAAATTAATATTTTCATGCTTTTTAGCATCTGAATTTAAATGTTCTTGGAGATCCAACCCCGGCTTCCCGGGTTACAAAATATTGTTTAAAACCATATTAGGTAGATTTCGTATGAAATACTACCTATTGGGATCATTCCTATGTTGGAATTTCTGAAAAATTTTTGCAGATCTACACCGACCATGACCCCTAGAACCCAAAACCACCCTCAGTAAAAAACTTTATCTATCTATCTATCTATCTATCTATCTATCTGTCTATCTATATATATCACTTTCTTCTGGACACGATAACGTTCGTAATTCTGCACCAATCTCTTCCAAACTGATACATAAAATCAATGGGCATAAAATCTCGGTTAAGTTTGTTAATGGGCAAAATCGGACCAAGGGGGTGGAGATAGGGAGGGGTTTTGTGAAAAACGAAAACCCCCCATAACTTCTTAATATTTGTACATATCAAATCAGTTTAAAGTTTTTATTACTTCTAAAAATAGGGCCAAAATTTTATGTATCACAGATTTTTGATAAAGTTAAAAATGGGCTCAAGGGGCGCAAAAAATAGGGTTTTCGGGAGAAACAAATTCATAACTTCGTCAATTCTAAAGATATCAATTTCAATTAATTTTATTATAAATCTCCTTAATATTATCTACAACTTTTATATTCACAAGTTTTTGATAGGACCAATTCGTACCCCCCCAAAAAAAATAAAAACGAAAACAAAAAGGGGGGTTGAAGAAGTAAAAAATCCTTAACTCCGTCAATTCAAAAGATATAAAATCCCCATGAATTTATCATATATCTTCTTAATATTGTCTACAACATCTATATAGACAAGTTATGGATAGGACCAATTCTTACAGCAAAAACAAATTAAAAATACATAGCGGTTGAAGAAAAATATCATCGTAAGGGTGTATTCAAATCCAAACTGCTTATTTTCTGACTCATTTTACAATTCATTTTTGCTCTCAGAGGCTTCCAATTGGTACGTTTTCTTACTCAGAAATTATATAATGTACCGTAATGGTCAATTTCTTGATAGAGGCAGAATATATTTTTTAAAAATGCTGTTAAAGTGGGCATTTTGAACAGAATTTCCCGACGCGATTGTGTTAGAAACGAAAAATATTGCCCTACTGAGAAAATAATTGTTTATTAATCAAGTTTTAATTAATTGAAAGGAAAATAAAAACACAGGTCGCTTATAAATCTTTTCAAAAATCACGTCAGCATGTTTCATATTTTTTTTTATTATTATTCTTAAAAATGAATCTGAAAATGTGCCAGAAAATTTCGAGTTGTTGAGCGTGGAAAAATATTTTTTTTTTAACATCGCCTTAACATGATTCTGATAAAACCAGCTATTTTATAAAAAGGAAATAAAAACTCGTCAAAAGCAGACGGATAAAACTGTTAAAGTGGATTTATATCTAATAATGATTTAGTTTTTGTTGGTGAAATTAGTATACTTAACTTCGAAATCTACCTCTGCCTGTAGGCCGGGCCGGCAGGGATTTTTTTTTTTTAATTGAAATCTCTAATCGATTTTTTACATTTAATATATTATTTAGATTATCCGTCGACACCGCCAAAAATATTATTTTTTTTAAGGAAAATATCAATAATGTATTCAAACAACGTTTTGAAATTTATTAAAAGTGGCACTTTCGTATTAGCCGCATGTCAGGAGTTAAAAGCGAACTCTGTTAAAAAAAAAAAAAAAAAAAAAAAAAAAAAAAAAAAAAAATCCGTTAAAATACGGAAAATGTACTGGCAGTCGAGATACCAGTACTATTTTCGTATTTTAATGAAAAAAAAATTCCGTAAATTCCAGAAAATTTTCCGTTTTATCACAAAAATTTTCCGGTTTTCTTCGTATTTCCGTATTTAAATATTTACTTTTAAAAGACAAAATATAATTTTTCTAGGGCAAACTTACATCTTTATGAATTTCAATCTTCGCGCTCACGTTTGCATTAAGGCCAGAATATCTCTAATTTAAACAACAGTAAACAAACAACACTTACCCGCCACGGGATTCGAACTAGGGAACTGGCCCTTTCTAGCTTAGCACCCTTGACCATTAAGCCACGGTTACACAAGCTGCATTTTCAAATCGTTACTTATTTCAGGTGCCTTTTATGAGGCAAGGGCAATATGTTAAACAAGGAACGTATTTTCGTACAGATATATATATTTTTTTAATTGAGTATGCAATTCTGAATGTTTTACGCATTTTTTCTATAACTTTGAATATTTGGCTTTTTAATGTCACGCTTTATAAAAGATAAATTTCAGTCCTTAAAATATTACATGCATGAAAGAATGTATTAAGAGATAATTGCTTCTTTTTTGCAAGATTTTAAAAATGTTATTGTAATATTATCGTTATTTATCTACTTATTTTTGCAAGAATACAAACATATTCATTTCAACCATGTACTTTTTTAAAATTTTTCAAATTATTTGTATGGTGATCTACTGTATACTCAAATAAAGTAATTACTACATGGTATATAAATAAATTTACTTTATTTCTTATTATAACTTAGATAAACATCAATTTCATAAAATAAAATTCATTATTATATTTCAGATATGTTGAAAGTTTTTAGTGTGAATCTGTTAAAGCGAATAGATTAAAATTAAAAATAGATTTTTTCTTTTTAAAACATCCTACAGAGACTTAAAAATTAATAATAGCTTGTTATAAATAAATCAAACATTATTTTAAAATCATAATAAAAAATACACTCTAACATTCCCTTTTCAACTGTCTCACACTTAAAAAGAAGTAATAAGCTTTTATTATTTTTTTTAAAATATTGTAAAAATGTTAACTTTTTATTATTAAAGAAAAGAAAAATATTATAGCGAGTTGTTTAAATATACATACTATAGATGGGGCCATAAATGCTATCGCTTTTCCTTGAAAACCCATGTAAAACTAACATTTAGCCAGTATTGGGCAATCAAAATTAAAAAAATAAACGGTTAAGTGCGAGTATTACTCGCGCACAGAGAGTTCCGTAGAATAAATATATGAATTTTTAATTGTATTATTAAAAAAACCGTTGCTAAAAGTATACTAAGACTTTGTAAAAAACTATACAACGTAGGCTTGGATATAACTGTATATACTAGAAAAGTGTAAATGAATATACCATGAAAGTTCAAAGGGATATGGAACCTAAATAATATCAAATATAGCTATTCTGTATAACTCATTTTTTAATATCATCCTAATCTGTTTATGATGAACTTAATTCGGTACTGACAATAAAAGTCGTACATATTTAAACTTCATTTGGTATTTCATAAAACTAAATTCAGCATAGTAATAACCTTTATTTCTACAGTGTAGCTAAAACAAAACCTTTGTTCAAAGTTTAAATTTGGCATTGTGCTAAGCGCTCTTCGAAAGGAGGTCGCCAAGTTGCAATGCCGCCTTGGTCCAGGGCGCGTTTTTCCAGATAGGTTTTTAATTAACTTTTAAAGTCAATCGAGGCATTTTGTGATATCCACTCAATGCAAACTAGTCGCGAATCCCACAGTATTTGTGTGATTCATTCTAATTAAACCTTTCGAGGGCGGTGTTCTTAAACACCTAATTTTTATTCCAAAACTAAAAAACGACGCCAAGAATATTTAATTAAAATTTTCCTTTTATAATGTACGTGAAAATAAGCAAGTTTGTATTTTCTAATAAATTCGTTTATAAATTCTGATGTCAAACCATTATTTCTTTAGTTTATAAACAGAATTACTCCGCACCGGAAAGGTTTAAGTGGTCGCAGTAATGTTAAAGCTTCAAAATTTTAGAAATTTATATTTTTTTAGATGTTAAACTCCTATCTTTTCTGAACATTTTGATACAATTATTTCCTTTAAATTCCCATTAGAACAGAAGTTATGTCTTTTAGAATTATACCCGCGCAATAGCTGAAGTGCCGTTTCTTAAACTTTGAAGTCATTTTTCTCTAAATGACGTTTTTGGGCATAACGCGCAAGATACCTCAAAAACTTCTGAATATTTTTTCATGAAATTTTCGAAACATATATTTCACATTATTCTGTATAAACTGGACATAAAATTTCCTTTTTATTGTTCAAAAAAATACTTTTTAGGTGATTATACTGTTGAAATTTTCAAAATTTTGTATTAGCTAAATGTAACATTGCATTAAAAATATAAAAATGCTTTAAATGCAAATTTATTTACGTTCAGGGTAATTATTACAATCTGAAGTATAAGTAAGCACCAAAATTTTCATTCTAGTTGTAATATTTATTTAGTAATCCTGCGCGTTAAATGTTATGCCAATTTTCTGTTCGACAAATGTCTAACAGTTTCGAGCCCCCTATAAATACTAATTCTGCATCTTGCAATTTTTTAAATGCATGAAATAAAAGAACATACTTATATCTTTCATCCCAATTAAATTTGTGTTTTAAAATCATATAAATTTTAAGACATTATACAGGGTGTCCAGCGAATAAGACCCTGAGTTCAAAATTAAATATCTCAAAAACAAAGATCAATAGAATTATGCGGTAAACGGTTTGTTTACTAGCTAAGCTGTAAAAATGTTGTACAGAAGTTTCAAATATTAGTTGCAAAAACCGCTAACAGATGGCGCTGTAATCGCAATACTTGTAAACTGCTTCGAAATCGAGAGCCCTAGCGTCTCATTCCTAGATGGCTCCCTATTGGGAAAGTCCATTTTTTCATTGGGGTGATGTGCAGAAATGGAGACATCTGGTCACAGAATTATTGCATCAGCTTTAATTTTAGAAAATTTCAATTAATAGAATTTTCAATAAAAAGTTTAGAAATCATTATAAGAATTTTTTAAATATTTTATTAAATTCAATCTTTAATGCCATATAATTATTTAAATCAAAATGCATATATTTAGAAAAATAATTTTGTACTTTTTATTCATTTTTTATATTTTTAAATCACGGCATAGTATTTTGGTATTATTGTTTATACCCGAATTATTATAAATAAAAAAGTAATTTTTCGCTTTTGATTTATTTTTAAATCACGGCATAATACTTTGGTTTTAGCACAACACATATATTTCTTTTCTTTGTAAACAAAGTTTTAGAGACAGAATTTATGCGTTAAATTATTTCTTTTTTAAAAGGAATTGATGATAAGTCATATCATCAACGCCAAAGCAAAAGTATTTTGGATGCTGCATGCCTTTCGAGCACTTCGGATCCTATCGCTAGAAGCTGCACCATATTTCTGTGCTCAATGATAAAAAAATGAAAACCAGTTTTAAAATTAAAATTACTTTTTAACTTAATTAAGTTCTTAAAAATAGAAACTTTATATTTTTTCATTCAAACTATTTTCTACAATTAAAAAAAAAATGATTTATGAATTGTGATTTGAAATATGATTTATTATATTATTGTAAATGCTCAATGATTTGTAAAAAAGGGGTTTCTTTTAGCTTAATTAAATTTTAAAACCAGAGACTTTGGATTTTTTTATTCAAACTTTTTTCACAGTTTAAAAAACATACCACAGAGATATTGGTATTCGGACCGAAGTAGCTTATAACAAAATTTGAAACAAATCTCAATTCTGTCAACACATGGCTCCGCTTCTGCACATTACCCAAATAAAATATTTTTTAAGTTCTTATATAATGATTGCTAAACTTTTTATTGAAAATTCTATTAATTGAAATTCTCTAAAATTGAAGCTGGTGCAATAATTCTGTGACGAGATGCCTCCACTTTTGCACATCACCCCGAAGAAAAAGCGGTCTTTCCCAATTTTCGTTCTTCCATAGGAAGCCATATAGGAATCAGACGTTAGGGCTCTCGACTTCAAAACACAATTTATAGGCATTGCGATTACAGCGCCATCTGTTAGCGGTTTTTGCAACTAATTTTTGAAACTTCTGTACAACATTTTTACAGCTTAGCTAATAAAGCTACCGTTTACCGCACAATTCTATTGATCTTTGTTTTTGAGATATTTAATTTTGAAATCAGGGTCTTATTCGCTGGACACCCTGTATGTTGAAAATGGTCTTTTTTTTTCCAATTTTAAGAGTTCTGCGACACCTTAAATCAGTCTGTTTTTAACATTTTGACATTTATTGCTTTTATACTGCTACTGGAAATTACATTACACATATATATCATTAAAAGTTGTTAACTAGGCGTAGAGTACGCCGCCCGTGTCATTATATGTATGTCCAAACTGTCCGTATCTTTAAGGGTTAATATCTCGGCTAATTACTGACAATTTTTTTTTTTCAAAAATCATTGTCAACAATGCTTTTATACTTCTGCTACGATAGATACCTTCAGCGCTGCTCAACAATTTTGCTGAATGCCCGTAAATCGAAATTTATGTGTAACAGAAAAATGCGATTTTCTCAAAAACTATGTGACCTAAGGTAATCGCTATAATTTCCCTGCAAGGTTTAAATTAACGTCTACTACCTCTAATTTTTTCATAATTTTAGCTTCAGTAGATTCGTAATTAGATGGAGGGGACATATTTTTGCGCTACATTTTTGACAATAGCTTTGAATTTTTGAGTTCAGCGTTACGAAAGCTGTCACACGATATATACAAAGAAAAGATTTTTTTTTTCAAGTAACTTAATTAGCCCTCTACATTTTTCTAAAAATATTTATAAATGTTTAATAATCTGAAAATATGTGGGTTAATATTCTTTATTACTTCCCCGAATTTGAACTTTCCATGTTCCATATAGTTTATGAGTAAAATGTGTGTGACAGACAGACAGACAGACACGGGAGTCATCTTATAATGGCTCCGTTTTTACTTTTTAAGTACGGAACCCTAAAAATAAGACGATCATAAGAACTAAGATTTTTAATTTTATGAAGATGCTACTTAATTACAAATAAATAATTTTCGCTATCAAATTGCATGAAAAGTACTAGTTATTATACTTTATAATAATCTTCATTTTATGCTTTGCTATGTAAATCATAAAGGTTTGCGTGGAAAGAAGGAGGTGCAAATATACCTAAAATTAGAACCTAAAATTACCTAATACCTAAAATTGAAGTCTGAAATTTTTGATGCGCGTTATACACCGGAACACTTGTACGCCGGAATATAATGTAACTCGTTTCCCCGTCCTTTTTATTTCCCCCAGAAAGCATTACAGGAAAGTGGTTAAAAAAACACAGTTTTTTATCGAATTACTTTCAACTCGTCTGTTGAGGATGACCCATTAAAATCAATTATCAGTTACCTTCTACACTTTATAGAGCAACAAACTTATTGATTGAACCAACTAATAAACGTTCTTGGTAATTGGATAATGGGTTCTTTTCAGATTGTGTGGTAGCTTCAACTCTTCAGAATTACGATTTACAATAATTAAAAATAATTGCATTATAAATACTGTAACGATTATAAAATCTAAATGAGGCGCATTCGAGAAAAGATAAAAAGTGACTGCTTGACGAACTGTAAACTTCATATGAATTCGAAACTGTCATTTACAGGATATATGTTTCCTTGAGAGGGTTTTATTTATTTATTTATTTATTTATTTATTTATTTTTAACATCCTTTGGCTTCAGGTTTGAGTTCGATGATGGATATTGATGGATCCAATTTTTAAATTCTTCAACAGTAAGCAGTTTTTTAGAAATGAAGAATAACTTAGCTTTATATCGTTTTAAACACTTTCCGTTGAAAAGTGTTTATGAATTAGGTTTGTCAGTCTGCCATCTGTCTGTCCATATCTCAAGTTCACGTAAATAAACTGATGAAATGTAATAAAATGAATGTTATCAAGGTTTACTATGACATGTTCGCTATTGAAAATGAAGTGCTATTATAGTTCATTAACAGGGACACTCAAAAGAATTCCATTACATTACGGTCTACGGGAAAAAATCGCTTCTGGTGTATTTTAATGATGATGCACTGTTTCAAGCAAAAATGTAAGATTATGCATTACTGAGGTACACTACAAAATACTTGCTGTAGCATATGATGTGCAAAGCAGTTATCGTCGATTTAAAGGTACTAGGACACACAAGATCATTCAGGTACTATCTCTGAACGATAATTACTGGGGATGCATTTTCAGTTGTAGGTTTACGTGTTCAAGGTTAACTAAATTTTCGCATATTATGTAGTATGTATAAATTCTATAGATCATATACAGTGCCGAACAAAAAATCTCGAGTATATTTCAGTTTATTGACGGAAATTGCTGAATGGGAATTTTCAACTGTGCTTAGCGTTTTCTAGCTGAACTAAATATTAACATATATATGTAGTATATATGTTACTGTAGTATTCATGTATATGTAGTATATATACAAATCCATAGATGGGTATTATATTAAGTTATATTATGCGTTTTTCAGATGGATGAAGTGGAAGCCTAGGATTACGAAAATTACAAATATATTATACTCCAGTCATCAATCCGGAGATAATTGGGCACAGGCGAACATTGCAAACTTATTAAAAGTACACAAAACTTTAATATTCCGGAAATGTCAAACTTAGTCATGCAAGTGCCTGATAGTCCAACAGCCGACAGCACAAAAAACTATGATATCAAGCACGAGAAAAAACCTTTATTTTATGGAAGAGTAGAAGAAGGGGAATCTAATGATCCATGTCTGCCTGAAGTGAAGGTGTGCATGAACCAAAAATTAATACCACCCGTGTTTGACTTGTAGGTTTATCATTGTGTTTGTCCTACAACTATCCGCCCTGTTTTCATACCTTTGTTTGTAGGACAAACACAATGATAAACCTACAAGTCAACCACTGGTGGTATTAATTTTTGGCTTATGCACCACTTCACTTCTGGCAGACATGGATCATTAGATTCATCTTCTTCTACTCTCCCATAAAATAAAGGTTTTTTTTCTTGTGCTTGATAACACAGGTTTTTGTGCTGTCGGCTCTTAGTCTATGAACTGTCTGTGGATTCCCTGCTCTCACGAAATATTTATCTTGATTTTAATCGCTGCACAATTAGAAGCTATGTCACAGTATTGAGATGCTTCAATTACCGGAGGTTCGGTGAAGTAGCTAGGGCATGTCACAAAGAAAAAGTTTGTGCTCGCTGTGTACAGTTCCATCATTCAACAGACAACCTTGTGTCTCCTTGTGAAAACGAACCTTGTTCCAAAAATTTCCTAGAAGGATTCTTACACAGAAGTGGTAAACTTGACGATGTAAACGAGTCCATTCAACATACAACCCATGATCTCAATTGCCCAACATACAAAGCCTACTTAAAGAAGTTTGCATCGGGAAATAACACTCAGCGTAAGGGCTTTACTACTCCCTTAAAGAAGACAACTTAATTCCAAACAGGTGATCTAACCAAACCATGTGTGATTGTGTGTTATTGGTTATCTTTTTGCTACTTCTATTTCTACAAATTTTTAATTTTATGCTTAACGTTTCTACTTTTAGTGTTTCATTCAAAAGTTTGAGTTACTCATCAATGTGAACGTGCTTAGCTTTAAGTTAAACTAATCTCAATGAGAATGTGTTAAATTTCTTCTCCTCGAATACAATATAATCCTCAATAACATCAGTTTACTTCTGCTGACACCCATGCACAGAGCTTCAGTTGGTCCCCATGTTCTTTCTTCCACTGTGTTCATTCTTAAGCTCTTATTAAGAAGTGTAAATTACATCAAGTTTAAAATGAACGTTAGCTCAGAGGTGGTGTATTTCTCCAACATTGCGTTAAAAGCACTTGCTGCAACGTCCTGCAGTCACTCAGTGTAGGAGTACAATGATGTACAGATGGGTGACAAAATAATATGAACACCCATGAAAAAGGTATGGTCCATTTCAAAGGACCAGAACGCGCATATCACTTTGCACTCAATTCTGCCACCTTGTGGTTATGAAAGGTAAGCTATCAGTCGCTCAACATCAGTCATAGGTGTTGCATGCGCTTACCATGCGCTCTGAAAAACTTGGTAATGACTGACTTGTCAGAGTTCAAAAAAGGAATGATTGTTCGAATGCGGTGCGCTGGTTGCTCCGTGACGAAAACAGCCAATTATTTGGGGCGTGAAAGGAGTACTGTGTCAACCGTTATGACAGCGTACACGAAATGCGGTAAATTGACGTCTGCGAAGTATCACAGTGGACGGAAAAGAAAGCTTTTTGAGACGGATAAAGAGAGTTGACCCCCATAGCGGTCAGAAAGCGCAGGCAATCTTTATGCCAGATAGCGTCCTATATAAATAGTCATCTCCAGAATCCATTTCAGCAAGAACTGTCCAAAGGGAACTTCATGCTTCAAACTTTTATGGAAGAGTTGCAATTCGTACGCCGTTGGTGTCATGGGTGTTCGTATTATTTTGTCACCCATCTGTACATTGACTTCATCGAACATTTTATTAGTTTAATGGACGTGTGACATTTCGTGTATGATGTATTTTTGTGCATTCTTAGTATAAATGTATTTCTCTAGTGTATTATAGTATATTTTAAAATAATTCGGTATAATTCAGTATAACTATTGTGCCTTAGTGTTTTTCATTTGTAATATTAATTATTGTGCCTTAGTATTTTTGATTTCTAATATTTTTGAGGGAAGATTAATCTTCAACATTTTGAATATAAATGTTCAAGGGTCTGTAAATATTCATTGTATATATTCATTGAAAGTTAGCATACATACTACTTCACATTTAACGTATAACTAATGTACTTCTTTTGTATTTGATATTATTTAAATTTTAGTCCCGTTATTTTCAGGGTTGTTCGAATTCCTTCATTGTAACAAACTTATATTCAATTTTTAATACAGGATTAGCCTAAATTATTCATCGGGTTTCAAAACACTGTGCGTTGAGAGCCGAACAAAGACGACCGATGCATGACAAGATGCATACACTGACCAAGTTTAAAAGCCCGTCTCGTGGCTCGCGTGGAGAAACGCATCACTGCTGCTGTGACGGACATTGGCAGAAACATACTATGGAATGTATGGGCGGAACTGGATTACCGTTGCCGGGTGACTAAGGGCGCACACATTGAACATTTGTAGTATGTATCAGAAACTTGGTGAGTGTATGTATCTTTGCATGTGTAACCCGTCTTTGTACGTCGAATACTTGTAAATAAACAGTCTTTTGAAGCCCGATAAATCATTTAGGCTAACCCTGTATTATGTTAAGTGCTGCCTATAATTAAAGTGATTTTAAATGTCTTATTGTTATAATATTTTGTAATAGAATTTTAAAGGACAATTATTCTCGAAGGACTGTGACAGTACTTTCAATTTTGCCTTTTCGATCTCAGGGGTTAATTTGTAAACTTTTATTCTAAGACTAATGTCAGACGGATGTCTTTTTGTACGCTTTTTTCCCTACGTATTATCCCTACACGATGCCGCTAGCATTGTGTAGGGATAATACGTAAGTAAAAAAGCGTGCAAAAAGACGTTCGTCTGACATTAGCCTAAATATCACGTTACACAGCTTTGTTATATGTTGTTTATATATTGCTGAATGACCTAAACTGTTGTATATCTCTTGCACTCACCCAGAAGAATTGTTTAAGAATCCCTTTGTAAGACTTTACAAAACTTTGATGCCGGGATGTATGGCGGTAGATCTCTGACGTGCGTTGCTGATTAGTGCTACTACGGTGCTTTAGACCTTGGGTAGGTTCCCTCCACCTAGTTAAATTTGTTTATTTAGATATAATCTTTCCTGATTACTTCGACTCATCTCTTGAGGATGATACATTAAATTCTTGGTAACCTTTAATATAAACAACACAAACGCATTGATTGAAGCCACTAATAAAAATAGACGTTTTTAGTAATTTGATTATGATTTCTTATTTTAATTACAGTACCGTTCACCTCCTTAGACATACGATTTATAATAATTAAAAATAATCGCATCTTAAATATTGGAACGAATAAATATCTAAATAAGGTACATTCGAGAAATGATAAAAAAAAATGTCCCTTTAATTGTAAACCTTCATAAGTATGAATTTGAATCATTTTTAATTATTTATCATTTAAGTTCTTCATCATTTAGTAGTTTTTTAGAAATGGCACCACACACTATTACCGGAAAGTGGAAAAAATTGCTTTAAAATTTAAAGAATAACTGCGACACATCTCTTGGATAACACGTTAAAGTTAATTATATTACATTAAAACATTAACTAGATTTATTCTTTATCATAATTATATTATTTTTAATGACATTATATATCAAAAAAGATGTGGATTACCACAGGGGGAATTGTATCTTCAATTCTTGCCGAGCTCTATCTTTATTTTTATGAACGTAAATCATCTATTGTTGACTGCAAATTATACCGTTATATAGATGACATAACTGTTTTTTATTATAATAGTCAATCAAATTATTAATTACCTATAAAATATCACAAAAATTTAAAATATAGTAATAATGATGTGATAAATAATGAAATAAATTTCCTAGATCTTAAATTAATTCTTTGTGATACTCATAAAATACTTTTTGACATATATGATAAACGAATAGATTTCCCATTTAATGTTAATTTATTCACGAATTATAACTCATGTCTTCATAAATCTGTTTATGTCAACATTTTACTTAACTTTGCTCACAGAATTAATAATCTTTGTTCTAATAAATTTAAATTAATAAATTTAAAAAATGTTGAACGAAAAGCAATAAAAAAATTCCTTTCCACCATTTCTTGTTAAATCCATCTTACATACATAATTAAACATTAAATATAGATCTATGCTATTTTACAATTTTCGTTTTTTGGATACAATTAGCATTTAATTTTGTGTGCGTCTGCTGCAAATACTGAATGCAGGGCTCCCACATGGTCCTTTGAGGGTAGAAATTCAATTGCTTTTTTTTAAATATTTATATATTTATAAATACTACATAAGATTATATATATATATATATATATATATATATATATATATATTCTTCCATGTTAATTCTTGTTATTAGGTATAGGGTACTTTATTTTATACATACAGTTCTATATTGTGGGTTTGAGGCGTCCATTTTTGTTGTCAATTCATTCACAATATTGCGGTTTTTGATGATGGTCGGTAATGTTTAATTAATGGTTATATATATATATATATATAATGATTAAAATGGCTAAAATATGGCAGCACTAAAATAGTTTATGATTCTTAGGTCTACAAATATTATTATTGTCTAAACAATTTAATATTAGTTTATTAATTAATTTGTATACGTAATTATACATCATTTTGAATAATTTTTACATTTATAATATTTTACTATTTATTTATTTATTTATTTATTTCGGTTTAAATTTAGAAATACATGTTTTAACGAGATTAGCTTTCAACCGTTAACTATTTAACATTTTCCATATTCTAACGGTGTTGATCACCTTAAACCGTATATATATATATCTTTGCTGCATGTGTAATTTTTTGTAGGCTCTTTCAATGGTTTCCTAGGGGGTAAGTTTAATTTATCTTTACAAGTATTTTCAAATAATTTTCTTAGTTCTTTCAATCTATGTGATTCTTATTTTATATTGTTTTTATACTTCTTGGTTTACAGTCGATTAAATACATAAGATAATTTATTTTTTAGCTTATAGCTTGATTCTTTTACAGAAATCGACTGTGTATTGCTTATATTTGTATTTCATGTACCCCTGATGAAGTGAAATACACTATAAGCTTCCTTCTGCATCCATCCAATTGATCTTTCATTTGTTTTATCATACGTTCAACTTTATTTAGCTGGATTTTTGTATCTTTTGTCTATAACTAGTTTTGCATCAAATTTGTTAAATTTTCATGTGTTTAAATGGTTAATTGTACAAAATTAATTGTACAAAAAGTTTATATATATATATATATATATTATACTGGTTTCATATGTTCATTTCTAAATCATCTTTAGAACTTTATCAATTTCTTCATATATTTGTGATTTCAAATTTGTTATATATATATATATATATATATATATTTACTTGAATATCACTGGACTTCAATTTTGAATTCGATAACGGATATTAATTGATTCAGTTTGATTTATCCATTTATTATTTTTATTATATTTATAAAATAAACAATTTTGTAAAAATGAAAAATAACGTAGCTTTATATTCTTTTTTATTTTTCCAGAATTTGTTGCTGTAAAATTGCAGGGGGAGGGGACGCACACAGATTTTTAACAAATGCTTCCGCCTCGTCTCTTTTGAGGATGACCCCTTAAAATCAATTCTAGATAACCTTTTACTTTATGCGACAACAAAGGTATGATTGAGCAACGAATAAACGTTCTTAGTAATTTGATGAAGACTTCCGTTCAGATTACAGTAGCTCTCAACTCTTTAAGACTTGCGATTTATAATAATTAAAAATAATTGCATCATAAATACTGTAACGAAGAGAAATCTAAATGAGACACATTCGAGAAAAAAATAAAAATAAATTGTTTAACGAACTGTAAACTTCATAGCTATGAATTTGAAACTGTCATCTACAGGCGATATGTTCCCTTCGGCGATTTTTTATTTTTTCCCCGTTCTTGGACATCATCGGACGTCTCATTTCAGTTCCATTAATGGATATTAATTGATTAGCTGTTTTTAACCGATAACTTGCAAGAAAATGTTTCCAAACTTTTTCTGTGAGCAGCAAATTTATTGATTTGTGGTTATGTGCATTGGTTGATTTAAAAAAAGAAAAGAAAACATTTAATTATTATTTTTAACTGTGCAGAGTTAATATTCACTGCAACGCACAATGCTTTTTATATATCAAGCATGTCACTAACAACTAATTATATATATATATATATATATTTGTACCATTATGTTACCATTATGTACCATTAACAATGTTCTTCGTAAGCAGATTTCTACGACCAGTGCAAGCGAAATATACCACGAAAATAATTGTTTGGAAATAGTGGTACAGATAAAATATAAAAATAGTTGCCAGTGGAACCGCTGATATATTTAAAAATACTGTGCGTTACGGCGAACGAGAACTCGGAATGTGCAATAAAAAGAAAAATGCAACGGGATTTATTATTAGATAAATACTTTATCTATTGCTGTAATACGTTCATTTGCACTCTAAATTAAAATGTCTGAAATTCAGACACTTAAGTGTCTGAAATGGAGTGTTCAATTTTCAGACATTTTAAAATGTCTGAATTTTTTCAGACACTTTTTGCGTCTGAATTTCAGACACTTCAAACGTCTGAATCGCATCCATTTTTTTGTAAGCATCATACGTAGCCATGTTTGACCACGTTGAATCCTGGAAAAATATTTGGCTGTGGTCCTGCCCCCCCCCCCCCCCCAATACAGCCTGATTTTTTTGGTGCTCTCAGTTTTGGTATACAATTTTCGTTACGTTGATAATTTAAATCTTTTACGACATTGTACTGATTATAATCAATATCTTGAACTTCAGGAGTAGAACAAGATTAAAAAACAAAAAATATTTATCTAAATATTAGATTTTTTTAAATTTATTTTGTTTTTAACCTTATTTTACTTTAAAAGTTCAAAATATTATTATAATCAGTACAATTTCGAAACAGATTTAAAATATAAGCTTTACAAATATTGCACATCAAATTTGGGGGCACTACAGTCGTAGGGGGACGGGGCACTTCCCAGTTTGCCCTTCTTTAATCAAGAAGTACTTTTGCAAAAAACGCAACCCTGCATTATAGTTGTCTAAATTGAGATGTCCGGTATTCGGGAGTATCCGTTGTGGGGGTTAATGGACATTCTCGAATAGCGAACACCTCTATTTAACGAATACTTTTTTAATCAGCAGACATACATATTTGTATATTTTTATCTCAAAAAAGTAGACATCTCCAATTATCGGACAAATTCCGCGGTCCCGAAGTGTTCGCTATTAAGTGCTTTTAAGGTACATAGATAAATATATATATATATTTTATAATCTTGTCCTACTCTAAAAGTTCAAAATATTTATTATACTCGGTTGAATGTGGAAAAAGATTTAAAATATCAGATGTACGAAAATTGCAAAAATCCCCCCCCCCCCCAAAAAAAAAAAAATGAAAATATAAAAAAATATATTGCCACATAGGCAATTTTACATATACATCACTTGATAATCACAACAGCCATTTAACTATGAATAATGAAAATAAATAAATAAATATTCTACTTTAATAACATTGGGGAAAAAATGACTTTGGTATTTTGTTAAATATATTTGCGTTTTTAAACTTGTCCTACTCTAAAAGTTCAAAACTTTCATTATAATTAGTGCAAGATTTAAGATATCAGCTTTACAAAAATTCATGCAAAATCCCCCCCCCCCCCAAAAAAAAAAAAAAAAATGAAAATACTTATTTAAAAATTATGTTTTTAAAAAATTTATATTTCCACATGGGCAAGTTTTTATGTAGATCAGAGGGTACTCACAAAAGCTATTCAACTATCAATAAAAACAAATAAGTACATATTCTATATTAAAAACATGAGGAAAAAATAACTTATGATTTCCAAACTTCTTTCGTCTTAAATATATACAGTAACATCTGTCATTTTTGTATTTTTCGTATAAGTGCATATAAATAAAGTTACCACAATTTTAAATACGAAATCTAGTTAGAGGTTTTTACTTTTTCCCATTATAAATTTCAAATTACTTTTTTTATTAAAAATAATAAAAAAATCAGTATTAGAGTTGATTTCAAATCAAATGCATATGTATATTTTTACAGGCAGCTTCATATAATAGACCAGTCTCATTTACTTTATTTATCTTTTTTTAATCTGCGGTTTTATGCCAGGAAGTAAGAAAGCATTAGGTCATCTTTCAAAGTTTTTTTTTTTCTTTACTTCCTTGTGGCCGTCATTTACTGCGAGATAAAAATTATCCGTTGAAACTAAGAACTGACATTGAATATATAATTCGTAATAAAAAAGAACGTCATAAGTTTAAAAATATATACTTCTAGAATTAGTGGGGTTTTTTGCGAACAGATTCAAAACTAATTAAATTTCATGCAGGATTTTGTTTAGTACAATAAATAAAATCATAAAATACGCTAATTTTACTACTATAAAGAAACTTACTTGAGTTGCTGCAAGAGGTAAGACATATTCCTCGATTTGAAATTTTAAAAACTACGACAACCACAGTGAGGGAGAAAGACTTTCATCAGTTTAAAAGGTAATCCCATAATACATCCGACTAGCCATATTTAAAGAATGAGATGTTTCATCCTAAAAACAGGACCCGCCAGACAAAAGTTTCTTTTTTTTTGCCAGCTTCGACAGGACGAAGATGAATAACACAATATTATTGATATAAATTGATACGAGTTAACACTAAGCCCATTGCACACGCTTTGTAGAATTTCCGGGTGTAATCTTCAACCGTCGTCTACTTCTGTTCTGTGTCTATCCCGCCCTTGTATCGACGACAGCTTCTAAGAGACATTTGATGTCGAGCACACAGGTCAGATGTATGTATTCAATAAATAAATACTCCAAGTTAATACGAATTAAAATCACAGTACTTCACATTTCGCAAAAAATGAATTAAAATACACGCGTACATAAAAACAAACTTAGTTTGAATTACAACGTATACCACTTCGAACGAAGACATCTAAAACGCATGCGCAACTGGGAGTGCTAGTGCCCCCTGGTGGTTATTGCGTCGGAAGAATCAAAACGTCTAAAATTAAGACACGTTTAAAGCAATGAAGTGTCTTAAAATAAGACGTTTGCGGATATTTTAGACATTATTCTCAGTTCGTTTACACCATGGTCATAGTAAGACGCTTATGTATCTTAAATTAAGACATCTATAGTGTCTTAATTTTCAGATTAAGACACTTAAGTGTCTAAAATTCTTTTTCAGTCACATATGTGTCTAAATTTAAGACGCTTCTATTTGCAGTGTGTCATTAGAGCAATATAGATAATAATAGATATGTTATAAGAAGTAAAATCATTTAAGCAAGGATCGCATCTGTTTTAACCTGAACAGAAAAGTATATGAATAAGACAAAAACATTTGTCGTTGTTCAAATGCGCATATAATGCAATTTATCCAAATTTATGAAAAAAAAGTGTGTGAATTCTAATTTTTATACACTCCCGAGGTAATTTAACTTTCATAATTTGATAACTTCAAATTTAAATAATGCAAAAATATAGGATGTGAAATTTTTAAATGCACGAGAAAAAACTTTTAATGATTTGAAACTTTCAAAAATACTTTAAGATTTTTTTTCTTTTCTTTCCCTTTCCTTTCTTTCTTTCCTTTTTCATTGTTTCACTTTTTTTTCTTACAGATTTAAAGGAAAGAAGAATAGGAAATATTCGGAACGATTTTAAACTAATTTAATAAAATCATCAAACTTTTAAATTTGAGAGTATGAATTAAAGTAGAATTTTGAGTTAAGTAACAACTTTATCTGAATGCTTCTTACTTTTTCTTCAGTAGATCACAGTGTATTTTAACGCTAGTTCTTTTGAAGATTTATTTTTGCTTTCTTCGCAATTGCACATTCTCTCGCGTTCTGAGAACAGAAAAACGTATGATTTTTACTTTTACGTATAATGCGCATAGCATATAATTTATTTATGTAAATAGTTCTCAAATGGCATATATATATATATATATATATATATAATATATATATATATATATATATTTAGCCCTGACAATAGTATATACATTTCTGGAAGAACAGGGTGTCCACTCTCAACGGTGTCCAATGGCTAATTTCTAAACTTTTAGCCATAGACATGTAGTTCCAATTACAAGAAAAAAAAAAAAAAAATCCCTGCCGGCCCGGCCTACAGGCGGAGGTAGATTTCGAAGTTAAGTATACTAATTTCACAAACAAAAACCAAATCATGATTAGAGATAAACTCACTTTAACAATTTTATCTGGCCGCTTTTGACGAGTTTTTATTTCATTTTTATATAATAACTGGTTTTATTAGAATCATGTTAGGGCGGTATTCAAAAAAATACATTTCCATGCTCAACAACTCGAAATTTTCTGGCATAACTCCAGATTCATTTTTAATAGGAAAAACATGAAACTTGTTGACGTCATTTTTGAAGAGATTTATAAGCGACCTGTGTTTTTAATTTTCGTTCAATTAATTAAAACTTGATACATAAACAATTATTTTCTCAGTAAGACAATATTTTTCGTTTCTAACACAATCGCTTCGGGAAATTCCGTTCAAAATGTCCACTTTGACATCATTTTTTGAAATATATTCTGCCTCTGTCAAAAAATCGATCATTACGATACATTATATAGTTTCTAAATAAGCGAGTCTACCAATTGGATGCGTTTGAGAGCAAAAATGAATTTAAAAATGAGTCAGAAAATAAGCAGTTTGGATTTGAATACTCCCTTAACACGGTGATTTTTCCAACACAATCCGCTTCGGGAAATTCGGTTCAAAAGGCCCACTTTGACAGCATGCTTTAAAATATATTCTGCCTCTATCAAGAAATTGACCATTACGGTACATTATAAAGTTTCTGAGTAAGAAAAGGTACCATTTGGAAGCCTTTGAGAGTAAAAATGAATTGTAAAATGAGTCAGAAAATAAGCAGTTTGGATTCTAATACACCTTTACTAAGATTATTTTTTTCTTCAACCGCTATGTATTTTTAATTTGTTTTTGCTGTAAGAATTGGTCCTATCCAAAACTTGTCTATATAGATGTTGTAGACAATATTAAGAAGATATGTGATAAATTCTTGGGGATTTTATATCTTGTAAATTGACGGAGTTATGGAAATTTTTCTTCTTCAATCCCCCTTTTTTGTTTTCGTTTTTAATTTTTTTGCGGTACGAATTGGTCCTATCAAAAACTTGTGAATATAAAAGTTGTAGATAATGTTAAGGAAATTCATGATAAAATTAATTGGATTTGACATCTTGAGAATTGACGAAGTTATGAATTTTTTTCTCCCCAAAACCCTATTTTTTGCGCCCTTTGAGCCCATTTTTAACTTTATCAAAAATCTGTGATACATAAATTTTTGGCCCTATTTTTAGAAGCAATAAAAACTTTAAACTGATTCGATATGTACAAAATTTAAGAAGTTATGGGATTTTTTCGGTTTTCACAAAACCCCTCCCTATTTCCATCCCGTTGGTCCGATTTTGCCCATTAACGAACTCGACCGAGATTTTATGCCCCTTGATTTTATGTATCAGTTTGGAAGAGATTGGTGCAGAATTGTCGAAGTTATCGTATCCAGAAGAAAGTGATATATGTAGATAGATACATAGATAGATAGATAGATAAAGTTTTTTACTGGGGGTGGTTTGGGGCTCTAGGGGTCATGATCGGTGTAGATCTGTAAAAATTTTTCAGAAATTCCAACATAGGAACGACGACAATAGGTAGTATTTCATACGAAATCTACCTAAAAGGTTTTAAAAGAGTTAAGTATTTTAAAAGTCGTTTTGATCAATAAGGACATGTCTTAAAAAGTTACGAAATTTAAATTTTTATACGGTACCTCGGTCTTATAAATGATATTTAGTAAAATTTTCCTATTACACTAACAAGTAAGACCCATTCATTTAACACTAAAACTGACCGAGGTACGAAACTTTGAATTGCATGACTTATAACCAATTTTCTGCATCTGAACACAGAGAAGTCGGTCTATGCTTCGAGGGATCGCACACAAAGTGCTTAAAATATTAGAAGGATTTATTTCGCGGGCACACTTCTGCTTTGCAGCCGAAGGGAGTCATTTAGAGCAATTTTAAAGATAACTTTAATTTTTATTAAGTTTTAGATTAGCTAATCTAATGGCATTTTAAAATATGTATCATTTTGTAAAGTATTGCGACTGTTGCTTTTCATCATTTCATTTAACAAACATTCTATTATTTTTAAACTTACAGTTTTAGTACAAGTTGTATATTTTTCTTTAGTATGTCAGAGTGAAAATAGATTTTAAATTTATATTCTAATGTTAATTTTACTATCAACTTTTATTTTTCTATATCTGACGATTATTTACATTTTTAGTAAATTGTGAATGACCCCTGTTTCGCAGCAAAAAAGATGCTTCAACTTTAAACAGCTCTTACTTGGCCAGTTTTAATCGCACAAGAATGCGACTTTTTTCTCTTACTTCTTAGTGTAATAAGATATTTTTACTAAATATAACTTATAGGATCGGAGGACCGTATAAAAATTTTAATTTCGTAAATGTTTAAGAATTCTTTGATTTACCCAAATCACTTTTAAAATACTTCTTTACGTCATTTAAAACATTTTTGCAATTAGAACTGTACGTCTAAGCCTAACGGTTTGGGAATTAGCTATTGGCCACCGTTCAGACACCGTATATTTAATTTTCAATCCTGTGTCCGAAAAAAAGGTGAACAATATCTCTAGGAATCATTGCTTATTTTCTCTTTCTTTTGGAAGGAAGCATTAGCGCATTTTAAGGCTCATTTACATAAAATTTATTTAATTGTTGTTTCGTTTCTTTTTCTTGAATCCGATCTAGAAAACCTGGTTTAACCCGGGAGAACTCGCTGCATGAGATTTTCTCTCACCATCGTACTTTTTTAAGACTCTTATTTAAACCATTTTTCATTTTAATTAAAATTTCAAAATGTTATTTCAATTATTTTACCCTTTTGTGAATAAAAGTACTAAGCCAACCAAAAAAAGTTGATATTATATGAATGTAAAGTAAAAGAAAAACAATTGGGCATTCTCACTAGCGAGTTCTCCCGGGTTAAGATAATTTCTTTCTTAGACAGTAAAATCAAGGGACATAACTTGATATTGACAATTCGTATAAAAAATTTTCATAAAAATATTTGCATTGAATGTAGAATATCTGTGTTATGGCAACGTTTTCATCTGGGTGAAAAGGGAAAGGAGGAAGATGAACTGAAGAAGAATTTTTTTTTTTTTTTTTTTTTTTTTTTTTTTTTTTAAGAAGACACACAGGAAGAAAAATAGTCTGAAAATAGTAAAATCTTGGTATACTAGAGTAAGCAAATATTACTTATCTTATTCAAGGTAAAAAAAATAAGAACAACTATCTCCAACATGTTAACAAACCTACCTAAGAGCTTTTATCTGTTCATCCACCTTTCGGTTCGTGTCTGTCCGGCACTTCATTTCCCTATCACCTGAGTGACCTTATCGGACAATCAGCTGACCCCAGGTCACTGTGACTTTCACGACAGAATAAAGTGCTAATATCTGTGAAAGTGATCCCAAAACAGACACGTGACTTAGGTAGAGGGGTCTGGGGATTCAATCTAGATGAGCCAGTTATCTGCGCAGCCATTGTTCCGTTTGAGTTTGATGTGACAGGATCACCCAGGTCTAGAGGGGGGAACTGGGTTTAGTTGTCTTTCAAGGGACTGTTCAGCATCTGACTTGGTGACGATCGTATAGCTCCAGTGTTGATTCTAATACAAAACATCACTGAATAGCTCAGTAAGATTTTTCAGCCTTGGGAAAAAAGATTTCACTTCACATAATAGGAAACGCTTAACTTGTTGACAAATAAGTCAAGATTTGATTGTCACTTTTCAAGCTATTTGAAATGAAGTAAATAGGGGACCAAACAGGTATATTTTAAACATATCTTTATTGCCTTTCTTTTCTTCATTTTCTCGCGTCGTTAAACCATTCAAGAATCAATTGTACTGTACGAAAGTAAAAAAAAATTTTTGAAACTATTTCCAACATTAAGATCTACTAATTATAAGTAAAATAAGATGAGGAAAGCATTATTGTTTTCTGCAAGTCCAATGCTATTATAAATAAATATTATAAAAACATATGATTGGTTAAAAGTAAATTTTAAGAGACACTTATAGTAATTCAAATATATAAGATATAACCTGTACGCAAAAATTCCTTATCGTGAAAAAATGCTAGTACTACATTTTACAAATTAAACTGTAAACTTAAGCACCCATTTAGTACAGCTAAAATAGATCAGAAATTGAGTAAAATACGGCAACTGGTGGCCATTCACAAAAATTTGGGAAGCACTTCGTTATAGCACTAGAAATGGAGATCCGATGAATCCCCCCAAAATAAAGTGGTTTTACCATGTTTTCGGGGGGAAGGGGGTGGGGCATTTTAACCTAGGGAGGAGGAGAAAATCAAAAAAAAATTCAGTAGGTCAAGTGGGTATCGTTTATTATGTATTTTTTAATACGGAATTGAATGACACCATCTGCAAGTCGATACAATCATTTATTGCAAAGTTATGGCAGGTTTTATGAATACGATGTCGAAAATTATGTTTTAGTGCAGGTAAATTGGTTTTTACAGTAACAGCTGATGGCCATTCACGAAAATTTGGGAATAATTTAATTATGGCACTAAAAATGAAGATCGGATGAGTCCCCAAAAAATAAAGTTGTTTTACGTATTGGGGGGGGGGGGGGCAAAAGAAGGCCATTTTAACTCAGGAGAGCGAACTCAACTTTTTGATAATAGGCCAAGTGGGGAATCGTTTGTTATGTATTTTTTAAATTCTGAATCAAATAATACCATCTACAAATTGATACGATAATTTGTTACAAAGTTACGGCAGGTTTTATGAATACAAAGTAGAAAATTATACTTCAGTGCAGGTAAAATCTATTCTTGCAGCAACAGCTGATGGCCATTCACGAAAATTTGGGAATAATTTAATTATGGTACTAGAAATGATGATTCGATGAATCCTCAGAAAATAAAGTTGTTTTTCTATGTTTAGGTGTAATAAAACTCTGCTTTAACAAAAAGTATAATTTTCGACTTTGTATTCGTAAAATCTGCCGTAACTTTGTAACAAATGATCGTATCAACTTGCGGACGGTGTCATTTGATTCAGAACTAAACGATACATAATAAACTAGACCCCACTTGACCTTCTTTTGAGTTCCCTCACCCCTGAGTTAAAATGCCCTCTTCCCCCCCAAAAAGCACGTAAAAAATCTTTATTTTTTTGGAGGCTCGTTGGATCTTCATTTCTAGTGCCAACACGAAAATATTCCCATATTTTCGTGAATGGCCATCAGTTGTTTCTGTAAAAAGCTATTTCACCAGCACTAAAGTATAATTTTCGATTTTGTATTCATAAAACCAGCCGTAACTTTGTAACAAATGATTGTATCAACTTTGCGGATGGTGTCATTCTATTCAGAATTAAAAAAATACATAATAACCCCACTTGACCCATTTAAATATTTTTGATTTTCTCACCCCTCCTTGGATTAAAATCCCTTCCCCCCCCCAAAAAAAAATGATAAAGCAACTATATATATTTTTGGGAGGGTGGGGTGGGGGGGGGGGGTCTAGTCGGATCTTCATTTCTAATGCCAAAACGAAGTTCTTCCCAAAATTTGGTGATTGGCGATCAGTTGTCTCTAAAAAATGGTATTTTACCTGTATTAATTATGGAGTGTTCCGTGGTGGAAAATTTTATTATCTTTCAGTTCTGGATTCAGTATCTTGAAATTGTATTGATAAGAATCTATTTAAAATAAAAATATTTCTTGTGAAAGTTAGGTTGGAAACAATCTCTCAAGCAGTTGGAGTTAAATTTGAAAAATATCAAGTCAAATGTCAAGTAATTTAAAATTTAAGATTATTTGAAAGAACTTATATATATTAATTACAACATTTCAAATGGACTGGGTTATTTTAAGCCTTGTTCCAATATTAATTTAATTAAAAATATTTGGATATCACTATAGTAAATTCATAAAACTAAGCAAAATAATTTTTTCTCTTTTTCTTATTTTCTTTGAAAAAAAAAAATTCCTTAGTGAGCTTCGCTCTTTTTTTTATGAGTTTGAATTGAACATATTTGCTTTTTAAGTTTAAATTTGAATTGAGCGTATTTTCTTTTTAAATTTTGGATTTCAATTGAACGCATTTGCTTGTTGAATTTTGACTCATCTTTTAGAAGGTGAATTTGAGTTTTAAATTGTTTCTGTTTTTTTTTTTTTTTCCCGAGTTTGCACAACACTAGCAAAAACAAAAAAGAATCTGAAAGCTCCGTTTTTACAAAAAAGTATATAGCTTTTTCAGAAAAAGTAAAGTACAGAGATACATTCATTTTTAAAAATATAAAAAATATGATTTGATTCAAATTATCAATGAGATTTCAATCAAATTTTAAAATATTTCAATTCTATTGCCAAATATATTATAAGAGATTATAAGCCTTTTTAAGAAAAAATGCATTACCTGATAAAAATAAAAAAGAAATTTATAATTATGTTCATCTTCGCGACCTTCATTCGCATATTAATTTTGTTCAACTGCATGATCAAAATTATTCCGAAAACAGAAATTCATCTGTAATTAAGTCATATTGAAATACAAGAATGTCAAGACAAAAAAAATGAATTGCATAATCAATATTAAAAATATGTTAAACGCAATCATTATTCCATACCTCTGAATTTTATTCCACTGTATAATCGAAATTATGCCAAAGAAAAGAAATCTCAAGCAATTGAGTCATATTGAAATACAGCAATGACAAAAAATTTAATAATCAAAGTGAAAAATATTTTAAGCGCACTCATTATTCCGTACATCTTTTTTTAATCTATTTGAAACAAGTTCTTTACGTTATATGAATAGCAAAGAACTGAACGTTTCTTCTCCGTTATTCTTACATATTCTGGCATCAGTTCATGAATAGAAGCCACTGAGTGTGACAGTCTGGGCAGGTTCTCAAATTGCAGAAGCAATTGGAATCTTGTCGCCAAGACGGTTATCGGTACTTTTGGTTTTTTCTTCCTGCAGGGTGGGCCCCAGTGTATGTCAACTCTTGACACCTTGAATTTGATGGTTGAAGAGGGGTTGTAGTGTTGATAACTGGTTGAACGAAATAGGCTATTTCATTTATTTTTTCTTTTGATTGGAAGATAGATAAAAATGATCACGATAATACGAACATTTATTTATATTACATCCTATTAAATTGACATGATTTGATTTGATTTGTCAGTGTACGATCACTTTTTGCTCTCGTAAGCTAATTAGACTACAGTTTATAATTGTAAATGGAGTCCAAATATCAATGCATAAGAATGGAATCGATGATTAACTAGCATGACCTGTTATCTATCTAGGTAAACACAATTTTGAACACCTAAACTGAACATTTAGATGAATAGGCACTCAAACAAATATGTTGACAAAAATTTTATTCTTGAAGATTTAAACCACTTCAATTTTATTTGCTTTGCTTAGATCTTAGTGCAGGAATTTTCAGTTTTTTAACGCCAAAAAAATATTTTTTTCTTTTTCATGGAAGGAAAGTATTTTTAGAAATGGGCAATTTTGTCTGTTTTTTTTTTTTTTTTTTTTTTTTTGATTGGCAAATAGATGAAAATGATCATGATAATACGAACATTTATTTATATTACATCCTGTTAAATTGATATGATTTCATTTGTAAGTGTGCGATCACTTTTTGCTTTCGTAAGCTAATAAGATTACAGCCTAGAGAATTCTAAGTGATAAAAATATCTATGCCTAAGAATGGAATAGACGAATATCTTGCATGACCTGTTACCTATATCTAGGTAAATAAATTTTGATCACTTAGAATGTACATTTAGATGAATAGGCACTTAAAGAAATATGTTGATACAAATTTTATTCTTAAAAATTTAAATAATTTAAATTTTATTTGCTTTGATTAAGTTTTAGTGCAGGAATTTTCTGCAATTCAGATTGGTTTCCGGAAATTATCATTTTCCTCTACGCGTTTAACTTTTGACAGTGAGTGTAGTTCATTAAAACCCTTTAACTATTTTAATAGTTTTTATTTAACACATTTTCAGCAATTGATGAAATATAAGAAAAAACTTTTACAAGCTTGCTTTTAAAGTACATAATTCCTAAATGACAACATCATAAATTATTTTCACAACTATTGCGTAAAGCATTACCTTTTTAATTAATTTGGATTATTATGTCTCAATGCAATATTTAAACTTTTTGATAATCATAGCAATTTATTTATTTATTTATTTATTTTAGGATGAGGAAAGGAAAAGCGAAAGTGAAATTTGGAAAATAATATTAAATGTATTTATTAAAAGTTTTTAGAGCTGTGAAGTGTGAATTTTTCTGAGATTGAATAGATCACTGATAATGTAATTTGATAATAATGTAATAATAATATAAAAACATGTAATAATACAACAACGTAATAATAATATAAAAGAATAATAATATAACAACGTAATACTAGTATATAAACGCAGAAGTAATGTATTAATAATTTTCGTGAGCACTGAGACAGTGGACTGTGATTAAATTTCCATAGGTTTTTATTGTTTATTGCCAAGGGGCAAACGTTGAAATGAGCTTCTGATTTGAGAGCGAGGGCGCTCGTTACACACGTGTTGTTCAGGTGACAACGAAGCTCAACTGAAGGTTACATCATTTATCAGCTAGGTGGCGCTGATCACTTAATCAAACTTCGGGAGCGCATATACCGGCCCCCCACTGAAGTATTCTGATAGTTCAATGATACACAACAAGTAAATATACAATAACATACAGATGATATTACTAATTAATGATTACACATAAATCACTAAATATAAATACAATAATAAGAAATAAGAAATTCAATAGAAATAGGTTAAGTTTAGTTGATATTTTCGTTATTTACAATGGGTAACACACAAATGTTGGCTATACTTCTTTTGTAAGTCCCGGATGGAGTCCGAACTACTACAACCCTAACATTGTCATCATTTCCCTTGATGATTTCTGAAATACGACCTACTATCTATTTACAAACTGGTAGGTCTCCATCCTTTACCAGAACCATCATACCTAGTGCAACATTTTGCTTTTTAAAGAGCCATTTGGATCTCTGCTGCAAATGGCTTAAATGAGCATTGGTCCAATTTTTCCAAATTATTTGCACCATTTTCTGAGTTTTCTGCCATCGGTCGAGCAAGTTTTCTCTTTCATTAATCAAATTTGGCTCAGGAAAAGCATTGATTGGTCTACCAATCAGGAAATGCCCTGGGGTCGAAACTTCATAGTCTCCTAATTCAGAAGATAATGGGGAAAGAGGGCGCGAATTGAGAATACCTTCAATTTGCGTAGTAATAGTTAACAAATTTTCAAGAGTTAATTTCATAACACCAATAGTTCTTTTTAAGTAGTATTTGAACTGTCCGACGCCTCGCTCCCAGAGTCTTCCAAAATTTGGGGAAGGAGGGGGAAGACATTTCCAGAGAACTTGCTCGGATGACGGAAAATTTGATACATCATCATATTTTATTTATAGAATTTAATAATCTCTTTAGTTCCGCAGATGCTCCAACAAAGTTGAATGCATTGTCACAAGAGATTGTACTACTTTTGCCTCTGCGAGCAAAAAATCATTTAAGGGTTGCAATTAATGCATTAGAAGTTAAGTCAGAAGTTAAGTCACTTCTAAATGCACTGCTTTAGTAACCATGCATATGAAAATGGCTACATAAACCTTAATAAATATTCCCTTTCTCTGGTTGCGATATTTAATAAAAAATGGACCGCATAGGTCAAGACCTGCATTGGAAAACGGTGGCCCTTGTATTACTGTTTCAGGGGGTAAATTACCCATTATTTGACTTACAATTGTAAGTTTAATTTTGAAACATTGAACACACTCGTGTACAACTTGACGAGCATTGTTTCTTCCATTAATAGGCCAAAATATTTGTCTTATACTATTTAATAGCCCTTGAGGACCAACATGTAAGTCTCTTTTATGATAGTAAAGAAAGATATTTTTTGTCAATTTACTACTTGGGGGTAAAATGATTTGGTGAGATCGGTCATAGCTTAAATTTGAGTTGGCCAAACGACCACCCACTCTTAATAGATCATCTTTATCTAGGAAGAGATCTAAAAATCTCAACTTACGTTTTACAGGGACAGAGGTGCCCTTTTTCAATGCCGAAATTTCTGATGAAAAATACTCACCTTGAGCTCTCTTAATTAAGAAGTTTCTAGCAACCCTTAGTTTCTCTAAAGTTAAGGAACCTTTAAGTTTGAGCGTATTTTTACAGTTGTGAACCAACCTGAAAGTAAATGCTAACACTCTCATTAATTTAACATAACTATTTGAAATATTAAGAAAAAAGTTCATAAAGTCAGAAATTAAAACTGAAGTGGGAACCGGAATCGACTTTAGTTCCTTTAAAAATTGTTCGTCTTTCTTATAAGAGTCCCTTTGTGGGCAAAAATTTACAATGTCTTGTTTCAGGAAATTGGGTACATCCCACCAGAGTTTACTTGTAGCAAGCGATTTTGCATCCTGACCTCGGGATAACACATTCGCCGGATTCAGTTTTGACGGCACATATCTCCACTCGTAGTTTTTTGGTAAGTTCTTGAATGTTAGACACTCTGTTCGCAACAAAGGTCTTAAGAAGGTGTCGCGATATGTCTATCCATGCTAGGGAAATTGTGGAGTCCGACCAAAGTATGACTTTGTCGGTTTGAAGTTTCATAGCTCTAATTACCTTTTGAGCAAGTTGGCACAACAATAGACAGGCTGAAAGTTCAAGCCTCGGTATGCTGACAGTTTTAATAGGGGCAACTTTACTTTTGCTGCAAATGAGGTGGCAAACAGGCGAATTTGAGTCAGAGTTCGTTTGAAGATAAAGTGAAGCTCCGAAAGCTTTCTCACTCGCGTCAGCAAAACCAATGTAAGAGGATAGTTGATGCATCTTTAATAAGAATACACCTTGGAATTTTTAATGTTTCTATAAGAACTAGTGAACTGAGGAACTTGTCCCACTCTTGAGCAACACGAAGTGGAATTTTATCATTCCAGTCGCACTTTAGCAACCATAGTTGTTGCATGAAGATTTTTTGCACGGCAAATTACAGGACCGAGCAAGCCAAGGGGGTCAAAGAGTCTTGCAATTTGACTTAGAATTTCACGTTTTGTATAGTCAGAACTTCTGTTGACAATAACTTTAAAGTTAAATGTATCACTACTGCAGTCCCACCGTATTCCGAGAGTTTTTGTTGAAACCTCTTCGGCATTTTGATTAAAGGAAAAAATTTGAGAAACAGGATTTATTTCTTCAATAACATTAGAACGTCATTTATGTAAAGCCATCTGACCTCTTTTGAAGATATCTGTTAGTTGTTTTTTTAGTTTCAAAAAATTCGGAAATCTCTGATGCACCTGACAGGCAATCGTCCATGTACATTTCGTTCTTTACAACTTCGGCGGCTAATGGGAAATTGTCTGCTTCATCTACCGCTAACTGCTGCAGCACTCTAGTGGCAAGGTATGGACTACTTGCACAACCGTAGGTGACCGTTTTCAGAGTGTAGATTTTGTCTGGTTCCTCCCTCCATTCTCTCTACAATATTTTTTGGTATCTAGTATGCGACGGATTTACTTCTATTTGTCGAAACATTTTATTTACATCAACTGTAAATGCAAAAATATGTTTTCTAAAACGAATCATATTCGAAAAAAGATCATCTTGTATTATCCCTCCTTTAAACAATAAGTCGTTTAAAGACTTCCCATTAGTAGTTTTACAACTGCCATCAAAAACAACTCTCAGTTAGGTTGTAGTACTCGACGGTCGCAAAACACCGTGATGAGGAAAAAATATCCTTTATCAGGATTTATGTCATCGGAGTTTTCTTCCATGTGTCCTAAAGTAGCGTATTCCTTTAGAAATTCTGAGTATAATTCCTTTAATTTGGGATCCCGCTCTAAACGGTTCCATAACTGATTTAATCTTTTAGCGGCAATTTGTTTTGAATCTCCCAGAGAATTATTTGACATTTGAATCTTAAAGGGTCATTCAACAACGTATCTGATGCCGTCCGGTTTTCGATAGTGAGTCTTTAAAAATGTTCATTACAGTAATTTAACTCCTCACTAACTAAGGGTTTTAATTCACTTACTTGCTCCAATTCCCAAAAAGAACTTATTTCCTTTTCCAAATTTGTATAATCTGTTACAAAGAAACAAGAATCAGAAGATTCCCTTAAATTCGAGATAGAATTGCATACAGTGCCTGATATAACATGCCCGAAAAATGTTTCTACTAACATTAATTTAGAATCGTCAATTTTAATCTTATTCGACCATATTAATTCATAGAATAAATGCGCTCCAATCAGTGCATGTACGCGTTTGTGTTTATTCCAATTATTATCCGCTAATTCTATATTCTACGGCAATTTTAATTTTGTCGTATTTACATATTTCGGTGGCAGATCCGCAATTTTAGGAACTACTAACATATCTAACTGATAAGATTTAGTTTTGTTTTCATTCGTTAGTTCTGTACTAACAAATGATTTAGCGTTTAAACATAAATCATTAAGTCCGACAATGGAAATATGATTTTTTTGTTTACACAACCCTAACAAATTTGCCGCATGAGAGCTCAATAAATGCGAGCTTGAACAACTGTCTAATGCAGCAATTAAAGGTTCAAATTCCCCAGAACCGTCCTTCAAATATATCACGGTTGTGTTTAAAATTACACGAGATTTATTTATTTCATTTTCCTTCGCGAAAAATGTCTGATTATCAGGAGAGGGGGGGGGGGAGAATCCATTTGGCTCCTGTCTGTCTGGTCTTCAATTCTGAATTGCTTACTGATATTATTATTTTCATTTAATGGATGGAGTAAGCTATTATGTTCTTTGCTGTTACATGACAGGCACGTATTTTTAGATAAACAAGGATTAGGTAAATGATTATTTAGACAAGACTGGCATAAATTGTTAATTTTAACAAGTTGTGATCTTTTCATCACATTCATTTGTTTAAATTTCTCACATCTATATAAAGAGTCGGTCACATCTATATAAAGAATCGGTACATCCTAAAATACATCCCTTTCTCTGTTTTGATTTTGTTAAAAGGGATTTTTCCATGTTTGGCTTAGTGCCAGATTTCCAATTATTATAAGAAAACCTTTTTTGTTCTTTTGATATAACGGTACTTTGAAGAATGCGACTTTCGTTCTTCCAAAAAGATTAAAAGGTTAGCTAATTTAGGAATTTCGTTTTTAATTAATTTAATTTTGAAAGACCTTTTTATTTCAGGGTCCAATTTTTGAAACAAGATGTGCATTATTAAAGCATCTGAGAGTTCGTTAGATTCAAACTCAAGTAATTTTAATGCACGCAAATTACATTTTGTATTATCAATTAATTGCATTAAATGGTTAGGAGAATCCGGTACCCTTGAAAAATTAAGAAGTTTTATAATAAGACAATCAATGACAGCTCTTTTGTTTTCATATCTTTCTTCTAAAGACTGCCAAAGAGATTCGTAGGTATCTTGGGCTGACTAAAGCCTTTTGGCTTCACCTTTTAGACAACCTTTTAAGTAGCATAACTGCTGAGTTGAGTTCAGATTCTCATTATTTCTGATAATGGACATAAATTGAGCTTTAAAATTTTGAAATTCATCATATTTTCCATAGAAATTGGGCAGAGGTAAGTCTGATATTTTAAAGTGGTTAGTAACAGTAGGATTTTCTTTTTTAATATTAGAACATTCATATTTACAAAGAATAATGTTAAGCTAACTCTGAATCTTCCAGTTCATCTTCTAGCTCAGCTGCTATTTCCAAAGAATCTGCTATGTCGACATCTTCCGGAAGAGTTGTATAGGATTCAATCAAATTACGTAGTGACGTTTTAATTTCCATAATAGAAACCTTTTTGCCTTCTAAACGCAGTTCTTCTTCTTGCTGCTCTTCTTGTGATTCTTTTAAATGGGTGCACTCATATTCGTTAATAAATTTCGTGATTTTGTTTAGTTTGGTTTTCAGTACGCCACATTGTTTAAAGTAGTTAATGTAGTCATTTTTTTTTTATTTATTATTATTTGCTGTGCTCCGGTCGGCTAGGACCATATGTCGTGAGCACGGAGACAGTGGACTGTGATTAAATTTCCATAGGTTTTTATTTAATTTTGCCAAGTGCAAACGTTGAAATGAGCTTCTGATTTGAGAGCGAAGGCGCTCGTTACACACGTGTTGTTCAGGTGACAACGAAGCTCAACTGAAAATTACATCATTTATCAGCTAGGTGGCGCTGATGACTTAATCAAACTTCGGGAGCGCGCAATAATATATAATAATGTATTATTATATTATTATTCCTTGTTTATTACACAATAATACAATGAAGTTCTTTAAATTATAATGGAAACTTATGCGAACATTCAAATGACATGTACATAAACATTTGTGACTTACCG
Source organism: Maratus speciosus (assembly GCA_963932465.1). Lineage (NCBI taxonomy): Eukaryota > Metazoa > Arthropoda > Arachnida > Araneae > Salticidae > Maratus > Maratus speciosus. The sequence continues at coordinate 373,366,097 of OZ010796.1, read as the reverse complement.
TGTTTTAGAATGGGAAGGCTGACAATCATGTAAAATTAGATTAACATCCATCGCTTTTACTATACTATTTTTCGCAAAGACAGGCGCATGACCTTGAGGTTGTTTCTCTGATAGCGGATTCTGAATTCGTCAGTTGGGTACTTTTTTCACACTACAATTGAGGTTGTTTCAGAGCTTTTCTATTCAATAACGGAAAGAGCGGAAACAAGTGGGTAAGTGTGATCACAGATCACACAGAGAGTTTTGTTTAATATTCCTTTCAAAACACTTTATCCTTTTTTAAAATCTGTTTGTTCCACATTTCGCAGCCAGGGAGCGCACTCTATTCTACACAAACCTCTATCCGAACAAAATTCCGTTTTACAACCTATCCGTAGATATATTAGTCGAGGGAATCGGGCCCATAGCACCCGAGATAGGTAGGCGCCCCCTGGCGGTAAAAAATGGAACTAAAATATGCAAGTCTATGATGCATAATATGAAAGAGTGTTCAAAGGGGTGTCGGCAAAAGTTTAAAAAAGGTGCCCCCCCCCCCCAGGTGAAAAGGGGGGAGGATAAAAAATTGCTTAAAATACAAAAGTTAGAGCACAGAGGGGTTAATAATGTAAGACTTTTTGAAAATTTTATGATTTTTATGCTCGAAAGTGTTCTGCTATAAGTATGCAAAATTTCAAGTCTCCAACGTAATTAAGGGCTGAGTTAAAAAAATTGTTTAAAATACACAAGTTAGAGCCCGGAGGTGTAAATAATATAAGACTTTTTGAAAATTTTATGATTTTTCATGTGATCAAAAGTGTTTTACTACAAGTATGCAAAATTTCAAGTCTTCATCTTAATTAGGGGCTGAATTAGAAAAAAAAAGCTTAAAATACACAATTTAGAGCCCAGAGGGTTAAATATAAGATTTTTTCAAAATTTCATTATTTGTCGTGTGATCGCAAGTGTTTAGTGATAATCATGCAAAATTTTAAGTCTTCAACTTAATTAGGGGCTGAGTTAGAAAAAAAAGCTTAAAATACACAAGTTAGAGCCCAGAGGGTTAAATATAAGATTTTTTCGAAATTTTAGTATTTGTCGTTTGATGTGAGGTGTTCAGCTACAAGTATGAAAAATTTCAAGTCTCTAACATATATAGTTTGAGAATGGGCTCTGTGACGGACAGACAGACAGAGGAGCAAGACGAATAAAATTTCGTCAGATGAACGAAACCCTAAAATCGAGTTATCTCGGATTTCCATGGAAACTAGTGACGTTAACTATGAAGGTCTTCCGCCAGTTGAAAAAAAAAAAAAATGAACTAAGTAACATGGGGGTAAAAAAAACGACTATGAAGTTCGCGGTGAAAAACGTGTTCTTTCTTGTTTGTTTAGAATCTGGAATGCGCGCGCTGCTGTGCCACTCTAATTCATCGTTCGATCACGGTTTGCGGCGGCGAATAACAGTGACTTACTAAAATAGCCTGTGATCTGATTTAAAGACTGTAAAAGCCAGCGTTTCATAATCTCTAGAGCGTATATGACTATTGGAGCGAGGATATCCTCGCTCCAATATTATATAATATTGAAAAAATGATCAGTTACAGACAATAACAGATTATTATTATCAGCGACTGATATTTAGCGAGTAAGCGCAATATTTACAGCAGTACACTTATTTACAGTAAATTGTGCAGAATAGTACTGTAAAACAACAGCTGTTTTTAAACAGAATAATCAAATCAGAAATTATTGTCGCTTTGTTTAAATTGATATTTTCCATAAACTCTGATAATCAGAGCCTGAGTGTTAATGTCCTCGTGCATTGATTGTTTCTTTTGGGAAATTAAATAATGAGAGCTAATGTGCCCGCAGGTTCTGTATGTACGTACGTATGTACGTATGTAAAGCGGTAACTCTTGATAGAAATATCCGATTTGCTTCAAATTTTTTTCTATTTCCATTCTCATACGGCGCTTCCTTGATTAGTTTTGGAGGTCCATTGGTTAAGTATAAAGGGGGGGGGGACCAATCCCCCTTAACTTAGATAAATGGGTTTTTCATGCAGAATTATCAGATTTGCTTTAATTTGGGTATACCAGTTAATTCTGATAAGACGATTCCCTGATTAGATGTAGAGGTTCATTGCTTAAGTATAAAGATGGAATGGGGGGGGGGGGGTAATGCCCTTAATTTAGATAAATGGGTTTTCTTATCCGATTTGCTTCAAATTTGGTATACCGGTTTATTATGATAAGACGCTTCCCTGATTAGATTTGGAGGTTCATTGGTTAAGTATAAAGGAGATCGGGATGTAATACCCCCTTAATTTAGATAAATGGTTTTACTTATCCGATTTGCTTCAAATTTGGTATACCGGTTTATTATGATAACGTGATTCCCTGATTAGATTTGGAGGCTCATTGGTTAAGTATAAAGGGTAGAACGGGGGGATAATGCCCCTCTTAATTTAGATAAATTAATTTTTCTATCCGATTTGCTTCAAATTTGGTATACCGGTTTATTCTGATAAGGCGCTTCCCTGGTGAGATTTGGAAGCTCATTGGTTAAGTATAAAGATGTGAAACAAGGGGGGGGGGATAATCCCCTCCCTTAATTTATTTTTCGGAAGGCTTTATTCTTTGAAGTAAGAGTATAATATACAATTAGTGTGAATAGACTGTGAGCTCAATGCCATTAGTTTAACTGGGCACTTTTCTTTTTTATTTTCATTATAGTATGTTTTAAGACCGCAAACAGTGCACTCCAATGTATTTAGGTAATTTACACACCACATATAGACAAACGTTTTTCCTATCGTCGATATACCTGATTTTTACATAAAACAGGATCATTTAAAATCATAATTACTACAAGTCACCTTTCTGTTTGATTTTGTTTAGTCCTAAAATCGTATAGTCACAATTTATACATAGAACCTGTATAATCTGAATAAATATCCACTTACAGTGTGGAGACTGTCTTCAAATTAAAGTTAAAAAGACAATTTCCTTCATGCAGTCTTATAACTATAACCCCTCTTGTTGTTTTTATTATTTTAAAAAACATTTTCTTTCAAAAATATTTATGCTTTCTTGCCACCTCCCTTGCACTGAAAATTACCTAGCTTTAACTGCATTTATAACTGCAACAAAATATTATTTAGGAATAGAAATTTTTTCAAATGTATTCAGAAATTTTCCTGCATTTTATAGAAATGCTTCAGAAACTCAGACTAAATTATTTTAATTTCTTTATTTTTGTTTGATGCTAAAATAAATATTACTTAATCTGAAATATTTCTAGCAAGACAATTTTATTAAAAATCCTTTGTCTGCAGCATACCTAATTTATACTTTTTCAGAGAACGGAAAGAAATATGCAAGCTGCTTATATGAAGTATTTTGTGACAGTTCGGGTAACTTTGTGACACCTGGTCTACTTTTCGTATTTCGAATCTCCATAGCTGACGTATCGTATCGTCTATACGAATCTCCCGCTTCGTCCGGTATGGCTGGAAAGCAAACAGCGTCGCAAGCTCCTAGTACGGTGGGCCACATACATCAACTAATGACCGTTTCCCGAAGCTCTAACACGAAATACGCAATCTAGACCAGGTGTCACACAGTACATTTACACAATACACTTGCGGTATTTATTATATTGGGATACAGAACCGCAACAAGGATTTTGCGGTAAAATAGGCCCTGGTAGGCTTCATCGGCGCCTTCAATTATCTTTAATGATGCGTCAATCATCAACGTAAAAGTTAACGAAGTTTTCGCTCCAGTACTCAAATAGTGTTGCTGCGGCTCTACTTAGTTATTATAGCTTGTAATTAAGTTATTTCTAAAGCCCCTTAAAAAATTTAATTTTAATAAAATAGGCTCCTTCACAAAATTACTTTTTATAAAACATGCCCCTTCGCAAAATTTCTCTTAATAAAAATAGGCCCCTTCACGAAATTCCTCCTTATAAAATAGTACCCATCACAAAATTCAAGTTCATAAAAACATAATCTTCATTAATTATTTTTTTATTTTGTTAGATTTTAAAATGTATATTTTGTTAATAAAACAAGTTTATGAGAAAGCAAAACTTTAGGAGAAGGGCTTGAAAAGGTTATAATTAATTAACATTTGGTTCGAATTTGAGTAACTGGATTTCATCTTTCGTTATTTTTTACAAAAATATAAAAAAAATTCACAAAAATAAATTTTACTTTTCACAAAATAGGTCCCTAGAAAAAACCCTGCATCGACCCAAAAGTAACGCCTATTACTATGTTTTTGTATCGCACTACTCGCTACATTACATTTCTTTCAAAAAACAGCATGGTACACTACGAACTAAGAGAAATTGCAACTAGAGAAGTTTTGTCACTTATAGCATACTACTTTTTTAACATTGGACATAACGTACCGTTTAAAAATAATACAAAACCGAAAATAATGCAAAATTTCTATCATAAAAAAAGAATTCAGAAAACAGTAAAGACCAAGGTTATTGATACACGATACAGAGTAGATGTGCCAGTAATGGACACGCTTATGAAATTTCTTTAAGAATTAATTTTTATTAACAGTTATAATTATTATATTCTAGTTCTTTCAATATTAAATTAATATATCAACAATATTTAATCATTCATCTCATAGTCACATTTCCCAATGTGAACCTAAATTTAATTGTAAATAATAGAAATAACTTGGATACTCATTGTTCCAGTAGTGGCCACTCTCTGTTCCAGAAATGGATACCTTACAAAAGAATAGATATAACTGTTTTTATGATTGTATTCTGAACAAGAAATTAATGAAAGCATATTAAGGAAACAAAATAGTTATTTTCAAAGATTATTTTCAAATAAATTTAACAATTAAGATCTCAATAGAAAAATAAATCTAAGTTAAACATGCAACATTTCGACTTATTTGAAAAGAGATTTTTCCATAAGAAAATATTGGTACTGAAGAATTTCCTGGTCTTGAAATCTTAGGACAAGTACAACCCCTGCTAAATTTTTATTGTTTATTTTTTTATAGACTTTGAAGAACGTCCATTACTGGCATATCTACCCTATATATTCACATAGAAAAAGCAAACAGTTTTATAAAACTATCAATCATATTTTATTATTTTTAAATAATAATTTTAATAACACCATTTTTTTTCATTAGATCCAAATATTTACATACCTTTGTAATGGTTATCAACTTTTTCCCCGCCGATAAACGTCAAAGAATGTAAAAATCCAATTAAGACCATTACATTTGAACACATTAGCACTACACTGTTATAAAAATACTTCATCATGATTATCCAGCTGACTTTTATTATTATCACCTTAATATATAACTTTTTTAGAATTTCGGCTGATAAAGCAAACCTAGCACTTGTCTTCCGGCATCTCCTAAAAAATGGCAGCCTTTTGACAAGCAGATTTTTTTTTCATTTGTCGCCAGTTTACCTGAAGTCTCAGCAGACGATTTTTCTACATTTACACACTTATGTGAGTTTATCAACAGATAACAACTGACAGACTTAATGTCCTAAACTAAATATACATTAAAACAGGTAATGTTTTGTACAAAATGTGTAATTTTTATGACAAGTGGGTGATTTTAGAAATTTACACACTTATCTGTGTATATATAATTATGCGAAAATTACAATAACACATCAATTCGTGTAAATTTAGGCATTTTTTTACATTTACACATTTATTTGGGCTTTTCAAGTGATAACAAATTACACACTTAGTTTCAGAGGTTAAATACCCATAAAAACACGTATATTTTAAAAACAAATGTGTAAATTTTAGGACAAGTATGTAATCTTAGAAAATTACAAATATATGTGTAAAATTAAATAATTTACACATTTTATTTTTTAGAGTGTACTTTATGTTTTGCACTATATCAAATCTGAATTTGGAGAATTTGTCTGGATCAGTTTTGTAACCACTCGAAATTTGCAGCCAAGTAATATATTTTACATCATTTTCTCCTTAGATATCTACATACAACTAGCAACTTTTGTTCAAATTTGGTCATAAATTTAAACATTTTGCGCTTTCAAAACTTCATGTGCTCTTCCTTGTAATTTTCATCTATAAACAAAACTTTTTCAACTAAATTCACATTTTCATTAAATTTTAAATCTTGTTACCATTGCATAATGGTGCAAAAGTTTATGTGACTAACATAAATTCTGCTGTCTTTGATAAAAAGAAATGGTACTTTAACTAAAATTTCAAAATTTTTTATTTAGACTTAATAAGCTAAAAACAATTCTAAAAACCGGAGAGGCACCTTAGGGCAGACAAATTAAAATGGAACGAAGAGGTAATAATCTAAACTAATTAATCGTATCAACAATTGAGCTTACTCATGCTTTATCATATAATTTTTTCTATATTAAAACTGAAAAATTAAAAAAAAATACAGAGCTTTTTGCGAAATTAAATATGAAATAACAGATAATATGTGCAAAATTTATGCACATAAATCTGATAAAATAAAGTACATATTTTGTTTGGAAGCGTCCATAAGCGAGTAATATATTTTATTCCGCTTCAAATAACAGATTAAAGAACTATGCTCAAATTGCTTGATTCATTCCCAACTAAGAAGCACCAACTTTGCACTACTCTATATACCATACAATTATATTTATATCAAAACCAATAGCAGGGTACAACGGAACAACTATTGAGCTATAATAGGCAAAAAATAAATTACGCCATGATAAAATTTTAAAAATCGACTTTTGGCCAGCTAGAATCGGTAAATCACCCACCGTGCATCGTAGGCTTTGGCATAACATCATGTGGTTATCGGTCCAGGAGTTAAATCATAAGGCCCAAATATTAAGTGGTGACGTAAACAACCATTGAACACGCAGATTGGTTGGTAAAGCTGTGCCTTATAGACCTGGAGAGACGGGTACGCCATAATACGAACGCTGCATTATTCTCTTAGGCGTTGGCGTTACATCATGGCGATATCGTTCCAGGTGTTAAATCATAAGACCAACCAATAAGTGGGGAAGTAAACAACCATTATATACGCAGATTGGTTGGTAAACCTGTGCCTCGCAGACCTGGAGGAAACGGTTGCGCCATAATGTAAACGTAGCATGATCGTTCCAGGAGGTGGCGTTACATCATTTCTTTATCCTTCCATACGTTAAATGATAAGACCCAACCGATAAGTGGTGGCGCAAACAACCATTATACACGCAGATTGGATGGGAAACCTGTGCCTCGCATCTCTCATAGACCTGGAGAAACGATTACACAATTTAAACGCAGCATTATCATTTTAGGTGTTGGTATTACAGCATGGCGTTATCATTACACGCGTTAAATCATAAGGCTCAACCAATAAGTGGTGACGTAAACAATCATTGTACACGCAGATTGTCTGGTAAAGCTGTGCCTAGACCTGGGGAGGCGGGTACTCACTAGAGTGAACGCAGCATTATCATCCTAAGCGTTGGCGTTACAGCATGCCGTTGTCAGTCCAGGCGTTAAATCATAAGACCCAAAGAGTAAGTGGTGACGTAAAGAACCATTATATATGCAGATTGGTTGGGAAACCTGTGCCTCGCAGTCCTCGTAGACCTGGAGATACGATTATACCATAAAGTAAACGCAGCATTATCATCCTAGGCGTTGGCGTTACTGCATGGCGTTACCGGTCCAGGTTTTAAATCATAAGACCCAAATATTAAGTGGTGATATAAACTACCATTGAAGACGCAGATTGGTTGGTAAACTTATGCCTTATGGACTTGGGAAGACGGTTACGCCATAATATGAACGCAGTATTATTATCTTAGGCGTTGGCGTTACATCATGGCTATATCGTTCCAGGTATTAAATCATAAGACCAACCAAAAAGTGGGGAAGTAAACAACCATTATACACGCAGATTTGTTGGTAATCCTGTACCTCGCAGACCTGGGGAGACGGTTACAACATAATGTGACACAGTATTATTCTCTTAGGCGTTGGCGTTACATCATGGCGATATCGTTCCAGGTGTTAAATCATGAGACCAACCAATAAGTGGGGAAGTAAACAACAATTACATACGCAGATTGGTTGGTAAACCTGTGCCTCGCAGACCTAGGGAGACGGTTGCGCCATAATGTGAACGTAGCATGATCGTTCTAGGTGTTGGCGTTACATCATGTCTTTGTTCTTCCACACGTTAAATCATAAGACCCAGTCAATAAGTGGTGGCGTAAACAACCATTATACACGCAGATTGGATGGGAAACCTGTGCCTCGCATCTCTCATAGACCTGGAGAAACGATTACACCGTAATGTAAACGCAGCATTATCATTCTAGGTGCTGGCATTACAGCATGGCGTTATCATTACACGCGTTAAATCATAAGGCTCAGCCAATAAGTGGTGACGTAAAAAATCATTGTACACGCAGATTGTCTGGTAAACCTGTGCCTCGCAGACCTGGGGAGAGGGTGCGCCATAAAATGAATGCAGCATTATCATCCTAGGTGTTGGCGTTACAGCAAAGCGTTGTCAGTCCAGGCGTTAAATCATAAGACCCAAAGAGTAAATGGTGACGTAAAGAACCATTATACATGCAGATTGGTTGGGAAACCAGTGTCTCGCAGTCCTCGTAGACCTGGAGATACGGTTACACCATAAAGTCAACGCAGCATTATCATCCTAGGCGTTGGCGTTACTGCATACCGTTATCGGTCCAGGTTTTAAATCATAAGACCCAACCCAGCAAAGAGGAAATTGCTGGCCAGCAGCAAGATAGGTGCTGGCAATGATGAAGAAGTGCTGGCTGATGGTCTACCACTGCATGGCCACTGCTGGACAGCTTCAGTCAACTTTGCTGTTGGAAATCATCAGATAAAATTCTGGTGGGCATCCATTTTATCTCATGCGCTGGCCCAACACTACATGGAAGTGCACGAACTTTTGCAGTATTAGTGCTGGGAACCCTTACGCTAGGTGGCGCTGCGAATATCGAAAACATTGAGTATTTGAACACAAATCTGAAATGAATACCTTAACACAATTTAAGCTGTGAAGCTAATTTTTTTTTAAAACTGTAAAAAATATAGCACCACTGCCACAAACAAAATAAATAAGTAAATGAATAAATAAATAAATTCTTTATTTCAACGCACTTTTTTCTCTCCTTAAATCTGGTTTTACTAGGTTACAAAGGATTTCGGTTTTCATAGTTTACGCAGTTCAGAATCACTAATAAAAAAAAGCGTATGAAATACATAGGATTTCTATACAATAGAATAATTTCTATACCAGTTTAATGATTGGGAACGTAAATCACAAAAGAAACAAACTTGAAATAGTGTAATGAGAGCTTGAAAACTACGAGCAGTCGTAGCGTACGCTGAAAGCACTTGTTCATGTCCGATCACGAAAGCCAAACAGCATCGAGCGCCGTTAGTACTTGGGAGGGTGATCACATGGAAAACTCTAAAAGTTCAAATATTTCTATAGACACTTCTACAGATATTTCTATAGCTCTTGGTGAAACTAGCTTATAGAAAAAAGAGCCATAATTATATAATATTTTGTTTTTTTATAGAATTCTATAAGAAATTTTTGTAAGGGAAAGTGCTGGGCCAGCAAAGGAATAGCAGTGGAATAGGTGCTAGCACTGCGGAGAAAGTGCCGGATTAGAAGTAATGTGATGACATACCAATGCTGGCGTGCTGTTGGCCATCACTGATGGACCAGCTGCATTCGGCTCGGACACTTTTCGACAGGTTTAAGTAATGGCACCCTTGCACTTTACCGCTGATGGCACTGCTGGCTGCCATCTTTTTTCCAGCTGAGGGCCTACTGTTTCTTTCTTTGCTTGGAAATATTAAGTGGTGATATAAACTACCATTGAACACGCAGATTGGTTGGTAAACTATGCCTCACGGACTTGGGAAGACGGTTTTTTCTCCATAACACGTACTGAGATCAGATATTCCTAAATACATTACAAAATACCTATTTTCTTCTTTTTACACTAAAAAAGTAGGAATCTTTCGTTTTGCATATTGTTTTTAATTTGCATCTCCCAATATTCACTAAAAAGAATTTCTCTAAAATTTCCAAATTTTAATGTACGAGATCTTCTCAATAATTTAAAAATTAATTTAACAATTTGAAGTAAATATTTATCATCGTAACTATATGTAAATGCCGAAAACATTGCATAATTTAATTTTTATTATAGAGATATGCAAATTAGTGGCATGCAATTGTTGTACTCGTCATAAAAATCCACTTTTCTTTGTATTAATAACAAACTTTCTATCATAACCCATTATTTTATAACCCATTATCTTATAACCGGTTTTGTGACGAATTGCCCAATGGTTAAATAAAAAATCTCTGGAAGCATGCGATTTAGTTGCATTAGATTTGTAAAGATTTTAGTTGACGTCAGGGTTCGTAAATATGACATTTCCGAAAATATCAAAGATATCCGATATTTTAATGTATATTCGATATTTTTGATAGTTATCCGATATTTTCAAAATTCAACTTATTGGTGATTATAAATATTTTCAGACCCAATATAAATTAGAAACTAAAACACATTGCACCTACCATGAAAACTTTAATAAAAAAATATTCTACATGGGGTTTTTTTTTTGTTGTTGTTTTGTTTGTCTACTTACATAACAAAGTACAAGATTAACTAATTTAAAACAGGCACAATTTGGTTTTTACACCCACAAAAGACAAACTATAGGATTTAGTACAAAGTTTCAAGAAAATTTTAAATGCAAAATAATTAATTTTTATTGAAAAAATTGAACATCAATGTAAGCTTGTTTGCTTTTTCATTCATTAACCCTTTCAGGGGCAAGGTACTTCTATCCGTAAAATGTTGAAATAATTGATGGACACCAGTATTTGCAAGAAAATTTATTTGCAAACAAGTAAAAGTATATTTTTGAGTACTTAACAAAAGTGAAATTTTCATAAAAAATATTCGGGTGTCAATGTGGTAATTAGAGATTAAAATTAATGTGATGCCATAGCGGCATCACCGCCCTTCAAGGGGTTAACCCTATTAGGGGCAGAAAAATTCAGTTCGTAAAATGATGAAAAAATTAACTGGTACCAGAATTTACAAGCGAAATTTTTAGAATATAAAAACCTGCTTTTCTGGACCTTCAATATAAAAGGGAAATTTTATTAAAATATTATGGGTGCCGTTTGCCAGTTTTGGAATTAAAATTAGATAGTCACGCCGCGTAACCACCGCCTTCGAAAGAGCTCACCCGTTGTTCAGTTTAAACTTCATAAAACAAAAATGAGAAAATATATTTTATGATGAAGGTGTAAATAACTGATCATCTAAATTAGACAGTGCTCTATGTAAATATTGTTCCACATACTCGTCGGTTCTACATTTAAAAATTCAGCTTCAAATGTAAAGCTTGAAAAAAAAAATGTAGTTTTTTTCGCGCGCGGGGGGGGGGGGGGGGGGGGTCTAAAAAGCCACTGCAGAAGTTTTTTTTACATATATCTAAGAACGCCACGGTTAATAACAGTTGGAAAAATCCATTTCAACTTGTTTTGACTGAAAATATCATACACAATATTTTGAAAATAAATATCAAATGTATTAAAATATCCAAGTTCAAGATATGAAGATATATATCCATTTATATATATCACCAAGTTCTGCAAGACGTATTGTATTTTTTTTTTTTTTTTTTTTTTTTATCTATTACTGGCTTTTTAAATAAAACTTTCGCTGATAAACACTGGACCTGATATAAAATGCCCGCGTAGAAAATTTCTTTTTCATTTCGCTGTTAAAATTGAAGTTTAAATTTTCAATTTAAATATCTGAAACTGGTTAAATATGCAGTTTGAAATATATTTAAAAAGTTCGGTTTAAAAGTCTAGTCAGTTAAATGGTCAGTTTAAAAGTCTCATTCAAAGGGCAAGTTTGAAAATCTAATTTAAAAAGCAAATTAAAAAATCTAACTTAAAAAGCAAGTTTAAAATCCGGCCAGTTTAAAAGGCTCATTTAAAGAGTCAGTTTTAAATTCTAATTTAAAGGACAAGTTTAAAAGTCTTATTTAAAAAGCAAGTTTAAAATCTCATGTAAAGGGGCAGTTTAAAAGTCTCATAGTTTAAAAGCCTCATTTAAAGGGACAGTTTAAAAGTCTTTTTTAAATGTTCAAGTTAAAAATCTAAATTTTAAAGGTACGTTTAAAAATCTCATTTAAAGAGCCAATTTAAATGTCTCATTTAAACAGTCAGTTTAAAAATCTAATTTAAAGAGTAAGTTTAAGTCCAATTTAAAAAGTAAATTTAAGTCTAATTTAAAGGATAAGTTTAACAATCTAATTTAAAGATCAAGTTTAAAAGTCTAATTTAAAGTTTAAGTCAAATTTAAAAGTTCAATTGGAAAGCCCTGTATTTTTATGCACACTTTCAATGGAAAATAAAATTATTGATTTTAGCCTTTATGGTTTAATCATTGGTATTTATTCTAAATAAAGTAATATTAGTAAACTTAAACTTTGCTCTGAGTTATTGAGTTTTATTGAGTTAAATTTTGTATATAATTCGAATAATTTTAACAGTGATTGTCAAAGCCCTATATCCTGTAATTTCTAAGAATTTTGCAGAATCTGAAATATAAAGTTTAAACAACAACAAAAAAAAGTTAAAAAATTTAAACAGTAAATAATGAGATTTAAAGTTTCATGAGGTAAACCAAAAATTTAAGCCCTCATTAAACAAATTTTATAAAGCTTTAACACTTTCCGATCTAAAGGATCGTATTCTTATTTAATTTCTCAATGGTTTATCAAGAAAATTCAGAAGGTACCACTGAACTCCTCGCCGAGACTTGTTTACGTTTTTGATACGATACGCGGTAAAACCACAGTCTTCTGCTCTAACAGTAAAACCTGTTGGATATGATGATTATAGTTCGGAATTATTTTAGCCAATATTTTTCTTCGCATGTATCCTTGTTTAGATGGTTAATTTTTTATTGTAAATATCTTTATTATATCTGTATCTTAATTATGATTATCATATTTCAGGAAAACATTGACTTAGCACGTATTGCAGTACTAAGTTATAATGTTCTGTTTATGTATAGCAACGCAACATTTTTTAAACAATTATTATGTTTGAAATTTATATTTATAAAATGTCCAGTAATAATTATTCTGTTCGTAACTGTGTTATGTGTCATTAAGTGACAGACTGTGAAGATAAATTAGCAAAATATATAAATCGTTACCACAGGTATGATCCAAGTTTTAGGGTTGCTTGTAAAGGTTGCAACTATCAGTCTAAAAGTTGTACAGCCTCGAGGAAGCACCGTACAAGGTGTGAGTACAAAGAAGTTGATAATGATAACGTCAGTGAAGATTTTGCTTCTCATTCAGATAACGATTTTGAGCATCATCCTGGCCAGTCAGCTGAAAGTGATTCATTTGACTTCGTCCTTGCATCTGTCTATTTAAAGTTAGAAGCAAAGCATGGACTATCTCAAAGTTGTGTCAGCGTTATTGTAGAAGAATCGGAGGCCTTGTTCACCGATGTAAAATATAAAATTTCGGATAAATTTAATAAAATATTAAGAGAGAAATAGGAAATTTTGATTCAGCAGAATTCTTTGACCATTTCAAAGCTGATAACATTTCAAATAAATTTGGTTCTGCTAATAAAAGAAAGAAGGACATAATCCCAGAACAGGCGAGACACCCCATTTGGCGACTTTTCTGATAAGCGCTAAACACCCCCACATACGCCAACCTATAAATGCGGCAACCTGAAAACTAACGTGATTGGTCCACTTTCCTGAATGCTTCAAACGATTTCAACATAAGTTTATTGAAAAAATGTGCAATTTTTAAAGTACCTTTTCAAATCAGAGTAACGATTTAATGATTAAAATTCATTTCTCAACAACTTAAAAAAATAATAATGGCGTCATTTAATATTTTAAAGTACGTGCCTATATCAGAGTAAACATTGAACAATTCATTTCTAATTTACGGAAGTATGAACGCTTCGTGTTCATAAAAAAATAATATATATATCACTGAATACAACAACCTAGTTCTGCAGCAATCTGAAAAACGCAGGAAACTCGTTAAAGAGGCAATCACTGAACATAGCTGAACAACCGAAAAGAACATCACTGGATTCAGCAGTTCTCGCTGTGTAGCAATCTCAAAATTCAGCAGTTCTCGCTGTGTAGCATTATCAAAATTCAGAGGTTCTCGCTGTGTAGCTATCTCAAAATTCAGCAGTTCTCGCTGTGCAGTTATCTCAAAATTCAGAAGTTCTCGCTGTGTAGCAATCTCAAAATGTACAAAACTCGTAAGGCCAGCATACATGAGAAATATACAATAAACGGTTAATATAAAACACTACAACAAAAAATGCATAAAATTATTAACATACCTTAACAGACATCTCCTTTCTTGAAACCAAACTCTAAAAAATTTTGAACTGCCATAATTTCGTAAATTTCCAGTCGTCTTGTAAACTTCATTTAACTTTCCAAAAAAAAAAAAAAAAAAAATTGAACAAATACTCACAATTTCAAACTAAATTATACAGGTACTTTAACTTTCAAATTTTACAACTGAAAACACCAAAAAAAATTAACAAATATTAACAATAACAAACTTTTGCCTTGCCGTCATTTTAATTTTACAATTGCAAAATGTCTTCCTTCTACACAAATTACAAAACATGCGGAGTTGAATTGTCAAACACCGCTGAGCTAATAGTCAATAAATGTTTTCAGGTAGGCGTAACCATCCAATACACAACAAATCAACCAATCCCATTAAGCCGATTCAGATTCAAGATCAGACCATTGCAGGCGTGGAAAGAATTTACGAAACGAACTGGTAACAACAAAAATCCATTTATTGCCTCGCCAAGTTGAACGATGCCAAGTGTCTCGGCTGTTCTGGGATTCAGCCGGAAGAAGTTTTATGAGGACAATTTTTAAATGGTTATTCCACAATCAGTATTTAATTAACACAGAAGTAAAACGTACTAAAAACAGAATGACCCGCCTAAACAACTATGGTTATTATGTTCTATTTTTATAAAGTTTACAAGCACTGCTGGAGATGTCAGAAGTCTCATATTGGGTGATACATGACCATAAAAGTAGTGGAGACACATTTAGAGATTGGTGTGGTGGCGAATTATTTAGAAATGAAAATTTAGCTAATGCATTATTAATTATTTTAACACTAGAACGCCCGGAAGGAGTCGTTCCGACTCCAACCATATCATTAAATGTCTACTATAACCAGAACTTCTTTTATAAATTACGTTAAATTTAAACCACGCTTATTTGCATTAAATAAATCAGTCAAATATTTTTAAATAAAAATTGTGGTGTCAAATATCTTTATGAAACTTGAGTAAAATTTTCGGGCGTTCTAGTGTTAAATGTTGACGATATTGAAACCGTTAACCCTATTGGCATGTCGAAAACAATTCATAAATTGACTGTTGTGAGCTACGAACTAGCAAACGTACCTGCTCAGTTTCGCTCTGCTCTTTATACTAAACAACTTATTGTCCTTTTTAAGTCAAAATTCATTAGAAAGAGTGGCATGAAAAATCCTTTATTGGACTTTGTGCAAAGCATAAATGCATTAAAGGGTAGCTGTGTATTCAAAATCAATGAGGAAAATGTATCATTTAAAGCTACACTAGTTGCTACAACTTTTGATACACCCGCTGCAAATCAACTGTGCACTGTAAACTGAAATGTCTGAAACGCAGTGTTCAATTTTCAGACGTTTTAAAATGTCTTAAAATTTTCAGACACTTAAATGTCTGAAACAAGAGTGTTCAATTTTAAGGCGTTTTAAAATGTCTTAAATTTTTCAGACACTTCTTACGTTTAAATTTCAGACATTTCAAATGTCTTAATTGCGGCCATCTTTGAGCCCCCGCTCCCATTTTTTTTTACTCATATGAAGCCATCTTTGACCACTTTTCTTTCTAAGCCATATACGCAGCCATGTTTGACCACATTGAATCATTTTTTTATAAATGGGAATACTTTGTTACCATAAAGCAGAGCTGATTGCAGCGTGCGAAAAATGGGGTGGCTTCTCTGCCCCCTGATTTTAGGGTACCCCAAATTAGATATGAAATTTTCATAAAGCTGATATTTTAAATCAGTTTTGACCTTATGAGGATTGTAATCAGTATTTTGTAGTTTTAGAATAGGATAATATATGTATATATATATTCACCTAAATATGTATTTGTGTGATATATATGCCCTACGGCATCAAAAAGGTTTATTACTTTTAGTGAACTTCAAATTAATTCTAGTCCAAAGACCTGGTATTCATTCGCCCCCTTCCACCACTGCCTTCGTATATTGTTACAAAAGGGGAAAAAAAAAAGCCTATTCGATGCCGTCAAATACATATTTGGATAAATATATCATTTTCTTTAACCTAATCATGTTTTAAAAGTACTAAATATTTTTTAAAATAAGTATAAGATCAAAACAAATTAAAAATATCAGCTTTATGGAAATTTCATACAGAATTTAGTGGCCCGTAAAGCTAAAGACCCATAGAAACAGCCCAGTTTGCCCATGCTGCAATCAGCTCGGCTTTATGGTAACAAATTATTCACATTTATAAAAAATGATTCACTCCTTCAGAAAGAATTCCATCCCTGCTTTGTAGTGAATTTTTTCCCATTTAAATAACATATTCCCAGTGCAATTCCCAGTTTAAGCATTTTTTGCATTTTTATTTCCGTGTTAAATAAAATCTAATACTAGATTCCCCAAAATTTGCAGTATATGAGAACCCAATATTTAAAAAAAAAATGAGTATGAAACTCTTCATTTAACCCTTAATTGCATGAATTATTCTTTTAGAATTGTGTTTTTTATTTTTATATTAAGGATTAGACACCAGAAATCTTAAGATAGATTTTTAACTTTATTTAGTAGCATATTTTTGTAATTTTTAGAGGATTAATATTTCTATATAAATATAGTGGTTGCCAGAACTTTATGTATTAAAAATTAAATAAAAAGATGATAGAAATTTAGACCACTATGCAATTAAGGGTTAAAGAATAAATTAGATTTTTTAAGAGGGGTTTATTTACCATAAGAAAAGTTGAGAATTTAATTATGAAATATTCAGAATTTCACGATAGCTTCATTCTAATGCTTCTATGATCTGTTATCATGTTCACACACACAGACACACACACACATATATATAACAACATACAGGAAAAGTCACTTCTCGTTTCAAAACCTATTTTGCCTAAATATACATTTTTTTTGGCCTTGTTTATATAAATGAACTTTGGGGAAAACCGCAATTTTTTTGTGCGAAATGTAGTTATGCATGGAAATATACAAAACTCTAGCTTTTTTCTAATTTCCATTTTAAACTTGTAATAACCTTTTAACTTAAGGCTGTTCTGAACTGCTCTGCTCAACAAGCACAAAACGTTTTGACACATTTACAAATTCATTTTTTAACAGAAAGGTATAAAATTGGAAAGCCTGAGCATGGAAGTGACTTGGAATCGAACTGTGTTTTCCATTTTTTGATCCATAAATTACCTATTGAGTTATAAGCGATTTTGATCACGTGACAAAAACGTTTTTCGTCCTTTGAGTGGTTATTCTTCTTTCGCGCAGAAATTCGGTTCAAAACGCCCACTTGGACACTATTTTCTGAAAGACCCGTTGCGTTTGCAAAAAAAAACGGAAAAAACAGTTCGATGACATAGTTTCTGATCAACAACACCTGCTAGTTTCATGAATTTCCCAACAAAAATAAATTAAAACTTATGTCATAAAGTTGCCGTTCGGATTGCAAATCGGATTTCAAAACACAAATCAATTTTGCCAAAAACAGATTTTTGGCTAAAAAGATTTTCCTCGAAAATTATACATCTCTAATTATAAAATATAAAAAATAAATCACAATAGATGTTTGTTAATTTTCCAATTTTTATCCAATATTAAACTTTGAGTGAATTGCATATCCTTCATAGCGAACAAACAATTAATTTAAAAAAAAGTTTAAAATAAAATGTGGTTATAACTGCGATAGAAAACTTTCCAAGGAATTCAACAAGTTCATCAAAACGCTAAATTAACCTTTTAAAAAATAACCTTTTATTTTCAGTTCTTTTAAATCCAAACAAAGTATTTCTTCTTCAACAAAAGTTTCGACAATTTTACGTTTTTGCTTTTATTTTTATAGATATTCTAAATTAACCAATGTTTTACATAATATTACTGATATTTTTACATAATCAAATTAGCCTACACTCGCACAAAAAATATAATATATAATTCTGAAATTGCAGTTCCAGAATTACATGTATGTAAGAATATATATTTCTAGAATTAGCTGGTTTTTTTCGCAAACAAATTCAAACCTAACTTATATTTCTTGGAACATTTTATGTGGTACTATAAACAAAATATCAAAAACACTTACTGATATCTATATGACTTGATTTAAAAGAACTGTCATAGTGAATGAGAGACAAAAACTTGCATCTTTTTAGAAGAAAACCCCTTCCTATATCCTGCTAGCTATGTTAAAATAATGGAAATTTTCCATTCTTAAAACATAACCCGCGGGACTAGTTTGTAGGTCTGGGGTTAGTTTTCTTGTTTACCAAGTTTGATGAGATGAATAACTATATTACGGACGAAAAGCAATGAAAAGTAATCGTAACGTTAAACGTTGGTTTACTGCTTTTTAATACGGTCTCTGTTGGGCACTATTTGTAGAGTCATCTGGATGTAATTTCCGTCGTTATATCGATATCTGAAGCACATAAGATCCCTCCAGTCATCCAGAATGCAAGAAACTTCTAAATATAACACTTCCACTAATAACGCAGCCGCAGTAATAACATAATGACAAAATTTTTCACAGTAAAAAATCCGGATCGGTCAAAAATGTGAACTGTTGAAGAACGTTTAAATTTGAACACGGCACAACGGACTCCGGACTCACAACGCAGATTCACTTCACAAAGAAAAAAAAGCTGCGAGTCAGCATTTTCATTGGAAACAGATGGCTATATCATTACGTCAGTCTACGGGTTACAGTATGATAAGTTGTTAAAACTTTTTTTATCAGCGGGAAGTTGAGCGTTGTATAAGAAGAAATCAGAAGCATTTTATGTTCTTTATTTGGCGTTTTTCGTAATGTTTACACTTATAAATTATATGAATATAATTATTACAGTTTTTATACTTTCAGTCAGAGGGTGAAAAACATATTATAAATTAAAAAAAACGTCGTAACGCTAGTTAAAAAAATAATAAA
The DNA here is from genome assembly GCA_963932465.1 of Maratus speciosus. Taxonomy (NCBI): domain Eukaryota; kingdom Metazoa; phylum Arthropoda; class Arachnida; order Araneae; family Salticidae; genus Maratus; species Maratus speciosus. Next base: position 373,346,747 of record OZ010796.1, on the reverse strand, counting down.
ATTTATTCTTCGAAATGATTACATAATTGAACACTAAGAGAAAAAAGAACTAAGAAATTTTCGTAAGAGGAGCAACGCCTCCCCCCTCCCATCCTAAACCACTAATAGATATCAATTTTTAATTATTTCCTTTTGATGTTCATATATTTAAAATTTATCTTAAATTGGAAGATAAGGGGTATTCAGAAGGGCAAAACCTTCCACTAGAGGGAAAGGAATGTTCTGCATTTTGAAAGATATTGTTAGAAATTTATTTTTATATGTTTATTTAATATTTAATACTTCTTACTCGTTAATTTTTTTATATTTCTTTTATATAAAAATTATCTTGTACATGGTGTTCTGACAAAGATTCTTGGTTTAGCTTATTTCATGTTTTTATTTTGCGTTTTAGTTAGGCGAACTAGGCAGGGGACTCCAGACACATCTGTACAACCTTTCCCCTTTCTACATTTTTTTCTAAGAGCAATCGTACCTCTTTATTTAGTGAACAGCCTATGAGTTGGTCTATGAGCATACCTATGAGTGGAAGTAGTTTTTGAGAAACTTTATATTTTGGTAAAAGTTTCTTTAGCTTGTACTTTTGCACTAAAAGTAATTTAGTTCGAAAGTTAGTAAACGGGCATTTACAATTTTGGCAGACGTCCCCATGGTCAAATTAAGTTGCTTATTTTAAACACTAATATCAAATTTAGTGGATGGCAAAGCATTTCATCCGTTCAAAAACATTTTCTGATGGTGCTGCCAGGTATATTGCGATACAATTGCATATGAGAACACCAGAAACGAAGGGGTATAAGTGGCAAAATTGAAAAAAACTGAGATCAGTATACAGGCTATCTGGAAATAAGGCTATTTGTTTTGTAATTACTCTCAGAAGAAAAATGTAGAAGGGGAAACGTTGGACAGATGTGCCTGAAGTCCCCTGCCTTGTTTGCCAAACTAAAACGCAAAATATAAGAGATTTTCTAATTATGTGTTGCATTCTGGAGGTCAACTACTTAAGCTCTATAAATTACTTAACCTCTTTAATCTGTACTTAAAATTTAAAAAATATATTGTACTTCACTTTCCTTCCACAGTTATTGAAATAAGAGTTGAAAGACCGCTATGAAATTAGCAAAAGTTTCATATTTTAAGTCAGTCACTTACTATTGATGTTCATCGTTAAATTCAATTTATTCCAAATCTAAATTTTGTCACTTGTATCCCTTGGCCTCTGGGGTCCTCATATACAATCGTCGTTTCATCAAACATGTGATACAATTGTATTACATTCAGACATATAAGTGACTGAATTTCTACATGCCTTAATTTCAGACACATGATCATTATTCAGACATTTTTCTCAGTTCATTTATACCATGATCACAGTAAGACAATTAAGGGTCTTAAATTCAGACATTTATGATGTCTGAAATTTCATATTCAGATACTTAAGTGTCTGAATATCTTTTTCAGTCACATATGTGTCTGAATTTAAGACGCCTCTATTTGCAGTGTGGGTGTTCAAGGAAGGGGTTGCAAAAGCTTAGAGATGCTGCAGAACCTGTGATGATATAAGACCCAACATTTTTACCCGTTTTTACAGAGGATGCATTTTTCATTAGAAGCTCAGACGACATTTAGAGAGATGCGAAATAATCGATGATGTTAGTTCGATATTCTTTATAAAAAATACGGAATCAACAGTAGATCTGTTTTATTCCATATGAGCGGAGTAACTCTTGATGCAGCTATTCATGATCCAATGCATGTATTGCTAGACGGCGTTGTATTGTTAGAACTTAAATCTGCACTTCATTATTTGATATTTATTGAGAAATTGTTTAATCTTTAATGACTAAATACAGAAATTTTGTGCTGGAATTTCACAGATATTACAAATAAGCCCCCTGGATTTCAAATGGAAAGTTTGAGAGATTAAAAAAAAAGGGAAAACTTACATTAACTGCATCAACTGTTATTGCACTCATACAGGTTTTGCCTTTTATATTATCCAAGAAAGTTTCTATTAATAATACAAAGTTTCTGAATTTTCTTAGAATTGTAAAAATTACACATATATGCACATCACCATATGCAGACTTGGCAACCGCATCAGAGTTATCTTTACTGATATGCAACCATCATGAAGTTTTTCTAGCAGAATATCCAGATGTTTCAATAACACCGAAATTCCACTACTTAACCTTATTTCCATTACCCCAGGCAACTTAAAAACTTTGGTCCTTTGCGTCATCAGTAGTTCATGCGTTGAGAAGCATACGTTTCTATATTTAAGGGCAGAAAATTGGGGAGCTTTAAGAACATAGCTTTCAGTATGGCATGTCATCACCAGCAGTGGATGTGTTATCATTAGCTTGGTATAATAGGCCAAAGAAATCCAAACTATCTTCACAAAGGACATATCTTTGTAATTACGGAAAAGATAGGTGTTGTTTCTCTTAACTCAAGATGAGCAAAACTCTTCAGGTACTTTTGTTAATGTACATAAAGATATATGGAGAGCCAAAAAGTTACTTATGGTTGTACATATAAAGCTGGATTGATACTTACTGAAGGCAACGGTTTCTTGTTTATTGATGCTATTCATGTTCAAGATGAAACCATATAGTTTCTGGTAAAACCATCTATTTCTTCCAATTTTGTTCACAATTTAAATGCATTTGAAATGTAATTCCATCCTGCTATAATATGTATTGACCTTATATCAATAAGCAGAAAATTTCCATTGAAAGTTTATGTATATATGCTTCAAAAAAGTTTGTAGTTAATCCTTACACATCAGGAGTTTATTGAGAATAATATAAAGGCAGTAATTTCAGCTATATCCGATGGTGCAGATACCTGAAATTTTTACTAATGGTATAACTGAAATGTAGCGCAAAAGTAAGTTTGTTTTTACTTCTCCAATTTTATTTTATATAATCAATTACATACGGATTCTACAAGTATGATAGGAGACTGTTTCGATCATCTTTAAGTTCTCCTGAGTTTTTATGCCTCCTTTTAAAAGTACTAGGCACACTCCCACATGGTCGGTCTTCTCGGGTTACGGAACATAGGTGAAAACTATTTTTTTTAAATTGTAAAAGATTTTTTTAGATAACCCATCAACAACACCCAAAAATCCTTTATATATAAAAAAATATCAATGTATTGAAATAAAGTTTTAAAATTTATTTAAATCGACACTATTGAATAAGTAACCAGGAGTTAGTAACTGAAGAAAACAAATCTGTTAAATTTGTTTTATACATACTATATTTTATTTGATAATGAAGTTTTAATTTTATTCTGAAACAAATTCTGACCTGTTTGTATTGTTTTAAGTGCAAATGGATTAATATTTCATAATCTGGATACACAAAATAGAGATAGATTTGGAAATAATCCATGGTTGAAAAATATTTTAAGAGCCAATAAACCATCAGTAAATTGAAATACAGTTTTCAAACAATTTATATTTAAAAGTATACATTTATTCCCTATTTGGCAGTGCATGCATATCTATATACACTGCAAATTAAGATGTCTGAAATTCAAAAACTTAAGTGTCTGAAACGGAGTGTTCAATTTTCAGACGTTTTAAAATCTCTTAATTTTTTCAGACACTTCAAACGTCTGAATCGCATCCATTTGTTTGTAAGCATCATACGTATCCATGTTTACCCACCTTGAATCCTGGAAAAATATTTGGCTGTGGTCCTGCCCCTTCCACCCCCATACTGTCCGATTTTTTTTTGGTGCTCCCAATTTTAATATGCAATTTTAGTTCAGCTGATAAATTAAATCTTTTACGACATTGTATTGATTATAATCAATATCTTAAACTTCAGGAGTAGAACAAGATTAAAAACAAAAAACATTTATCTAAATATTAAATTTTTTTTTAATTCATTTTTTTATGTAATCTTATTTTACTAAGTTCAAAATATTGATTATATTCAGTACAATTTCGAAACAGATTTAAAATATAAGCTTTACAAATATTGCACATCAAATTTGGGGGCACTACAATCGTAGGGGGACGGGGCACTGTCCAGTATGCCCATGCTTTAAGGGTGTATTCCGATCCAAACTGCTTATTTTCTGATTCATTTTAAAATTCATTTTTGCTCTCAAACGCATCAAACTTGGAAATTCTCTTATTTAGAAACTATATAATGTGCGGTGCTTCTTAATTTTTTGATAAATGCAGAAAATACTGTAAAAAACGCTGTCAAAGTTGACGTTTTGAACCGAATTTTCCGAAGCGGGCGATCTGGGAATGAAAAAAATGGTCATACTGAGAAAATAATTGTTTAAAAATCAAATTCTAATTAATTGAGCTGAAAATGAAATCACACGGCATGTGAAACATGCCTTCAGAAATCACCCCAGCAAGTTTCATGTTTTTACTTTTAAAAATGAGTCTGAAAATGTCTCAGAAAATTTCAAGCTGTTGAGGGTGGAAAAATACTTTTTCGAATACACCCTTAAACAAGAAGTTTTTTTTGCAAAAAATGCAACCCTGCATTATGTGGTTATCTAAATTGAGAGATCCGGTATTCGGGAGTATCCGCTGTGGAGGTTAATGAACATTCCCGAATAGCGGACACCTCTATTTAACGAATACATTTTTAATCCGCTAGACATACATATTTGTATATTTTTACCTCAGAAAAGCAGACATCTCCGTTTATCGGACATATTCCGCGGTCCCGAAGTATCCGCTATTAAGGGCTTTTAAGGTACACGAATAAATATATATATGTTTTATAATCTTGTCCTACACTAAAAGTTCAAATTATTTATTATACTCGGTTGAATGTCGAAAAAGATTTAAAATATCAGATGTACGAAAATTGCAAAAATCCCCGCCGCCCCCCCCCCCCCCACCAAAAAAAAAAAAAATAAAATTCATATAATTTAAAAATTAGATTAAAAAAAAATTATATTGCCACATAGGCAATTTTACATATATATCAGATGATAATCACAACAGCTATTTAACTATGAAAAAAAAAATAATAATAAATATTCGACTTTAAAAACATTGAGAAAAAAAATTACTTCCGTACTTTGTTAAATATATTTGCGTTTTTAATCTTGTCCTGCTCTAAAAGTTCAAAACTTTCATTATAATCAGTGCAAGATTTAAAATATCAACTTTACGAAAATTTCATACAAAATCCCATCCCCTCCCCGAAAAAAAAAAAAAAATGAAAATCCTTATCATTTAAAAATTAGATTATTTAAAAATTTATATATTCCCACATGGGCAAGTTTTTACGTAGATCAGAGGGTAATCACAAAAGGTATTCAACTATCAATAAAATAAATAAATACCGTATTTTATGGAACAAACGCCGCGGCGTTTACGAGTTTAAAAGTTGATTTATTTCTAAGTGCGGCATTTACGCCATGTGCGGCGTTTGCGATTTTTTTTAAATACCAACTGAGTTTCCTTAATTTAAAAGTTCATAAAAATATTTAAAATCGGATTTAAATATTTTAAATAAAACTTCAGACATCTTAATATATTAAATACGAGGCATCCTACACTGCTCAGAAAACTTTGATTAAAGTTAGGTCAGTGTGACGCTGTGACAAAGGTAGCGTTGCGATGGATGCGGCGTTTACAGCGGGTACGGCGATTACGATATTTTTAAGCTTATTCAGGCCAATTTGAGGAGTGCGGCGTTTCTTCCATAAAATACGGTACATATTCTATATTTAATAACACGAAGGAAAAATAACTTATAGTTTCCAAACTTCTTTCGTCTTAAATATATATAGTAACATCTAACTGTCATTTTTGTATTTTTCGTATAAGTGCATATAAATAAAGTTATTTTAAGTGCAAAATCTAGTTATAGCTTTTTACTTTTTCCCCATTATAAATTTCAAATTACTTTTTTTTTATTAAAAATAATCAAAAAATTAATATTAGATTTGACTGCAAATCAAATACATATGTATATTTTCACTGTCAGCTTTACATAATAGACTAGTGTAGTCTCATATACTTTTTTTTATCTTTTTTTATCTGCGGTTTTACGTTAGGAAGTAAGAAAGAATAAGGTAATCTTTCAAATTTTTTTTCTTTCTTCTTTATTTCCTTGTGGTCGTCGTTTACTGAGAGATAAGAATTAGCCATTGAAAATAAAAACTGCCACTGAATATGCAATTTGTAATAAAAGACAACGTCATAAGTTTAAAAATATATACTTCTAGAAGTAGTGTTTTCTTTTTGCGAACAGATTCAAAACTAATCTAATTCCATGCAAGATTTTGTTTAGTACAATAAATAAAATCATAAAAGACACAAATTTTAGTACTATAAAGAAATTAAGGCACTTACTTCAATCGCTGTTTGCAAGAGGTAAGAAAAATTCCTCGATTTGGAATTTTAAAAACTACCACAGTGCGGGAGAAAGACTTGCATCATTTTAGAAGAAAATCCCATAATATATCCGACTAGCCATATTTAAAGAATGAAATATTACATCCTCAAAATATAACCCGCCAGACAAAAGTTTCTTTTTTTTTCAGCTTTGACAGGACGAAGACGAATAACACAATATTATTGATACGATACAAATTAGCACTAAGTCCACTGCACACGCTTTGTAGAGTTCTCGTGTGTAATCTTCAAGTGTTGTTTACTTCCGTGTCTATCACGCCCTTATATCGACGACAGCTTATAAGAGACATTTGGTGTCAAGCACACACGTCAGATGTATGTATTCAATTTATAAATAAACTAAGTGAATACGAATTAAAATCACAGAACTTCACATTCCGGAAAAAACGAATTAAAATACACGCGTACATAAAAACAAACTTTCAGTCTGAATTACAACGTATACTAATTCGAACGAAAGAGATCTAAAACGCATGCGCAGCTGGAATGCCCCTGGTGGTTATTGCGTCGAAAAAATCAAAACGTCTGAAATTAAGACACGTTTGAAGCAACGTCTTAAAATAAGACGTTTGCGGATATTTTAGACACTATTCTCAGTACGTTTACACCATGATCATAGTAAGACACTTATGTATCTTAAATTAAGACATCTATAATGTCTTAATTTTCAGATTAAGACACTTAAGTGTCTAAAATACTTTTTCTCTTCTTCAGTCACATATGTGTCTAAATTTAAGACGCCTCTATTTGTAGTGTATTAAATTTTTGTTTTATTATTATATATTATATGTGTGGATTCATGGTCACCAGTCGTAACTAAATTTTTTGCTTTAGCTACTAACTTTCGGTATGTATATCGTCATGTGTTTTATAGGGATGTCTTTTTTCCGCCTAACATGAGAATTCAGCTTTTATTCTTTTATCAAATCCACGGATTCTCTTCCATAATTCTGGGGTATTTACCAGTTGTAATGGAAGTTGCAATAAAAATTGCTTTATTAATATTATATTTTATTTATTAATGAAGTTTTAACTTTATTCTGAAATATTAGCTGCAAACAAATGCTGACCTGTTTATATTGTTTTAAGTGCAAGTGTTTTAAGTGCAATCTTTCATAATCTGCAATACATAAAATAGAGATAAATTTGAAAATATATCAGGTATTTACATCATCGGCTATAATCCAATATATAAATGATTTTTGGGTGTTTTTAACCCCTTCGGGACGAACGTCTTTCACAGAATTTTTAATCTTTAGTCACCGGATTTTTAAAACAGAAATTTTCGCCTAATTGAATCGGGAAAATGCTCGGATTAAGTAAGGCAAAATTTACAATACAATTTTACTGGTGAGAATAATCACTGATTCTGAACAACTTAAGTGGCACGAATACCGGTCGCTCGTCCCCAAGGGGTTAATGGGTGATTTACAAAAAACCTTTTACAGTTTTGAGAAAAATAGATTTCACATATGTTCCGTAACCCGAGAAGCCCGATGTTGGATTGCCTTGTTTTTTTTTTTTTTGTTTTTTGTTTTTTTTTGTTTTTTTTAAAGGAGGCATAAAACTCTAGAGAATGTAAAGATGATCGGAACAGTCACCTATTGGACTTAAAATAACATTTTTGTGATTTAGGACAGAGGGGGAAACATGTGAACAGTACATATTTCACTCAGTTAATCTGAATTTTAAAAAATTTAAAAATTACCAATAGATGGCAGTACTGGAAACCATCTTTTGGCTGAATTTTCAGAACAGTGAGCTATTTTGATTTCTGGTTGTTGTAATTTGTTTGTTTTAGAAGGTGTTAAGTAAAAAATTCTTATAAAGTTATTGAAGTAAAAATTCTTTCATGACATTTTTTAAAGTAGAATATCAGCATTGCATTCTATAGTGGCATTAATTAAATAAGTCTACAAAAATTTGTTTCTTTATTTCAATTAAAAATATATATTTTTTTTATAAGTTAGTCTTAAGTTGGCAGATAAGGCACTTATGGCAGATAAGAACATATAGGGGCAGATGTGAACAGTTCATAGGTGACCGATTTTTTCCATTTATATATTAAGAATGTATTTTTTAAGTCTGAATGCATTTTTGTTTTTTAGTTTAAAATTTAATTACCCTTGTCAAACATTGCACTGCAAATAAAGGTGTCTTAAATTCAGACACTCAAGTGTCTGAAAAAGGAATTAAGACACTTAAGTGTCTGAATATAAAATTTTAGACACTACATATGTCTGAATTTAAGGCATATAAGTGCTTACTATGATTGGTATAAACTACAGGAAGAAAGTGTCTAAATGATGTTGATATGTCAGAAATTTAGACATGAAATGTTTCAGACGTTTCAGAATTTCAGACACTTTGCCTTGAATCACTCAAGAACAGCAAAGAAGTGAAGTGTAGTGAAGTGGGTTTGTTTATTTTATGCAATATGCAATGAATATTTTTTCACGCTTTCGCTTTCTTTATTACTTTAGTTTAAAACTTTATTTTCTGTGGTGAAATGCAATTTTGGAAATTATTGGTTTACTTGAACTCGAATATTGAACTCATATATAAAATAAAAATAATTTATTAAAGGCCTATTCAAAAGTAATTTCCATTTTCAAAAGTTTACTAGGGTATTGAAACACACATTAAAAATATTATTATTAAAGTATAACTATTTAAATAAAAATTTATACGTTAGAAAATGAAAATATTTTCTTACAGTTATAACAACAATCTTATGATTACTCATTTTATGCTATGGAAATTTAGCATTTCTTTTCTTTTGATGAAAAAAAAAAAAAAGCCGCTGCAAAAACAGTTAACACAAGATAATTTTCAATTAGGCAATTTGCAAATTATATTATATCGGACTTATTTCCGATTGTTTTAAATAATAGTGATGTGTGTTTTTGACGTGTGTTAACTTTCTTGGCATAAAATTTTTTTTGGTTGAATATCGTACACGTAAAAAAATTCATTTTAATAATGACAATGTCTAATTCAACTTCCACATAAATTATCTGCCCTCTAAAGTAAAATTATCGCTCACCCCATTCTATGGGACATGTAAATAAAACGAAAAAAATTACGCCAATTATGACGTCACCATTTAATTTTTCTAAGTAAAGTTAGATTACCTCTGTAAAATATGAAGGTCATTTAATATGTTTTAATACATTTTAAAAAGTTATTATAATTCTTTTCTACGTGTTTAAGCTTTTTTTTTCTCGTTTATCATCATTCTTATACGAGTCTCGCATTTTCATTTGCGCGGGAATTTCGGTGCGTTCCTGATTTGCACTGAACAATCGCTGAAGTTGCATCTTTAAGTTGAGTCACCTTCTACTGTTGCTTTTTAATGAACACTGTTAAAAATAGCTGCTGCTTTACAGTACTTTACTGCATAATTTTACTGTAAATTACAGTACTGTTGTAAATATTGCGTTTACCCGTTAAATATCAGTCTTTGGGAATAATAATCCGTTATTCACCGTAACTGATCATTTTTTCAGTATCATCCACGCTTTGACAGTCATTTACGGTGAAAAGAGAATGAAACGCAGGCCTTTTACGGTCAATAACTGGCTATTCTAATAAATCACTGTTCGCGACCACAAACCTTGATCGAACAGCCGATCACAGCCCAGAGGAATTGGCGCAGCGGCTATACAACACAACATCTTCAATTCCAACCCAATCGACGAATTACGTTGTTGTTGATCTGAAGTTTCACTTGGGAAAACGGTGAATTACTTTTATGTTTCTTTACCTATTTTTAGTAGTTACAATTTTTATCTATCGTTTAAGTGTGTTGCTTTATAAAGTCTCATGTATTAATTTTAATTAAACAAACAAGCATGTCAGCACAATGCAATATCTGCAATTTATCGTTTGATTCAGTTAAAAATTATGTCTGATACGTTCGCATGTGTTTGGATATGACAAACATAAAATTTAAGTGATTTTTTTCATATTGTCACCAAACTTGGAAATCATGTTCTTCTTTAAAAACGCACATTGCACGGTTTCACAAACATCAAGCAACCAACAGATGCTCCGATTCTCTGCAGAGTGACAATTTTAAGTGTAATGTAATTTCATGTGGTGAAATATTTGCCCTTCGAAACGAACTCATTTCGCATTTGAAAAAACGCATAAAAAGTGGTGCAACTGTACAATGTCAATTCGGTTCATGTGAAAGAAAATTTAAAAATATTTCATCTTTAACATCTCGTATCTCCCGCTATCATAATATTTCGCAAGTAAGACCTGATCAACATGAACTTGTACATTATAGATCTTATACCTAATGAGGATAGTAATCCAACTCAATTTCTCGATGTTCCAATGGAAGAAGGTCACAGAAGCACCCTTCATGATTTAAGTTTATTTTACATAAAACTGTTTGTAAAATATCATGTACGAAATAGTACAATTCAATTAGTTTTTGATGAATTAACCAAATTGCAAAAACAAACTTTCAGTGAGTTTTGGCAAAATGTTTTGTCTAAATTAACTAGTCTAGGTCTCAGCAGTGAAGTTGTTTTGAACATTTTAAATACTTCATAGAGCAGCGTTGATTTCATGGTTTCTCATGACTCTTTGAAAACAAAGCATTTGAGATATGAGTAATTAAAAAAAAACTTCACTATTTGGAATCGGTAGCAATAAGATTAGACTAGACACTGATGCACAAAAAAAAATCTAGTTCATATCATTACATATACCCATTAAAGAAAGTTTGAAGTTGTTACTGGCAGATCAAACAGTTTATACACAAGTTAAATATCCTAAAACTTATAAAGATGGCATATAGTGATTTTACAGATGGAAACTTTATATAAAATAATGGATTTTTTGAACCGCGGCGTTCAGTATTGCAATTACTTCTGTATCAAGACAGTTTTGAAGTGGCAAATCCCTTAGGTTCAGCAAGAACAAAACACAAAATCTTGGCTGTTTATTATATCTTAGGCAATCTCCATAGGCATAATAGACCAAAAGTCGACCCAATGCAACTGGTTTTATTAATTAAAGAGAGAGATTTCAAGTTTTTTGGACAAGAAGCAGTTTTTAAGAAATTACTTGAAGATTTAAAAGACGGAGAAAGAAACGGCATAACTGTCAATGAGAATGAAACCATGAAGTGTTCTATGACGTTTACCATTGACAATTTAGGAAGTCATACGATTGATGGTTTCACAGAGAATTTTAGTTCCCCCTCTGACCATATATGTAGATTTTGTGAAACACCAAAATCCCAATTTCAATACAAACCACATTCTTTAACTGCTGCATCTAGAGATGTTCAGTCGTATGATTTCGCTGTGCAGCAGTTGGAAGCTGGCACTGAAGCTCATGTTAAAGGCATCAAATTATATTTCTCCCTTTAATTCTTTTCAATATTTTCATGTTTGTAATCTTGGATTAACACCTTCTTTGGCACACGATTTGTTTGAAGGCATTGTTACACATGATCTTGCTATTTACATAAAGTATTTTGTTGAGATTAAAAAAGCTTTCTCGTATACTTTGCTAAATAACAAAATACAAAATTTTTTGTATCATGATAAAGATGCTAGATGCAAGCCCGCTGTCATCAAAAAATTTACTGGTAACAAATGCAAACTAATTGGAAATGCAGCACAGAATTGGTGTCTACTACTTTTTTGTTTATTATTAAAGATAACACAGAATTAATTTGTGAAACTGTGTGGCGGTTAATATCATTATTTGCGCGAAATAGTTGCATTGATTTGTGCATATTCTTCTCCTAATCAGATCGCCTATTTAAGGATATTAATAGAAGATTATCTGTATCACAGAATAGAATTTTTCCAAATTTGTCCACTGGTCCAAACACCATTTCTTGTTGCATTATCCACATCTTATCGTGGATTGAGGTCCATTCATGTGGTTGTGGTTTGTGGACCTTACGGTTTGAGAGCAAGCACTCATTCTTCAAAAGTCTATTAGCACTTCAAAAAATTTCAAGAATGTCACCGGTTCATTAGCTGAAAAACATCAGCTATTACAGGCTTATCTAAAATCTGATGATTATTTTGGTTTGTCTGTACAAATGTCACAAAGCATAATGTTCCATGTTGACACTTATTCAGATATAATACAAAGTGCAGTATTTCAATGTCAAAATAAGCATGATGAAAGGTGTACTCAAGCTGTACATAGTATAAAAATTAAGGATCGAGTATATCAGTGTGGACAAGTCGTCAATTTGGAATTTGAACAATGCAAGTTATATATTGGGCAAAATAAATTAATATTATTTAATGGGTTGGACGTGCACTTTATTGTAAAAAAGTTAGATGCCGCTGTGTACAAATGGTTTGTTTAAAAAAAGTATTAAGGAATATGGCTATCTGAGCCAATGATACAAGAGAATGTTTTAATTCTTAATTCTAATATCAGTTGGTATGTTTATCTTTCGTGGACGATTCTACTCTAGAATGGGGGTGCTATGCTTAGTTGGATACTTTCTGAAACTCTAGTACACATCTGTTTATTGCCGTTATTTCTGATCAAAATCTTTGTCAGTGCTATCAGTTAAGTTGTCCCCCTGGCGGGGGATCTCATAGTGCGCATGCTTTCTCTTTCATTGTAATTTTTTACTGTTGGTGACATGAAAATGAACTCTGAGAAAATTAAGTTTTTTTTGCTGGATTAGATAGCGACGAAAACGCCAAATTCTGAAAAACCTTGAAATCAACTGATCATGTAGGTCAAAATGCTGCTTTATATAAATGGTTTGTTTTAAAAAAGTATTAAGGAATACCACTGTCTCTGCCGATGATGATAAAGCTTTAATTCTTAATTCTAATTACAAATTGCATGTCTGCTTTTTGAGAACGATTTTACTCTAAAAAGAGACGATACGCTTAGATGGTTATTTTCTGAAATTGTAGCACATATCTGTTTTTTCAACTTTTTTGCTGTTTGTTTCCATTATTACCAATCAGAATCTTTGTCATTTCTATTAGTGAAGTTGGTAGTTTTGATGTGCCGGGGAATCTGATAGTGCTTACACTTTGTCTTTCACTGTAATTTTTTACTGTTGGTGACATGAAAATGAACTTTGAGAAATTAAGTTTATTTGCTGGATTAAATAGCGGGGAAAACTCCAAATTCTAATAAACCATAAAATCAACTGATCATACAGGTTTAGATGCTGCTTTATATAAATCGTTTGTTTAAAAACAGTATTAGGGAAAACCACTATCTGTGCTGATGATGGAAGAGAAAGCTTTAATTCTTAATTCTATATTTACAAATTACATGTCTGCATTTTGTGAACGATTCTACTCTGGAAAGGGATGATACGTTTAGATGAGTACTTTCTGAAATTATAGCACACATCTGTTTTTCATTTTTCTGCTGTTTGTTTCTATTATTTCCAATCAGAATCTTTGTCACTTCTATCGGTGAAGTTGGTAGTTTTGAACTGCCGGGAGATCTGATAGTACTTACACTTTTTCTTTTACTGTTATTTTTTATTACAATTGCTTTTTTCATCATGGTTTCCATAAAAAAATTTTCCATCATTCAAACCATAGAAGAGAAATATGATATTTTTACGGCATTAGAATCGTGTGAAACAAACTTAACTTGCAAAGGATTTTAACGTTCGCATATCAACTTTTGGTGACATGAAAAGGAAATCTCAGAAAATTAAGTTATTTGCTGGATTAGATAGCGGGAAAATGCCAAATTCTGAAAAACTATGAAATCAACTGATCATACAGGATTAAATGCTGCTTTATTAAAGGGTTTGTTTAAAAAAAAGTGTTAAGGAATATACCACTATCTTTGCCGATGATACAAGAGAAAACTTTTAATTCTAAATACGTTCAACACGTCTACCCATTGTGGACGATTTAATTGTGGAAAGGGATGATATGCTTAGATGGGTATTTTCTGAAATTGTAACACACATCTGTTTTTTCAATTTTTCTGCTGTTTGTTTCTATTATTTCCAATCAGAATCTTTCTCTTCTATCGGTGAATTTGGTAGTTTTGATCTGCCAGGGGATCTGATAGTGCTTACGCTTTGTCTTTCATTGTAAATTTTTACTGTTGGTGACATGAAAATGAACCCTTAGAAAATTCAGAACTTTTTTTGCTGGATTAGATAGAGGGAAAAGACCAAGTTCTGATAAACCATGAAATCAACTAATCATACAGGTTTAGATGCTGCTTTATATAAATGGTTTGTTTCAAAAAAGTATTAAGGAATACCACTATATGTGCCGATGATACAAGAAGAGAAAGCTTTAATTCTTAATTTTAATTACAAATTTCATGTCTGCATTTTGTGAGCGATTCTACGCTAAAAAGGGATGATACGCGTGTTTTCTGAAATTGTAGCAAACATCTGTTTTTTCAATTTTTCTGCTGTTTTTTTTTTTTTTCTATTATTTCCAATCAGAATCTTTGTTACTTCTATCGGTGAAGTTGGATAGTTTGATCTACCGGGGGATCTGATAGTACTTACACTTTTTCTTTTATTGTAATTTTTATTGCAATTGCTTTTGTCATCATGGTTTCCATCATTCTAACTATAGACAAGAAATATGATATTGTTACGACATTAGAATCGGGTGAAACAAACAAAACTTGCAAAGGATTTTAACGATCGTATGTCAACTTTTGGTGATATGAAAAGGAAATCTCAGAAAATTAAGAAGTTTTTTGCTGGATTAGATAGTGGGAAAAATGCCAAATTCTGCAAAACTGTGAAATCAACTGATCATACAGGATTAAATGCTGCTTTATACAAAAGGTTTGTTTAAAAAAAAGTATTAAGGAATACCACTACCTTTCCCGATGATACAAGAAAAAACTTTTAATTTTAAATACGTTCAACACGTCTACCCTTCGTGGACGATTTAATTGTGGAAAGCGATGATACGCTTAGATGGGTATTTTCTGAAATTGTAGCACGCATCTGTTTTTTCAATTTTTCTGCTGTTTGTTGCTGTTATTTCTGGTCAGAATCTTTGTTAGTGCTATATCAGTGAAGTTGGTAGTATCAACCTGCCGAGGGATCTGATAGTGCTTACGCTTTGCCTTTCATTGTAATTTTTTACCGTTGGTGATATGAAAATGAACTCTGAGAAAATTAAGTTTATTTGCTGGATTTAATAGCAGGGAAAACGTCAAATTCTGATAAGCCATGATATCAACTGATAATACAGGTTTAGATGCTGCTTTATATAAATGGTTTGTTTAAAAAAAGTATTAAGGAATACCACTATATGTGTCGATGATACAAGAGAAAACTTTAATTCTTAATTCTAATCACAAATTTCATGTCTGCATTTTGTGAGCGACTCTACTCTGAAAAGGGATGATACGCTTAGATGGGTATTTTCTGAAATTGTAGCACGCATGTTTTTTCAAATTTTCTGCTGTTTGTTTCTATTATTTCCAATCAGAATCTTTGTCACCTCTATCAGTCAGGTTGGTAGTTTTGATTTGCTGGGAGATCTGATAGTGCTTACACTTTGTCTTTCATTGTAATTTTTTACTGTTCGTGACATGAAAATGAACTCTGACAAAATTAAGTCTTTTTTTTCTGGATTAAATAGCCGGGGAAATGCCAAATTCTGGTAAACCTTGAAATCAACTGATCATACAGGTTGAGATGCTGCTTTATATAAATGGTTTGTTTAAAAAAAAGTATTAAGGAATACCACTCTCTTGGTTGATGATACAAGAAAACGCTTTAATTCTTAATTCTAAATACGTTCAACACGTCTACCCTTCGTGTACGATTTAATTGTGGAAACGAGTGATATGTTTAGGTGGGTATTTTCAGAAATTCTAGCACACGACTGTTTGTTGCTGTTATATCTGATCAGAATCTTTGTCAGTGCTATCAGTGAAGTTTATAGTTTTGGCCCGTACGGGGGATCTGATAGAGCTTATGCTTTGTTTTTTGCTGTAATTTTTGTTACAGTTGCTCTTTTCATCATGGTTTCCATCATTCTTAGCATAGACGAGAAACGCAGTTTCGTGAATCATCCACACTCTCAGAAATAAAACTCTCACTTTTGACGATTCAGAAATCATTGAGCTGTATTTCGTCGTTTTTGACGATCACTTCCTATCAACATCATGTGACTTTTAACGAAACATAAACTCTCAAATATTTGACGAAAGTTTTGCCTCAATCACGGTCAAACTCAATGCATTTTAAGGAAACAGTTGCTGTACCTCCCCAAATCCTGCGATTTTCGCAAGCAGATATTTGCTTGTTTATGTTAGTCCTGTAATAATTTGTTTTAAAACAGCACTTTTAGTGCTTTTCAGAAAATACTGAAATATAGGTAGTTATTGTTTCTTCACTGGTTATTTTTTTAGCTGTTAAAATTTTTAGGAATGCTTATTATTATTTTTATTTATTTAGTTATATGTTGTTGTTTGTTATGTTTTAATTCGAAAACAATAAATTTCCTGTGTTCTTCAAAACATTTCAAAAATCAAATTTGGTCAATAAAATTTCAAACTTCCAGGATATCTATTTTTTAATTTATTTAAGAAGTATATTCTTTTTTCAATCAAATTAAAAATAAATATAACTTATCCCTCTCCCCATTATAAACAGTAAAGTGCTAAAATCTTATCCACCTACTGAAAATGATAAAATCTCACGCAATCACTTCACAATTCCTTATTTGTGAGCAACAAATTAACCAAACCATATTCTAACTATTCATTGAGCAAAGAAAATTTCACTAATAAATTAATTAAGCCATATTATAATTATTCATTGACCATGAGAAAACCATAATAATAAATTAGCCTTACTTAAAACTTTCAGAAATTATAGCAGGACCGATAAAATTACAATCTACCTTATAAAAATATAAACACACAGCAGAATTCATTACATCAATCTAAAAGCACATCTACACAAGTCCCCAGTAGCGAGATCAGAAGAGCAACGGTCTCCCACGCCAAAGGCCGCGGGTTCGAATCACCCCGAGGAAAACGAGAAGTGAATTTTTTCTTTCTTTATAAATACAGGAGCTTCCAAACTGTTCGATAGATGGCACCAACAGCCCTCTTTTGACGAAATTTATATCGTCAAGCAAGTGAAGAAAGTAATTTCATCAATTTGACGAAATATTCGCTCGGAGCATTTCCCAGGAAAAGGTTTCGTCAAAAACAAAGAAGATTTCGTGAAATAAGAGTATTCATTTCTGAGTGTGTAAAAAAAAAATTACCGATTTCGTCAAAGCATCATGGTAAAAATGCAAATTTCATCAAAGGATCGCACGGGGAGTTTCTGAAAATTTAAGGCATTTGGATCTGGAAATTTCTAAAAATCCTAAGTAATTAAATCAGTCTGAAAATTCAGACATTAAAAAAAATATTGCGAATTTCCACAAATGATTGCCGAGAAAATACATTTCGGCAATCGTCTGCAAAAAAACAAAAATCAAAGAATCACAAAAAGGGGAAAATTTATTAAAGGATAGCAGAAAAAACACGAATTTCGCCAAAGAATCTCAAAAAAGAAATGCAAATTTCGTCAAAGTATCATGAAAAATCGTAAATTTTGTCAACGCATCATAAAAAATCATTAATTTCATTAAAGGCCGTGTAAAAAGAGCAATTATCGTCAAAGGATCGCGGAAAAATCGTAGAAAGTTCGCCAAAGGCTCGAAAAAAAAGCAATTTCGTCAAAGGATCACCACTAAAGAAATACAAATTTCATCAAAATATTGCGGAAAAACGCGATCTTTGTCAAAGGATCACGAAACAAAACGCATATTTTGTCAAAATATCATTAAAGCGCGATTTTTGTCAATGCACCACGGGAAAAGTCTAATTTCGTCAAAGGATCGTGGGAAAAACGTAAATTTATTTAAATAATTGCGGGAAAAACTTGAATTTTGTCATAGGATCGTGCAAAAACGCGGATTTCATCAAAGCATCGCACAAAAAAAGTGAATTTCACCAAATGATCCGAAAAAACGAGAATCAGGTGTGATTGTGTTCTGGGTGTACCCCGGATTTTCGGGTTTTTCAATCGACCCTTCCGGATTTATGAGATCGTTACGTTTAGTGGAAAAAACAAATAAAAAAACTTGAAAATAAAACTGAAAATGCGATGTAAAAAAGGGGGCAAAAAATTCAACTAATATTAGTTTTGAAAACAGTTTTGAAGCAATTTTTGCTTCCCTCAAAATCTACTGATCATAAAAAAATATGAATTACGCCTATTTGATATCGGAAAATAATCTCTATTTTCGTCAATCGTACACAGAAAAAAAACGCAAATGTCGTCATTTGATGATTGAAAAAAATTGTGAATCTCGTTAGTCGGTCGATGAGAAAAAAAAAGAAAAACCGAGAATTTCATCAATTGGCCAAAAAAAATTTTTTGCGAATTTCGTCAATCAGTCGTTGGAAGAAATCGCGAATTTAGTCAATCGTTTGTTGAGAAAATATAGCAAATTTTGTTAATCAATGTCGGGAAAAAAATCACAATTTATCAATCGCTCGTCGAATAAAAATTGCAAATTCCGCTGATGAGTCGCAGGGAAAAATACCTGCGAATTTCGTCAATGGGTCGTGAAAAATAATCGCTGTTTTAGTCAATCGTATTAGGTAAAAAAATCACGAATGCCTTCAATCACTCAAGAGAAAAAATTGCGAATTTCATCAATCGGTCATTGAAAGAAAATTGTGAATTTCGCTAATCTTGAAAAATCAATTATCAGTCCAAAAATTCGGAAAAACAAATATCGCGAATTTCGATAAATGGTCGCTGAAAAAAATCAATTTTGTCAATCGTTCACAGAAAAAAATCGTCAATTTCGTCAAAGGTTTGCGGAAAAAATCATAAATTTCGCGAAGAATCACGAAAAAAAGTGCAATTTCGCAAAAATACAAATATCGCAAAGAATTGCGAAATAAATCTAAAATTTTGAAAAGGATCGCGAAAAAACCTCAAATTTCGCAAAAGATCGCGAAAACCCCCTGAAATTTCGCAAAAGATTGCGAAAAACCCCTGAAATTTCGCAAAAGATTGCGAAAAACCCCTGAAATTTCGCAAAAGATTGCGAAACCCCCTCAAATTTCGCAAAAGATCGCAAAAAACCCTCAAATTTCGCAAAAGATCGCGAAAAAACTCAAATTTCGCAAAGGATCATGAATAAAGCACAAATTTCACAAAGGATCGTGAAAAAAAATCGCAAATTTACTGGTTATTGTAGAATTTGAATTTTGTATATTTAACAAGACAAATTGCACTTTCCATTTGATGAAGTCATTCAGCTTTCAGTGAAATTAATATTTAAGTTTATCAAATTATCTTTTTTCTGCAATTGTATATTTCAAACAATAGCAGAAATACGTCATTTGATTATCATCAGTTGGTATCAAAATTGATATCGGTATACGTTGCATGGATAATTTTCAGGGTTTTTTTCAGTCACAATTACCCCTGGAGAACTTCGTCAAATGATCACAGAAAAAACACGAACTTCGTCAAAAGAACGCGAAAAAACCGCCGCTGTCTCTTTAGGAAACGCACACACACAAACATCTATGTTTATTATTATAATTAGTTTTAATGTAATGTAATATACTGAACTAATTTTTGAAAAATTGGGTTAACCGAACCCAACTTTCAGAAATCTACACTCAGCCTGAAATCTACCCAAACTGAAAACAGAGTTAACCCAACCTGCAACAAAAAGAATTAACACCAGGAGGGGATTCCTTGCCCTCCCCTCTTTGCTATAACTTTTTAGAAAATTTACTGTTAATTTCAGAAAATATTTATTTCACTCACAGTCACCCCTAAGATCGCGAAAATAACACTATCTTTAACTGTAATTTGTTATTACTGTTTCTTTTTCACCATAGTTAATTCTGCCATGCTGCTTGTTCCCTTTTACAAATTACTGCATTGATATTGCATGCAAGATATTGCATGGATGTGATAATCAAAATACAAAGAAACTTTTCATAAATATAAAAATCGTACATCACGTGCTATTTTAGTGCATTCCAATGATAAATATCATTTGAAAGTGTCTTGTGATGCCTCACCTCTGGTTCTTGGTGTTGTTTTACCTCGCATCATTGACAACAATGAGCGCCCAATTGCCTATGTATCAAAATTTTTTTCCAAAGCTGAACAAAAGTATTTGCATATTGAGAAAGAAGCAGTAGCAATAAGATTGGGTATAAAGAAATTTCAACAGTATATTTTTGGTAGAAAATTTATAATGATTACAGACCACCAACCTTTAATTAGTATTTTTGCATTTGACAAAGCTGTTCCTGACATTGGCAGCGAGACTTCATAAATGAGATATTTTGATATGTTGCACATATATTTTGCCATCTTTACAAGGCGAGTAATATGGTGATAAGCAATATAACACACAATCTAACATTTTAATGCTTGTGTTACGAAAATTCATTTTAAATAAATAGTTTACAGTGAGCTCAAATTAAATTTATTAAATTTAAATATTATTTTATTCAAACGTTATTATGAATCTTATAAAAGAAATAATAATAAAAGCTCTACCAGAAGCTTCAACTGATATGGTATTATCTGTATTGACGGAGATGGCAGATCATGGGTGTGAATAATGTTACTCACCCAGAATTTCCATCCAGAAGCGGACTGAATACAACTGTTTTAAAGACAATACAAAAAAGAATTCTGAAAAAAGCTATAGAAGATTATTTTGCTAAAAACAGTAAGTTAATTTTATGTAATGCTACTTTTAAAAAAATGTGTTTTTTTTAACCCAATATCAAAATAATGAAAACATGTAGGGGAGACCGGGGTTAGTTGTGCCAAGGGCAAGTTGTGCCATCGAGCTTCCTGACTGAGCCAATAGGTTGCAGTACCTGTCGCGTCATTTGAGTGAAGAGGTTGATTGTCTCAGTGCGCTGCGTATGTTTTGAAGCAAAGCGTTGCATTGTTTTCAAGATAAAAATATTTATCTTGTTTTCTATCGTAAAAGTAAATTTTTCGACCTACGTTGGAATCGTCATTGCCACTAGCCATACTGAGGTATCTAAACTTCCCTAACATTATTTAAATGCTTATATTTTGAGCTGTTATGCTGTGTATTTCATTTGTTAATCATGCCACCTCTTCGGAAACTAACAAATAAAGTTCAAAATTGGTGTAACGCGGGGCTAGTTGTAACGAAGTCTAAGAGGCACGTTGTGACAGTGTCACTTCTTACCCCAGCATAATTTTGAAGACTTCCTATGTTCCTAGTGCATAAAAAAATACACCTAGGTTATTGAAAGAAAATGGAAAAGCAAGTATTGGAATGCTCTGAAGATGACGAAAATTGCTTATGTCTAGTTTGCTTGGAGCAATACAAAATTTCTAGACCCGGAGAAGACTGGGTGCAATGCATGGTATGTAAAAGATAAGCGCATGTCAAATGTACCAAAAATGACCTTATTATATTTGTATTAACTTCAAATCAGACTCTGGAACAAGCAATGGCAATGAGAGATTAAAAATATTGGATATAGGCCTGCACGTTGTAGTAGGCTACCGAGTCAAAAATCAATATGGCCAAAGATTAGTGTTGGCTTACTTTTTATTTCTTTCCTGATTAAGACAGTTTTTTTTCTTTTTATTGCTAAGTGTCTCTAAAAGTATCTTTATAAAGGACTAAGAGTTTACAAGTGTTAACAATTTAACTATTTTATTTTCATTTGATTTACAATATTATTAAAACATGAAAGTGTTTTATTGTGTTAAGAACGTTATAAATGAATAAATTTCTCATTCTTGATTTAACATATCCTATTTAATCGCCTTTCTTACATAATTTGTATATGTTGCAATGTACTTGTATGTGTCATTTATGTGTCACAATGTGCCCCAAGCATGTCACATCTTGCCCCGTAGCGGGGGTTAGTAGTGACAAATTTTGAGGTTACGCAGAACTCATTTTGTGTTATGAAAGACGTTAATAATGTTAGTAGTAGTTTTATAAATATATTACGCAAGATTTAATCTAATGCTATGATACATTAAATGTTTCGATTCAGTTCAAATCTTACGGCTATATCAAAAATGACGAAAATGTCACTACTAGCCCCGGTCTCCCCTATTTCTGAAGAGTATCAAATTTCTTTGCTTTGAAGAATGATTTTTATTATAAATCTATATATATTTTATATATACAGTATATTCAGTCCAAGTAATAATCTTTATAAATGAGGAGTTGAGCTGTTTGGGAGGTAGAAAAGAAAATCTTTAAAGCCCATTGTTATTTTACATGTTATTAAAAAAACATTTCGTTAATATAGACATGACAAAATACAATTGAAACAATTTAAATCAACAGCTCAGAATAAATATGCAAAATGTTTACTTAAAAAAAGAAAACCGTGCATTTATACAATGTTTATTGTTCAACTTTTGCAAAATGTCATGGTTCTTTAACTGTGGAGTTTGATTTCAGGCCCCGAATCCTCTTTCATAAGGTAAACTTTTGACCGATAGAACAAGAGCAACATTGTTAACTTTGGAAATTGATAACTGAAAAAAATTCAGAAAACTTTGCAATATCTGACAATGCCTTCATTTTTAACAACTTGCATGAATAATGCATATTCAGATGACATTGTCAATTTCTGAACGAAATTATTTTGTTACATTCCCGGTTGCAGAAAGTCCGATACGTTTACATTCCCGGTTGCAAAAAGTTCGATACTTGCGTCGCAGATTTTTTCTCTTTTGCAGATTCTTTCGCATCGGACCTTTATTTTGCTTCATATTATGTTTAGCTCTTTATTGCTTAATACAAAAAGTTAAGATTATTATTGATAAAATTTTATAAAATGCCTAAAAACGTTACAGGTAAGTGATTGTTTGATTAATTAACGCTTCAATTATTAAAAAAAATACCTGCAGATTATTTTTTTTACTGAGAAGTATCTGTCGCAGACACATGGAGAATTTTCTGGTACCGGGATTACATTTTTAATGGAATTATAGTCAAAACCGAAATCCTTGTCACTTTCTTTGACAGAACAAAATTCCAAACATTTAAATTTTAAACCAAGTTCAAAGTTTTAAATCGAAACTGTCGATTCATTTCTTCTGTTACATGAGAAATGTAGATTAACATCAAATTGTAAAGTTCTAATTTCTGTGAATGCAAGGATCAACTAGTTTGGTGTTATAAAATTTATTTAATTTTGAAATTTTTTGTTTAAGTGCACTGCAAGATCTTTGCAGTCCTTTTAATCTTATTTTTAATTATAGCTGAATCTAGACCATTTTGGTAGAGCACAAATCATAGTGATCATTACTGTCTTTTTTGGCACATTCTTTTGGATCTTTTTTGTCACGAGAAGGAAAATCGTGAAATATGCCCATTGGTTGTATGAAAATAAATCGCTAATTTCCTCAATTGGTTAAATGGATAAAATTAAAAAAATTGTTGATCAGTCACAAGAGGAAATCATGAATTTAGTCGATGTTTCACTGGAAAAAAGATAAAAAATTTGTCGGTAAGAAAAAGGCGCAAAGTTCGCCAATCTGACACAGAAAATGTCGTAAAATTCGTCAGTATATCTCAGAAAAAATTCTTGGATTTCGTAAATCTGTCTCAAGAAATTATGAAAATCACCAACCAGTCACAGTAAAAATAATAAGATTTGTCAATCAATTGCTGGGAGAAAAAAAATCCTAATTTGAGTCTCTGTATAATATCCCGAAATATATTTATTAATCGCTGGAAAATATCGCAAAATACATCAATTAGTCACTGGAAAATATCAACAAATTTTCAGTTGGATGCAGGAAGAAAAAAACACGAATTTTGTCAATCTGTTTGCGAAAGAAACTAAGAAATTCGTCTGTTGATCAAAGCTTGTCAATCGACTGCAGAAAAGAATCTTAAAATTGGTCGTGGGGAAAAAATTGTGCATTTCTGCGATCTTCCGCAGTAAAAAACTTGCAAAATGCATTGATCGGTTGCAAGAAAATATCACGAAATTTGCAAGGTGATTGCATCTCCTTAAAGACATGAAGTTGAAATCGAAAATCCAGAAACGAGTCAAATTTTTTTAATTCAATATTTTGAAGTTTGTTTAGAATTCCTTAGGAAAGTTTCGTAATATTTTCCTGCGACTGATTGATGAATGTTGCAATAGTTTCCCTTGACCAAATGACAAATTTTGCTATATTTTTGGGTGACCAATCGACAAATTTTAAAGATGCAGATAAAGTATTTTTCCTTCAATCGACTGACAAATTTCGGCATGCCTTCCTTCAACTGATTGGAAAATTTTGCATCTTTGGCCCATTCGCAAAAATCAGTTTTTTTTTTTTTTTTTTCTGAGCTCTATTGATGAATTTCACATTTTTCCCCTCTAGCAACTTGTGAATTTTGCATTTTTTTTACTACGACTGAATGACAAATTATGCAAATCTTAATTTCATAAATTATATAGGCATTTAGTCCATTATTCTGTGGGGATAAGAATTAAATTGTATGCATTTTTATCTTTAAAAAATTGGTAATTTTTCATTCATTTCTTTTTTAGAATCTCGGCAAATTGAAGAAGTAATAGCTTCGACCTCTAATCTGGCATCACCCACAACTGTTACTATCCCACAACCATGCAGTTCTTTCATCATTTTCCATTGTTGAAAATTTCAACATTCCATTTAATAAAATTCCGAAATCAATTGAACAAGGAAAAGTTCCTTCATCATCGTAGAGACTGGCAATCGTGAGACTTATCTATGATGATTTGAAAGAAGTAAATAGATAAGCCATTGAAGAAGCATCTTGAAATCATTGCACGTAAAGTGGTTGAAAAATACCCCCAAAAGCTTCCAAGATGTGTTAAATAATCAAAAATTAGGAACTGAATATACCAGTTTATTATGCCAGTTAACAAATCTATTTAAAACCACAAGACGTTCTAAAAGCACATCTACAAAGAGAAAATTAGAAGCAGAAGGAAAAATGAAGAAAATTTCTAATGCCGATTTATATGGGTGTGTGAAAGTAAATTATTTGCTAGGTTTCACTTCAGATGATGGGGCATCTTCAAAAGAAGAGAAAAAGAAAGAGCTGATAGAAGAATATTCTCATGCGGAGTGGGATCAAACAAAAGTTGATTTAATAATGAGTGAAACGTTACACAGCTCAACTTCTTTTAATCGTTAAGAATGTTGAGTTTGATATTGTAATAAAAGAATTTCCCTTTTTATCTGTTAGCATGTATTTCTTAAAACATGTGCAGAAACTTATGGGCTTTGATCTTCTTCAGTGATTAACAAATTCTATATTGAGGATAAAGCATTAGAAGTTATCAAGTGCATAAAGAATAGCCAAACCATAGATATAGATAAATTGCACTTTAAAGAAGTGCTCTGTGAATATTTTGAAAAAGACAAAAATAAGTTCTTCATGACGTTTGAGGTGGGTACTATTTTTAATTTATAAAAATTCAATAGTTAGTATTCAGAATTTTTGTTGATGGTCTGTAGATGCTTTATCTTTTGTAGGTACTACAATTATGTTAGTGGCCATTTTCTATTTAGTTTTAAAATTGTACTCGATCAAAATCATATAGCATTTCTGTATAGATAGCAATATTGACAAAAAAAATTAACGGGGGAGGTGCAGAGGCTGTTATAAGGGGGTTTTTTTGTGTTCGAGTTTTATCATGATATTTTTTATTCATTTTTGGGCTTTTCCCTAGTGATTTTAGGATTTCTTGGAATTTGTTTTTCAGTGTTTTGGGATCTTTTATTTTTGTTTTAAAATAGGGTTTGTATATAAAAATATAAAGCCTTTGTGCAACAATATTAAAAAGCAGAAAAACCAACATGCTCTGCTCAGCCTTGCATTTTCCAGCACGCTGTGCCCTTTTTCTCTATCTTGCACTAAAGAAGAATCTCGCTAGCAGATTCGAAACAGCTGTTTGCTGCTTTTCATGTATTTTTTGTGCATTTTTAAACGTTGGTTTTTCTGCTTTTTAATAGGGTTTGTATAATTAATGGTATGATAAAAAAAAACTGAATGTTAATCCTTTTTGAATTTAAAAAATTAGTTTAAAAGTTTGTTTTTTAAATTTTTATGACTGAATTGAAATAATATTTTGAAAAACAACAGTAGTTGATATTTATGTTAGGCAAAATCAAGCCAATCCTGATAGATGATGTTGGTAAAGAGCGTTTATTTTTATGAGGTCGTGGTTCAGTTCAGAACATTTTTTCAGAAATTTTTACTAGTGAGCAACCCAGAGACATGAAAGTTGTCTTTATGAATTCGATAGTAAAATCACTATGTTGAAAAAGAAAATCCATATTAAACATACAAATATAGCAATAAGCAGGTGGTGAGTAATTCAATTCATACGATGATAGAATAATTTATTCAGGCCTTAATTTACAAGTGAAATTTTTAGAAAATAAATACTTGCTTTTCTCCACATTCATCATAAAAGCAAAATTTTGTTAAAATATTCTGGATGCCACTTGACAGTTTGGAAAGCAATTGGAACAGTGGTCACATTTGTGACCACTGCCATTGGAAACCTTAAAGTATAGTTTTTAGTGCTAATTATTAATGTACAACATAAAAATTTACTATATTGTGAAGAAACATGCAATACCAAAATTTGACTAGATCAAAGATATCCCTTATTTTTATTTCAGGAAGTCAGAAATATTGCTGAAAATGCTGCTGAAATATGTCCAACTTTGACACCCCTCATTGTGGCTTTAGGTAAGTTATATACAGTGTGCCCACGTATAAACTGACCGACCTTTATTTTCGCAACCGTTGGTCCTAGATGCATACTTCCAATTACAAAAATAGTTTAAATAAGGTAAAGAATTATTTTTAAAGAGATTTGAGTCAAGAAAACATTTATTAAAAAATTACGAAATTTAAATTTTTATACGGTCTCCCGGTCCTATAAGTTATATTTAGTAAAATTTTCCTGTTACACTGACAAGTAAGACAAAAAAAAGTCCCGTTATTCTAAGATTAAAATTGACCGAGTAATAACTGTTTAAAGTTGAAGCATATTTTCCGCTACAAATTAGGCGTCATTCACAAATTTAGTAAAAATATAATTTCGTCAGATATATTAAATAAATGGTTGAGAGTAAAATTAACATTGCAATATAAATTTAAAATCTTCAATCATTCTGACATATTAATAAAAAATATATAATTTGTAATAAACATATAAGAATAATAATTAAAAAAAAACAGAATTTTTATTAAATAAAATGTTGAAAATTAACAGTTTTAGCTTTTGGTAATTGATTCTTATATATTCTGTACTGCTCATTCCGAAATTTACCTTAATTTTTTACCATCACATAAAAAAATTTTGAAAATCGCAAATTTTAAAGTTAAAAAAAGAAAAAATAGCGAAAATTTGATACTATAAAATAGATGTCATTGTTGTGTTTTTAACTTTTGGTAATTTATTTTTATGTATTTTTTTACCGCTAAATCCGTAAATGACCTTCATTTTTAACCCTCACGTTAGAATTTTTTGTAAACTGTAAATTTCAAAGTTAAAAAATTTAAAGTTAAAATTGAACTTCCTCCCCCACCTCATCGGACCCCTCAGCTGTTTAGCTGTTAGAATCCTATTTTAAGCCAAAAAATTGAATAAATTATTGCATAAAATAAAATAAAATAAAATAAAAAGAGTTTTATATATGTTTTATAGTATCAGATTTTCACTTAATTTTAACTTTGACATTTACGATTTGCAAAAAATTTCTATTGTGATGGTTAAAAATGAAGGTCATTTTCAGATTCAGTGCTAAAAAGTGCGTAAAAAAATCAATTATTAAAAGTTAAAAAGTACAGTCATCTCCTCTATTTTATAGTATCCGATTTTTGTTACTTTTTAACTTTGACAGTTTATGATTTGCGAAAAATCCAGACATGATGGTTAAAAATTAAGGAAATTTTCGGATTCAGTGCTAAAAAAATACATAAAAGTTAAAAAATCACAACCATCATGTCTTGTGTTATCTAATCTAAAACTTTTTCTTAAACTTCTTGGCGGTAATTTATCCGAAATTTTTTGTGTTACCCTGTAAAATAAGTATAAATGGTAACCACCGAAATTCATAATATTAGATTGTCATCGGATTTATGTCAGTGTGTAAAATTTAATCTCGATCGGATATTTGAAAATGAGTTAAAGTTCGAGTACAAATTTTGAACTGAAAAAACATACATACGATCGTTGAAGTTAAATAAAAGCTTATAAAAAAACATACTTTTCTTAAAAGAAATTACGAAAAGAAACAGTCTCATATCCTTACAAAATAAAACATATGTTGAAATACAATTACTATAGTCAATCTGAAACTTAATAAAAGTTAACCCAATGGGAATACTTGTACGATATTTTTCAAAGCTCAGGTACACGTGAAATAAGTTCTTAGAATACTTTAAGAACTTGGTATATTACCCCTCAAAACATGGCGAAACTCATATGTGTTCAGATGCATTAAAGTGGTATAAGTCATGCATTTTTAAAGTTTCATAACTCGGTCGATTTTAGAATGATTTGAACGGGATTTTTTTTTGTCTTACTTGTCAGTGTAATAGGAAAATTTTACTAAATATAACTTATAGGACCGGGGGACCGTATAAAAATTTAAATTGCGTAATTTTTTAATAAATATTTTTCTTGGCCCAAATTGCTTTAAAAATAATTCTTTACTTTATTTAAACCATTTTTGTAATTGGAAGTATCCATCTAGGACCAAATGTTGCGAAGATAAAGGTCGGTCAGGTTATACGTGGACACACTGTATATGGGAATATATATATATATAAAATCATGCATAAAAGTATAATTAAATAATATGAAATTGTAACTGGTTCTTCAAACATTATAAATCTTTTTTCATACTTGAAATCTGCCTTATTAAAAATGGTTATTGCTTTTGTAACAATTCATTAAATATTACAAAAGGTTTCATATTTTCTAACTGTATCTTATTTTCTTTATATTAAAAAAATATGTATTGGCTTTACCAAAAATATTTTAAATAACTAAAACAGGAATGCCACTTTCCTGCTTTTTGGCAGATTTTTACTTTTCTTGCTTTTTCAAAAATTCATCAGCAATTTTCACGGAAACTTAAAAAAAGGATGAAATACATTCAAATAAAGTATTTACTGTATCTTCGTAATTTCAACTTTTTAAATATATGTTGTTCAAACACATTTTTAAAAAGTGTGTTATTTGTAAATTGTCTTCAATGTACAACTGAACATATTTTTTAAAGAATTATGTAAATAAATCCCAGAAACTTGATATAAATTATAAAGTGAATCATGTGTCAGGGAATGCCTTTACTACAATTCTGGTTTTCTTTTCAAATGAATTAACTAATGTTATTCTATTTATAAAATGTAATTGATTTTAATTTCTGCTGTGTGTTTTTAGTATAGGTGCACATTCCCAAAAACTGGAAGGAACCAGTGGCTCCTATATAAGAAAAAAAATCCAGTGGTCACATTGTGAAACAAACATAAAAAATAGGATTATACATAAAAACCTGGTGTAGTGTACTTATATGACGGGAAAAAAAAACTCAGGAATTCAAAGTGTAAAATAATTTGAAGATGTACCCATGTACAACAAAGCACAGACTAATTGCTTCGAATGTATATAGATAATTTAATCATAAAATTCTTGAAATTTGAATTAAGTACAATATAAATCTTTATGTATCATCAGAAGATAAAGTTGGGCAAGATACACTTAAAAATATATAAGCTAAGCAATCATGATAGTAGGGAGTATGAGGAAAACAATATTTATTTGATTTTTGACCATACAAAAGTACGTATAAAAAATTATAAATGTGTGAGATTATTTTGCACTATAAAAATCAAAATACACTTTAGACATTGTTTTTCTATAAGAAAAGTTTCCTTTTTTTAAAAAATGGCAACTTAAACACTTGAAGTTAGTGGCCACAGCAAAAAAATTTAATCGCCACGTGGCGACTGGCGACCGTGAATCTGCACCTATATTTTTTAGAGTTATAAAATAAAAATGTATATCATATTCTTGAACGAAGTTTATTTATGAGTAAATTAAAATAAAGTATACCAATTAAAAATGTCGAGTTAAAACTATAAGCAACCAATTGCTGCTATTAAAAAAAAAAAAATTCTAAAACCAGGATAAAATCAATGTTTGTTAAGAACTTTCAATACAATAGATTTTTGAAATGTCCACCGTTCGAACAAATAACATTTTGAAGTCTGGAATGGAAGTTCGCAATTGTTTTTTGCAATAGATCTCTCCCAAATTCCTTCATCTTGTTTTCAATTGCTGCTCTCAAGTCGTCTAATGTTTTGAGCTGTGTGCGATATACTGTGTCTTTCAGATGTCCCCATAAAAAAAGTCACACGGGTTGAGATCCGTGAAGTACGGCGGCCACTCTATACCATTGCCTGTTTTCGTAATGGAGTCCAACCAGATGACTTTATCGTGAAAATGTTCCGTTAAGAGGTTGAAGTTGCGCTGAGTGCGGTGAGGTCTAGCACAATCTTGCATAAACCAATAATAGCTTATCTTATCCATGCCATGCAAGAATGGGATGACAAAGTCATGCAACACGTCAAAATAAGAGTCACCAGTGACATTTCGGTGAAAAAAAATGGCCCAATGATGCCTTCGGCAGATAACGCATACCAAACTGCGAGTTTCAGTGAGTGCAGTGAACTATTGCATTGCATGATGGGGATTTTCGTTGGCCCAGAACCTTCAATTCTGTTTGTTAACATATCCTTGGATTGGAGGTGGAAGTGCGCCTCTTCACTGAACCAGATCCGATTAAAATCCATTTCGCCATCTTCAACCTTACTAATCATCGTGTTTGCAAAATAAAACCTCCTTAAACCATCCAATTCCGTCAATTGTTGATTTATTTGGATTTTGTAAGGGAACAAAGCCACATCCCTCCTCAAAATCCAATGCACCGTGCTTTTGGACATGTCGACTTTTTGAGACACCTGTCGTACCAAAGTTGATGGACTTTCTTCGCACACTTCTGTCACTTTCTTAACATTAACTTCAGTCCGTGCACTCATCTCTTTAGTGCCCATCGCTAGCACATTTTCCAACAAACACTGCCAGTCTCCTTAAATTTGTCGTACGTTCGTTTGATCGTCGGGCCGCTTATGTCGTGGTGATTGCCAATTTTTTTCTTGAATTTTCTGATCACATCCTATCTACTGGGGATTGCAATTCATGGTAAGTCAGTACGATGAAAACACGATGCTCAATGGAATATTTGCTCATTTCAGAACCGAAACGGTGACACAACAAAAGCGAAACGATAACGATAGTAACGCACAACTCATTCTCTTCAAACCTCTTCTCTAGCTTTATAGTATGCCGCGGAGGGATATTGCGTATTCACTGCCAGAGGCGCTTTTCCTCTTATTGGTTGCCACAAATTTGCATAGTCATCTGGGGAATCTTTCATGTTGTGCATTCATTGTACATTTAATGTATCATTTAATTTTTTTCCGTTATTTGGAATACCCACTATCGGATTCCTCAATAATGTTCATCCTGTAATTAGACTATCACGCTATATTCGGAGAAACCACATGTTACCATTCAAAATACTCATACTGACGTCGATTCTTTCCTGAGATCATTTGACAAATTGCAATTTTTTCAACACCATTTGATGAATTTTGTGATTTAGCCCCCCCCCCCCCTTTTTTTTTCTTGTTTGAATTTCGTATTTCTCCGCGACCATTTGACGAATTTTGTTATATTTTCCCCCTATATAATTTCACAAACTGCATTTTTTCCCCTTTTTTCCTGCAATCAATTAGCAAAAGTTATGATTTTTCGGACACTGGATTATAGCTTACATGTATTTAAAATATTTATTTTTTAAAAGGTGTGATGTTAATATTTTGTTAGTCTTTATTTTCAGAGCTTTTTTGAATATCAATCCAGAGAAAGGCTCAAAAGCAAAGAAAACTCCTAAGCCGTGTAACATAAACAATAAAGTACGGAAATTGGCTACAAAATTAGCAGCATTCTTTAAAAGTCAGGTTTTTAATGTAATTATTTAAATAAATGTTTGTTTCTGATGTGTGAATAAATGTGTGTTTAAAAAATCTGTTACATTATTGCTGAGTGGTTCATATAAAGGATTTTAAAGTTCTCAAACGAATTCATATTTTTACGTTATTATAACTTATAAATGAATAATGTTTTACACCACCTCCAAGTAAATTGTTTAACACAAAACTTACTTTTTGTGATTTAAAAAAAGATTTATTCCTGCATTGTTGATCCGAGTTTGAGTAGAAACTAAAAGAACCCAGACATTGAAATGCATAAGCATGTGTGATCAAATAAGATTGATGATTTATTTCTAAAAAAGATGAAACGAAAGTAACGTTGAAAAAATATTATTTTAACATTTTGATATCCATTAAAATATGTCTGTAATCTATTATACAGTAATATATTACAAACACAATTTAATGATTATCAAAATGCTAAAATTGCTTTTATTTTTTACAATATTACTTTCATATATATAGCAGTTCATTAAATTTTGTGATTTTTGAAATGCTAAATACGTATAATTTTATTTTGTAAGTCGCATATAATATTATAAATAGAAAAAGTATGTATTGAGAAAGTTGCTAATTGTTTTTAAATGTATATATATATATATATATATATATATATATACAAACCATATTTATGTAGCAGTAAAACAATTTTAGTAATATTATGAAGTTTAACCCTTTAACTGGCTGGACTGTGTTTTTCTGTTCACATAAATCATATTAAAATGAGTGTAGACAAAGATAATTTAATATAGAATTATATTTTGAAAAGTATATTGAATAAAGAGATACGAAATCCATTATAGCATCGAACCAATGATTAAAGAAAATACATACCCTTGGATTTATAAGCATTTTTATGAAAGTACAGACAAATCTTAGGATGTTCATATGTTTAAATACACAGACAGTCAAAAAAAAAAAAAAAGTGGTAACGCAGTTTATTTTTGTAACTATATGAGATGGATGAATAATGTAAATTTCAAAAATGTAGATTGGTTTGAATATCTCCAAAAGTTATGAAGTTGCAGCGAATCCAAAATTGTGACTCATTTCACTTTGTCATTCAATTCGAAAAGTGAAATCTTCAAGACTGGAGAATGTCTACAAGCTAAGATTTAATGTGTCATTGATGATCGGCACATTGAAATATTTTATTTGTGGGCATTATTCTCCAATCTTGGTCAGATTTTTAGAGATATTCAAAACAAACCTATTGGATATGAATAAAAGTGCAACCATGATTATTTTTGTGGCTGAGCAGTTTTGTTTTCTCGCACAGAAAGAAACAATGTTACATTTTTTTTTTTTTGACACTCTGTATGCAGTTACTGAGGGATATTGTCAAGTGTGGTCTTGAAATCTTTATTTTATGCTCATATACAGTCCTGATAACTACTGCTATTTGTAGTGAT
Source organism: Maratus speciosus (assembly GCA_963932465.1). NCBI lineage: Eukaryota > Metazoa > Arthropoda > Arachnida > Araneae > Salticidae > Maratus > Maratus speciosus. The sequence goes on along the minus strand of OZ010796.1, from coordinate 373,312,767 downwards.
ACATAGTTACCAATGTGTATGGATTTACATCACCATGAAAATGTAATAGAAAATTTTTGTTGGTTTAATTGCCCAAATCTAATTTAATAATCCAAAAAATTCTATTAAATTTTAGTGGTGAGGAAACCCCATATTATATAAGCTGGCAGCTATGGTGATATATGTAAACGACTAAAACGCCATGGTTATTTACGTTTGCATTACTGTGATTTACGGCCAGACACATTCTTGAAAGTTATAGAGATTTACGGTCAGATACATTTTTGAAAGTTACAGTGATTTACGGTCAGATACGTTCTTGAAAATTACGGCGGTTTACGGTCATATACGTTCTTGAAAGTTACGGTAATTTACGGTCAGATACGGTCTAAATAGATAACGGTACATACTGTAATATTACAGGAAAAATTCTGGAATCTGTGCTTCCAAGCTTTTCCCGTAATCCAACAGTGCAATTTTTATCAGTGTGTGTGGCCACTTATTGAGTAAATAAATCTATTGATAGATTTCAAAATAATCAAAATGGAAAAAATTCAGAAATTAATTACTACTTGTACCAGAGGTTACATGAGGTAACATAAATTACAAAATGTAACAGAACAGTTACCAACACTAATTTAATTTAGTGATTTGTTTTCCTCATATGTTAGGAATGATGTTTATAATTTGTTGCACTAACAGTTTTTTGAAATAAATAAAAAATAGCTAATTTTTAAGAATAACATATGAGGACCCCAGAAGCCAAGGGGTATAAATGACAAAATTTAAAAAAATGAGTTCAGTGCACACACTGTAAAAAAAAATATGATCAGTTTTCCTGTAGGAATCGGAAAAATAGTTGCCCTTATCGTACCGGAAAATTTTCCGACACAACTCGGCATAAAATCCGTAAAATCGGAATAAAATAAATAAAATACCGTTTTATTGACTATTTCCCTTTTTTTTACGGACTTTATTCCGAGCTGGATCGGAAAATTTTTCGGTACGATAAGGGCAACTATTTTTCTGATTCCTACAGGAAAACTGGTCGGATTTTTTTTACAGTGCAGGCTATCTGGAAATAAGTCCATCTGTTTGTAGGTAAAGAGATATAAGTGATTTTTTAATTATGCGCTGCGTTCTAGGGGTCAGTTACTTAACCTCTTTCCCGAAACCGTGAAACGCGTGGAGCCCAAGGGGTATAAGTGCATTTGTATCCGTTGACATCCGCATAGATGAACCGCGACCAACGAAATACAAGGCCAGTTCATGACTTTTAAATCGCCACACGAATTTTATCATCTTTAAACGGCGATTGGCACAAAAAGACGAAGATGTTTCTAACAAACGGTTGCGAAACATAGTAACCAAAAAGGAAGAAACAGTTTCTGGCTTGCCATCTCACGATGAAAGGGGGAGAAAAGAACCGTCGAATAAAATTCCACAAGACGGTATTAATGTCATCAAAAACACTTAAACGAGTTTCCACGATGCACAAGCCATTATACTAGAGAAAATACCCCCAACCGTAAATACTGGAATCTAGAACTCAATTTAAAGGAGATGTACAAACTCTATGTTCACATTTGCCTTGTAGAAAAACGCGTAGAGCCGGTCAAGGAAAGTTCCTATAACATTTTTAATACCCATTTTAATCCCAGTTTTCACCGACCGGGGACTAATACATGTGTTATGTGTGACAAGCTACAATTGAAAATAGATCATAGAAATGCAGATGAGAAACAACAAGCAGAAACTGAAAAGGAGATACATCTTCGCAAAACAGAAGCTGCCAGATTAGCCAGGATGATTCAAAGGTCGCGATATGCTTTGACTTGTAAAAATAATGCCAACTCCACATGTAACTAATTCAAAGGCTTATTATCTACGTCAACTTTGCACGTATAACTTGAACATTTATAACCTGGAAAGCGGAACTGCCCACATGTACATGTGGCATGAAGGCCAAGCTTTTCGTGGTTGCCAAGAGATTGCATCCTGTGTCTTGAACTTCATAAAGACTCTACCCTCTCAAGTCAGGCATATTACAGCTTTTAGTGAGAATTGTAGAGTGAAGAATAAAAGACACTTGATTGTGAAGTTCTGACTATACATCATAAAAAATGCACACATAGAAACAGTCGATCATCGCTTTTTGATTTCAGGAAACTCCTACCATGAACTGGACCAAGACTTTGGGCTCATAGAAATCAGTAAAAGAGGAACAAAAGGGATCTGTATGTTCCAGAGCACTGGGCTTAACTTGTAAATGATTCCAGCAAAAAAAATCCCTGTTGAAGTGCTAAAAGATGAAGATTTTATTAATCTAATCACTTGCACCATTATTTATAAAGTCAGTGTAACTTATCCGATATATACAGTGGCTGCTTTCTGAGGGAAAAAAAAAACCTTCACATCATTCTACGAAGAAATGTTGGTGGTGAATTAGAACCTTTCCACAAGCTAAAGGTGAAGCCCAGCCGTGCCGGAGGATACCCTAGAGTTCTGCATGAGCTTACCATAGCACAAAAAAAACCAAAAATCAAGTACCTTAAGTTTAAAAATCTCATTGAACTATTGCAGTTTGTACTATCAGTGTACCACCTTTCCTACCGAGACCTTCCTCACCAAGTGGCACCAGGACACACTGAAGCCCTGCACGCTTCTGATGATCAGGCTGAGGAGCCTGATCGCGCTTATGAAACTGATGAGGATGAGATAATGTAGATGTGTTTTTCTCCTGTTTTCACTAGAAGAATATTGTTCCATATTTTCAAAGTGTTTTGCGTCATTTTTTTCCTTTTAAAATTTACTATGTTTTACCCGGATAAATGCATTTTACCGGGTAAAAAATTATAAAAATTCAATGTTTCAAAACTTATAATAAAATTTTAAAACTTATATTAGAACTAAATTATGTCCTTTCATTCATTTGTATAAACATTGTTCTTACATTTTTCACCATTTTTTTTTATTTCAGGATCTTTCATTTTTAAAACTTATATTAAAACAAAATTTTGTTCTTTCATTCATTTGTATCAACATTGTTCCTAGATTTTTCATATATTCATTTTTTTTATTTCAAAATTTTTCATTTCTTGTATACCGCTTGGAAGCCAAGGGGTACAAGTGCCGAATGATGATCAATATTGCTTAATTACAAATTTAAAAAAAATTGTACTCAACATTTTCCTTCACAGTTATTGAAATAAGAGTTCAAAGACCACTAAGAAATAAGCAACGATTTCATACTCCAAGTCAGTCAATTACAATAGATGTTTAACTTTGAGCTCAATTTACTCGAAATCTAAATTTTGTCACTTGTATCCCTTGGCTTCTGGGGCTATATGTAATCTATGTTATTTAGTAACAGAGGTTACATAAGGTAACCTCTGTTACCAAAATGAAATTAAAATTGAAAAACATAGAACTCAAATGAGCCCAGAGTGGAATGACAAATTCACCTTGCGTTAAAATAACTAAAAATAAACTGCTTACTAAAAGGTGCATAAAAATTTATTAAAATATACCGTTACAAAATGAACTGGTCTTTAAAAACTTAAAAACCATTGATGTTAAAATCATAATGAAACAGAAAAAGATGACTCCTGAGATCTTTCGATCGCTAACGCGATCATTTTCAAAGGATACTTTCACTCAGTGAAGCTAATTTTGAAGATTAATGTCTGTATCTCGTAACAGAGGTTATATTACCAAACATGGTGCTCACCAATTTTCATGTATTTAATGTATATTGTAGCGTTCTTATCATTAATTACTCTGCTGAAAGGTTTTCTTTAAATGGGCTTTAGATTTTGAGAAATTGGAGGTCAAAGTTCAGCATACGTTTCAAATACTGATTAGTTTGAAATATTCAACGAGTATTGCGTGGCGTGGCGACAGAGTTCTCGCCCGCCAGCCGGAGGGCCCGAGTTCCATGCTGGCTCCTGACTTTTTATTATTTTTTAAAAATTAATTTCATACTTTTGACACTTTATAAATTTTAACGAGAGTTACGAATTTCGACTGCTTTGAAATTTTGGCATTTTCTAAAATATTGATTTACGTTTTAGATTTTTTATGGAAACATCTATTTTTTCTCTAATTTTTAAACTAACATTTCTGTTGGCAGAATTACAAATTAATTTGTGTTTATGCAGAAAATTTCTTTTCATAAAATTAATATTATTTACCTTTTTATATTTTAAATACAAGTCTCAAACAATGCATAGTATTTTATTAGGGAAAAAATGAACAAAACAAATATCTTTTTAACATTTGGTTTGTTTTAAATATATTAAAATATGTTAAATGATAAAATATAAAATCTTTTAATATTACTGACATTTATATTTAAGTTTAATAAATATACAATTAATCGGATGACATGTATCGTAAAAATATTCAAAATAGAATATTCATATGGAAATTTTTCTTATTTAGAGCATAATTTCTTACCTAGTACATCTTCAAAAGAAGATAAAATATGTCAGTTAAACAACATAATTTATTTAGATTTTATTATAAAAGTCTAGCTGACGATTTCTTAAAATATATATTTCATAAGTTATATCTTATGCAAGATCCACAGACGACTTTTACATTTCCAGTTGACATTTTTTGTTTTATTATCATTATTTGTTAGAATGAAAAATGTTTTGAAATATAATTTGTCCATTTTTATTCATATAAAGATAAACATATTTGGACATTTGACATCAAAATTATTATTTATAATTTACACGAAATAATAAATTTTCACTTAAAATTTCATAAAGTAAATAAATATATATAATGTATTATTTCTGAACTTTGCTTAAAATATAAAAATATATAAAAGGTAAATAATAATTAAAAAAAATCTAGACATAAAGTAGTTTGGATTTTTGTCAGTAGAGATAAATATATATAAAATATAAATTTTCATGAAAAAAAATAATAAGCGTAATTGTATATTTTTTAGGAAAATATAAAAAAATTCTAAGTTGCAGCAATTCATAACCATACTTAAAAGTTGTAAAGAGTCAAAACATAAAATTAATTAAATAAGTCAAGAGGTAGCATCAAACCCGGGCCGTTCGGTTGGCAAGCGAGCACTCTGTGTCAACGCCACTGATGACTCGTTGAAACGTTCAAACTAACTGATATTTGAAACGTACGCTGAACTTTGACCCCTATTTTCTCAAAATCTAAGGCCCATTTGAAAAATTCCTTCACAGGAATAATTAAGGATAAGGACTCTACAACATACCTTAAATTCACCAAAATCGGTGAGCACCATGTTCGGTGGCCCCCTTGTTAGATGAAAAAAAAATTCCGAGAATACATTTTATTTGGTTTACGTATCAATCTAATTATTTGAAAGTGGTACCAAATGTGAATTCATTTTACTTGTAACATAGCTGCCAACTTTTACGCTTTTTTGCTACCATTAAAATTTAATAGAGATTTTATTCTTGCTTAATCGTGATATTTTGACGATAAAATAAGAAAATATTTACTGAAAAATTTTAGTGGTAGGAAGAAAGTGTAAAAGTTGGCATCAGCTATGTTGTAATCATTGTAAAATCACAACACAAAGGTGGTGAATAGAATTTGTAACAGAGATTAAATAGAGAAAAAACACTCTCCCGAGAGAGACTTTTCCACCATATCTGATATTCATAACAAATATTCAAAATAATTATTGTCACTACTTGCTTACTTATAAACATTATTTGTGTTGTGCGGTACACTTTTTTAAACATGAATAGAAATAAATTATATGTGGTAACAGAGGATACATAACAGATATTTCAAAACCCTAGGACACCTGCATTTTACTAAAAAAATAATAAAACACAGACTTGAAGAATTAATTAATGTGATATTTTAATTATTATAGTATGTTCTATTATTAAAAAAAAAATGCTTTTACATGAAAATAAAAATGTTTTAGTATTAAATGAACAATATCTTCCTCTTGGGGCAGCCCAAAAAGTAGGTGAAGAATTTTTAAATATTATTTTTTGTTTAGTAAATAAAGTCTTAAACATACTTAATGTATTTTTTTAATGAGCAAATAAGATATATTAAAAGGAGCACCTAATAACAGTGAGTAAAAACACTAAATACTTGTGGCAAAGCGACAGACAATATTTTTATTTATCTGATCGTTTTAATCGGCAGACCAAAACAACTCTTCTCCGAGGTTTTGGAGATCGACAGAGAAAGTTGGTGTACATTCGAATGTTATCGACGCCAAGATGTTTTTTCCTTGCTTTGTAAATAATTGGTTTTTAAAAGTTTTAATTAAAGTATATTTTTGCATCATAATGTCCAGCGCATACCTTCTTCTGCTATGCTTCACTACAAAAACTAGTGACCCGTTTTACACGTTTGAATGCTGGATTTGGAATAATATCTTCATAAAGTATTTCTCTGCAAAGCTATAAAGTTATCGTTTTCATAAACAGGTATGAGATTTTCGAATGTTTATCTCCCGTTTGCATTTATCCTCTGAGGTGGTGGTTGTTCATTATTTTAACCCCTTCAGGGGCGGTGTTTTATTTTTGAACCACCTAATTTTAATTCCTAAATGCCACATTGGCACCAGAATATTGGACCGAAAATTTTCCTTTAAGTACGTGAACAAAAGCTTTTGCTTACTTTGGAATACATTTCTGTATAAATTCTGGTGTCTTTCACTCATTTCAGATTTTTACGAATACAAGTACCTTGCCCCTGAAAGGGTTAAATTATTTTATATTTTCAGTGAATATTTGGTTTTGTTCTGAATTTTGATATTTCTGTTATCAAAATTTATTTATATATTTTATTACTGTAAAGGATGCCTGACGATATTCCAATTGTGTCTAATGCGGGTGGAAATGTAAATACAGGATGTAGTAGAGTGTCGGTAAAAGTTCCTAATTTCTGGCCTAATAATGCTAAGTTATTTTTTGTGTAGTTAGAAGCTAGTTCTAGATTAGCAGGAATATATCCGTCGAACAAACTAAATTTGATAATTTGGTGGCTTCATTGGATGCGGAAACATTATCGTTTGCAACAGATATTCTTTGTACACCGCAGGTAGATCCATATGCTCTTAAAACACGGTTATTATATCGGAATTTGAAGTTTCGCAGAATCGAAAAGTAAAGACATCGCTTGAAGATTTAGAACTGGGTGATACGTTCCCCTCAATGTTGTTGCGTAAAATGAGAGAATTGAGTGAGAGTCATGTTGACGATGATTTTTTGAAAAATATATGACTTCGCAGGTTACTGGTGTCGGTGCAAACAATTTTGTCAGTCAGTTCTGAGGGTTTAAATAAATTGACTGAAATGGTAGGTAAGATTTGCGAATGCATGCAGGTTTGTGTTAATTCTCTGGATTCGCGCGGGTCTGAACAGGCGCAGCTTAATCAGCGAAAATTGCAGGTTGAGGAACTTTCAAAGCTGGTTAATTCAGGTTCTTGTCCCCCTTCATCTAGGAAACCATGCCGACGGAACTCATTTAATTCAAAAGACAGAGCACGTAAAGACGGATGGCTATGTTGGTATTATTTACGATTTAGGGAAAAGGCGCGAAAATGTGTTTCTCCGTGTGCCAACCAAAACACGATCATCACTCGCAGGAGTAGGGGCGGCTACTACACGTACGGGCTTGAGTTGCAGACTTTATGTTACTGATAAAATTACGCAATCCAGCTTTTTGATATACACTGGTAGTGATGTTTCATGCTTTTCTAAGTCGTTTTGGGTAAAGGATAGTACTAAGAGCGATTTCACACTGTACGCTGCCAATGGTACTAAAATCTGCACTTACGGTACTAAGTTGTTGACTTTGAATGTTGGATTGAAACGCAAATTGCAATGGCCGTTTATCATACCTGATGTCACTAAACCGATTATTGGTGCCGATTTTTTGCAATATTTTGGTTTATTGGTTGATTTAAAAAAGCGTTGTTTATTAGACTCGGTGACTAATATTATTGCTTGTGGTCGCGCAAGTCTGTATGATATCCCAGTTGTTAAGACTATTCTTGGTGATTCTGAATATATCGAACAACTAAAAAGTATACGGAGATTACTCAATTGAACAATACGGGCAATCGAACTGTAAAACATGATACAGTGCATTTTATCCGTACTGTTGGGCCCCCTGTTACGGCTAGAGCTCGTCGGTTACATCCAGCGCAATTCCGAATAGCTAAACAGGAATTTGATTATATGCTGGAGAAAGGTATTTGTAGACCCTCTAAAAATAATTGGGCCAGTCCATTGCATATGGTTCCTAAGGGTGCGTCAGATTGGAGACCAACAGGGTATTATAGGGCGCTTAATCGAATTACAGTGCAAGACAGGTACCCCATTCCTCACATTCAGGATTTTATTTATTTGTTAAAAGGTAAAAAAAAAAAAATTTCGAAAATGGATCTAGTCCGGGCATACCATCAAATTCCGGTTCATCCTCCCGGTATCCCGAAAACTGCTATTATAACTCCTTTTAGTTTATTTGAATTTCCATTTTTAAACTTTGGCTTATTCTCTGCGGCGCAGACGTTTCAACGCTTCATAAATGGGGTCCTTCGTGATTTAGACTTTCGCTTTTCTTATCTCGATGACATCTTAGTTGCGAGTGAAACTCACGCTGAGCACGTGCAGAATTTGGAGGAAGTTTTTAGGCGATTTCGAGATTGCCGGGTTATAATTAACGAATCAAAATGTGAGTTTGGTAAAGAAACGATATATTTTCTGGGATACACTATAAATAGTCAAGGCTGTGTTCCACACAAAGATAAAGTAAAAGCGATTGTTGATTTTCCAAAACCAAAGACTGTTAGCGATCTGAGGAGATTTTTGGGTATGGTAAATTATTGTTTTGCACCCCATATAGCAGCAATTTTGGGACCGCTGAATAGGTTCTTAAATGGGGCAGAAAAAAGAGATAAAAGAGAAATACAATGGGATGTGGATGCTGAAAGTAGTTTTGAACAAGACGCTATGGCTACCCCGACTTTACTTTATCACCCTTCTCAAGATGCGGAACTTGCACTTATAACCGATTGCAGTAATTTTGCTATGGATGGGGTATTACAAGAAGTTTCCTCTGATGGTCCAAAACCGCTTGGATTTTTTTCCGGTAAGTTATCCCTTGCTCAGTGCAATTACTCAACATATGACCGGGAATTATTAGCGGCATATTCGGCGATACAATATTTTAGGCATATGTTGGAGGCTCGTGCATTTGCGTTGTACGTGGATCATAAACCCTTAATTTTTGCATTCCACCAGAAACAAGAAAAATGTTCCCCTAGAAGGCTTCGGCAATTAGATTTTATATCAATTTACGTTGTGTTACACAGTCACGTATGTACGTTATTTGCCAGATAAAGGAAATTTTGTTGCTGATAGTTTATCGACAATTTGTGAGATTCAGTTTTCGACACTTGCTGATTCAGAATTGTGGACTAAGTTGCAAACGGAAGACGAGGAGCTAAAGGCTATTTTGGATGGAAAGACTGAGTTTAGCGGGAAATTAGCTAAAGTATAAATGCCGGATGCTAAGACATATTATTGTATTGTGAAACTTCTGGTGAGGTAAATAGGTTTTGAGTCCCCCAGGTTCTAAGGAAAAAGGTATTTGAGTCAATGCATGGGTTGTCGCATCCAGGAATACGGGCAACTAGGCAGCTAATATGTCCAAAGTACATTTGGCCAGGACTAAATAAGGATGTTGCTGTGTGGTGTAGAGCATGCATACCCTGTCAAAAGACAAAGATACACTTGCATACTAAATCTCCTTTGATGCGATTTCTGGTCCCAGATGAGATATTTGAGCATATACACCTAGATATAATCGGTCCTTTGCCTTCGGTAGGTGGATTCAGATATTGTCTAACAATGACTGATAGGTTTACTCGATGGTCAGAGGCTGTACCTAAAGGAGATGTAACTGCCGAAAGTGTTGCCCAGGCTTTTGTGCAGACATGGGTTTCTCGTTTGGTATACCTCAGAGGACAATATGCGACAGGGATAGACAGTTCGAGTCCATACTTTTCAAGACTCCGACAAGGTTACTAGGCATTAATATACACCACAGTGTAATGGTTTGGTGGAGCGGATTCATAGACCCTTAATGTGCTATAAAGTTGATTGGCTCGAAGCTCTTCCTATAGTTTTGCTAGGTCTCCGAACTGCAGTACGTGAAGATCTTGGTGCTTCTACAGCTGATTTAAGATATGGAACCACCTTACGGTTTCCGGGACAGTTGTATGAAGATTCATCCTTGTTAGATCCACCAAATTATATAGCCAAGTTACAGTAAATAATGTGTGCTTTGAAACCCGTTCAACCTTTCAGGCATGGACAGCAAAAGATCTACGTTCCAAAAGAACTAAATAACTGCAGCCACGTTTTTCTCCGGAGAGGTCCTTTCAAGAAGGTTCTACAACCTACTTATGAAGAACCGTTCCAGGTTGTAAAGAGACTGGAAAAGGACTTTATACTTATCATTCATGGTCAGGAAAAACTTATAAATATTGATAGGTTAAACCCTGCTTTTCTTTTGTCAGAAAAAGAACTTGCTTCTTCGATCTACACTTACGAGAGCTGGACGAAAAGTTCATTTTCGTCTCCCACTGGTTGTGTGAGACTGGCAGAGGAGTTGTGTGGCAAAGCGACAGACAATATTTATTTTTATTTATCTGATCGTTTTAATCGGCAGACGATTTCTGAGACGAACAAAAACAACTCTTCTGGAGGTTTTGGAGATAGACAGAGAGAGTTGCTGTACATTCGAATGTTGTCGGCGCCAAGATGTTTTTTCCTTACTTTGTAAATAATTGATTTTTAAAAGTTTTAATTAAAGTATATTTTTGCATCATAATGTCCAGCGCATACCGCCTTCTGCTATGCTTCACTACATACTTTTCAAGTAAAAAAATCCTTATTTTCCGGACATTAATTTGATATTGCTGCATATCACGCTACTCGATCTTTATTAATAATAATTAATACTGTTTTGAAGACATTATTTTAAGATTTGAATTTGAGCACTTGGGAACCCCCCCCCACACACACACACACACACACCACCTTTAAGTGAAATAAAACAAATATTCGAATAAATTAAACTAAATTCAAAACAAATATACATTTCAAAGTTAAGTGAAGTTAAAATCTTATACTTTTAAAATCTTAGACCTAACTTTATTACTAGCTGAATATGCAAAAAAGAAAGAAATCTAAATGTTTAAAAATTTTCAGTTTTTCATATTGTTCAACACCCACTCGTTATTAAAAAATAAATTATTATTAATACTCTTTCAAGAATTTTTTTAGGAGCTAGTTTGAAATACCTGGGGGGGAATCCTCCCCTCCCCCCTTCTTTAACCCGTAACTGGAGACGGGAGTCAGAATGACTCCGTGTTGTTCTTTGGCTCTGATTATCATGTGTTTTTCTGTCCTTGAATAAAATCATTCCTCAGCACCGATAAATAGTTCTTTTATCATTACATGATTTCCAGAATATATTGCGTTTCTAAAAAAAATTCCAATGCTGTTTACAAAAGACAAAAAATGAAAATAACATATCTCTGAACACGTAAGAAAATTCATGTCTCCAGTTACGGGTTAAGGGAAACAAAATAAATATTCAAAGAAATTACTTTAAAATTAAAAAAAAAATATGTACATTTCGAAATCAATCAACGTTATCTGTTAAAAAATCTCATACCTAACTTTATTGCTGGCTGAACTGCAAAGATATGTATATATACAGAGAAAATGCAATGTATAATTAAAAATGTGCATTATAGAAAATCAAAAAGCAATATATAAATTACATACCAGGTTGTAAATGGTTCATTCAAATTAAATACTTGGAGGGGAGGGAATTTTATATGGATATGCTAAGCAATAAAATTCTTAGGACTTAGAGATTTTTTTTATTAAATCAGATTGAAAGTACTAGTAATTCAGGCTTTCTTAAAGTGGTATAAATTGAAATAAAATTTACTCTATTGAAAAAAGAATTAGTTTTTTTTTTTTTTTTAAGTCACAAATCCACTAAAAACTACAACATAAAACTGTTAAGTTTCCTGTGAATATTTGCCTTACCTTTTTATGACGAATATAGAATAACTTTATAAACATGCCGAAATGCACAAGCTTGAGCCTGGGGATGTATGGCGACAATTGAGCATACAAGAAAAATTATTACTTGTGTATTAAAACCGTTGCCAAATTTATCGATAATTTGTTGATACTCCCATTCCAAATTTATATAACTTCGTGTTGTCAAACCTGAAAAAAAACTTAACATGCAAATGCTGAGATATCGATAAATTCGGCAGATGTATCTTTATATATTAAAATTTAAATAAAGATATATATCAATTATGTATTAACTGACACCTTTTGCACAGTTTGATTTTTTATAACACTTTGAATCTTATAATCGTTCATAGTATTATTTTTTGCCTGTGTCACAAACCAAAAGATCAGTCTAAACTTTTTCATAGGATCTTTTTTCAAACAAATTTTTAAAAAAAAAACTAAACAGTAGGGGGAAAAATACAAATATCACACCACAAATGCAAATTTATTAAAATGGACAATATTTATATGCATCATTGTATAGAGGAGAAGAGGAATTAAATATTAAAAAAAAAGTATTAAATATTTTAAAAATGGTAATATTTATCAATTTAAAAGTTATTTATCAAAAGATAAGATCATATTTTTTTTTATACTCTCACACTATTCTATCTTTAAAAAAATCAATATTCTGCTACATTTATTGGTATCAAGTATGTGATACGCTTTTCAGTTATAGGCAAAGTCATATATTTCTTTATCGCATGTACAGGTCTATATGCTATTGCTTTTCTTTTACACTGAGCATCGTCATCTGATACAGTCAATATATTTGTGCAGAGAAGTCCAAAATGGGGATAACACATCAAAAACTTAGTCACGATAATGTCCTCCCCTAAAAAACACACTTCACCATTTTAAACTATGATATGATGGATTTCTAGACAATTTTTGCTAGATAATGATGTAGCATAATCAGCATGAATAAATTTAGAATAATAATTCTTGCAACTAAAAATGTGTCCTGAATAGAACATCCTTTCATAAAACTGTACACTGGACAATAAATGTTGATCCCACAATAGCTTTTTGATTGGTCTTTTTTGAGTTCTCAGCAAATTGTGCTATTTTGGTTTTCCATATGACATGCATACATTTATATTAGTATCCTTTTTTGTTACAGCATGTTTTGTTTGCATCTCCTCAACAAATTTTTAAATCTGATTTCTTATCTCTTGATTAAATAAGAACTCCAAGTAGTGGCTTACTGGTGTAAGCTAAAGTAATCTGCATAGATGCAAAATTTATACCATGATGTGGCATTTTTATTTTAAGACTCGCATCCTCAAATATGAAACATGAATTTATTGACAGAGGACGCCTTTGAAGTAGCAGACAGATGCAGCAACAGTCGAATATTGTATGATTGCTCTGCTATTCGGAAGATATCTTTAACATCAGACAAATCTTTTTAAACAATCGTCTGCTTTTGTGAAATCGTCTGCTGTGATATTTGTGCCCAAGAGTAAAGTTATGCCATCCAAAAAGAGAAGCCAATGTTTATATACAATATTGTTCAAAATATTTTTTAGAAGGTACAGGTGATTTTAGCAAGAAAATTTGCCATTCAGAATCTTTCCAAATATAAATACCTTTGGTGGTACCTAAATTACGGGTGGCTTTATGTGGGAGCTTCAGATCTTTTATCCGTATGTCTAGCCTTCGAATGTTTTTGGAACTTAGTGAATAACGAGAGCCAAAACTTTCTACAAAAAGACATACAAGTTGGCGAGTTACACCAAGAAGTACACAGTACTTACAATCGGGAATAAAACAGTCCACCATGTTAAAATTTTGGTATAAGTTCATTAATATAGATGTACCTTTTGGCACCTTTTAACTGCTTTACTTTCGGCAATGTCCTTTCCCTTTCACAACTCTCACAATCCCTACAAAATTCACATCCAAATTTTCCATTGAAATATCTAAAATTTTGCATACCACAACGAGCTGGTGCTTACTATTACATGTACACAACTTTTCGTGTTATAAGTGTAACCTATCCATGCTTAGTATCTTTCCATTTTAGGCCTTTTTTTCGTACTTTTATAAGGTCCTCGGTACTAAAAATTCGTTCATAATTCGCTTCTTTTGGCGGAACCACAAGCAACACACCATATTTATTTTTCTCTCAAGAGGTTTAAGTTCATTTATAAAGACCTGAATCAGCCGAATACCATATTTACTCTTCCTTTTTACTCTATTTTTACTCTATAAAGTGGTATTCCATCCACATTAAATTGAATAGATAAACTGCTGGCAACACCAATTGCAACACCAGGTGCAAAATTGCAACACCAGGAAGAAAAGATCTGACGAACGTCAAAATCACATGAAAGGAAGAAGAGGTTGGAATATGCAGATGATTAGTATTTCAGCGCATTTAGAGGAGGCAGGCGGGAGAAATGACATCTGAAGCACTGCATAAAATAAAAGTTGCGTAGTGGATTTCTCATTCGGAACACGCTTTGTAAGGTCGGTCTTTGCTCAGAATATCGTGTTATGCCTCGAATAATAAGAAGAAATGCTTACCACCAAGTGTCGGTGTTCGATAGAGGCAGTATCGTTGCCTATCGAGATTGTGGATTATCTTTCCGTGATATCGCCCGTTGCGTTCGTCGAAATCTAACCACTGTCATGCAAATATGGAATCAATGGATTGCTGAGGGTCATACTGAACGGCATGCAAGACCTCGTCGCCCTCCCATGACTAACGCCGGTGAGGACAGACATATTGTGAGGTCGGCCAAGCAAAACCGTACAACCACATCACGAACCATTTTTCAGGAAATGGGCATGTTTGAAGCTCACCCAGTATCCGCTCGTACGGTGCGACGACGTTTGCAGCAGTGTGGACTGTCAGAATGGTGACCAGTACTGCGGCTTCCCTTGACAATGCAGCATAGAGAGAGTCGGCGACTCTGGTGCACCGAACGACAAAGCTGGATGCATGACTGGCACAATGTCGTCTTTTCAGACGAGTTCCGGTTGTACGTGCTGTATTCTGATGGCCGTATACTTGTCTGGAGGCTCCAAGGATAACGCCCGTCGCCTGCTTGCATTCGATATCGGCATAGGGGTCCTGCACTTGGTGTGATGGTTTTGGCAGCCACTGTGTACACGACATGCATATCTCTAGTTCCGATCGACGGTAATTTGAACACAGATAGGTACATTTTTGACATCTTACGTCCAGTGGTAGTGTCCTTTCTTCGAGGCCTACCAAACGCCATATTCCAGCAAGATAACGCAAGACCGCATGTTGCACGTCGTGTTCTGACCTCCCTCGATACACAGGGTATTCGATTGCTGCCCTGGCCTGCACGGTATTCAGATCTGTCACCCATTGAAAACATCTGGTCATGAATTGCTTAAAGACTAGCCCGCCACCCTTCTCCAGCTAATACGGTTGATGAAGTGTGGCATAGGCTTGCAGCAGCATGGAATGTGTAACCCGTTTCTGTCCTCCAAGCCCAGTTCGGCTCCACGCCTAACCGGATAAGGGCCGTTTTAGCGGGGGAGCAGCTGTTTCTACCAATTTCGCACCCTTGTAAACCCCCAAACTGTTTACAAATTTAATCATTTTGTTTTCATGCCATACTGTTTACGTACAATAAATATCTTTTTTATATTTTCAATCTTTCATGCTGTTGCAATTTTAGTGGCCAGCAGTGTAGATTACTGGAATCACGTAAACCATCAAAAGAACGATACAAATCACCATTCGTGGTATCTCTGTAAGTGTCACAATTGCCTTGATTTAAAAATGAAAATATTATAGATATCCTCCTTTTCCACTTTCATTTTTAGTTGAAGAGGCCATATTCACCATATACAGTTATTTAAAAAAAAAAAGTATTTGCACATACGCGATTTTTTGTATAAATAACCCTAGAAAGCAAATGTGAAGAAGTTGTTTTACTAATACTTTATTTAAATAAACAAACGCAAATAACCAGCCTTTTACCTTGAAAAATAATAATTAAAAGAAACAAAACAGTATTTTCTCATGCCAAAGAAGTATTTGCACGCGAAACATTAACAGTTTAGAAAGCAATTAAACGTGAATATTATGCAAATTTTTAGCACATCAGTCCCGCACTACACTAATCCCGCACCTTGAAGTCATTTCATATACTGGAACGGGGATTTTGACAGTCTCTGTTGCCATGGCACAGAAAATGTGTGAGCTTATGTTAAACGTAAAACTCTACATATAGGTGAGAAGATTATAACTCTTCACGATTCTGGATTAAGTTACCTAGAAATAGGTAAACAGTTAAATTTTTTTAGTGTTCGTTATGTAATAAAAAAGAACAAAGAGACAGGTACGACAACAAATAAGCTGCGAACTGGGCGTCCAAGTAAGATAAATGCAAGGCAAAGGAGCGCCATCATAAAAGAATCTACCAAAAAAATGCTTATTTCTAAGTGCTCGAGAATTGGCTGTTAATATCGTTTCAATTTCGGGAACAATAATTACACCACAAACTATTCGAAATATCCTTCATAATGCAAATATTCGAGGAAGAGCCCTCGTAAAAAAGATCTTTATCAGTGAAATAAATAGTTACGTTGGAGTTTCTGTTTCTCAAGACAAGACCTTTCGAACGATACTACTCTTACCAAAATTGACGATTAGCACCTCAGGTAGTAGTTTCCTTGTGGGGGGTGGCTGGTATCGCACCACTGGAACCAGTCTATGTAGTTCTGAAGCTTCCCTAGTAGCAAATTGTGTCTGGCCCTTGAATGGCCTCTCATCGAAATCCGATTACACGATAAGTGGCCGATTATCGTATTCTCATCGGACAGGGATGATTTTCATCGGCAATTACTCAGAAATGTCTCATTGGCCTTAGATCAATGGATGATCGCAACCTGATGAATTTTAGAAAAAAATATGATGAATCCCCGAGGAGTACGATTTCATGACGATGAATGTCCGATGACTTTTAGATGAGTTATCAAGCAAATTTTGATGAGACAGCGATGAATTATAGATTGGTTGGTTGGGTGTATAAATGAAAGCGATTTCAGAATATTCATTTTCAGATTTTGCGAAATATACATACATTAAAATTTTAGGAGTTAGAAATTTAAATATGCTCACTTTTAATTTCTATTAGCTTTACTACAATCATTTGAAACAAAATATTTAAACAAAAATATCCAAATTTTGTTTTATTTTTTGAGTGGGGAGGGGGGCTGAATTAAAGTTCCATATTTTCTTAGTTTATTTCTGAACAAATACTACTCCTTCATTTAAATAATCCTATTAAATTCTATTATTTATCCTCTTCCTAGAGCCTTTTATTTTAAATAAAGTTTGCTTGCTGAACTCAAACTGATTTATTAAAAAAAAAAAAAGGCTCTAAAAAAGGGATTTTCCAATATTAATACTTAAAAAAGGGATTTTTTAAGTATTAATATTGGACTAACAATTACCACTGTTATTGTTTATCATTTTGTTTGATAGAAATATTTTAAAAGAATTTTGTTAATTCTAAATTATTGTTCTGCTTTGATAAGTTTTTGCCCTTTAAATTTTTCATTTTAAAATGTGAAAGGTTATTTCTTTCATTTTATTCGACTTTAAGAGATGAAAAATGCATTGGGCCTTTTTTCTACCAAGGTACATATGAATAATTCAGTAAGTTATACTATTGTATAAACACTCATAACTCACAAGAGTGCATATTTTTAAATAAGCATTTTTTGGAGGGGGGGAGGGTTAAGGTGGGATTCAGGTGTCTAATTAGGTACAATTTAGGTCTGTTCGGAGATCCTTGACAAGAGGCATACAAAAGAAAAAGGCCCTCACACCCTCCTCGTTTAAATAAAGACCATTTTTTATCACACAAACTGTCCCAAACACATACCCATATTTGCCAATAAGCCGTTTTTCCCAAAAATAAATACTTTGAACCAGAAAATTTATTTAATTAAATGTGTCTTGCCTCTATGTGGTAGATTTGAAATATACTTTATTTCATTAAATAAAATTTCTGGTTTAAAGTTTTTTTCTTCTTTCATTACGTGGGAAGGTGGTAATAAGTAATGCTTATATTTTTTTTTCTTAAATATTTCATAATTCATATCTGTAAAGTATAAAAAATAAAACTCTTGAAGAAGCACACCGTAATAACAGATTATATTTCTAAAACAAATGTATGAATTAGGTTCAGCTTTGCAAGTCCCATTTTTAATTCAAATCCATTTCATTTAACCCCTTGAGAAAGTGATTGTGTTCCTGTAATGTTAAATTCACACCGGATCTTTGAAAATTTTTGTTTCAAAATAAGGAAAAGCAATTTTACAAGTTTTTTCCATCAAAGTTACAAAAATAAAATTTATTTAAAAGTTTCCGGTGCAAATCTTGATTAAACTTAGGTGAGATAAAATATATCCCATCGCCTCTCAAGGGGTTAATATTCACAACTTTCACGTCTACGGTTAATTTCTTTTCTATTAGTACTACCTAGATGTTTAAGGAAAAATCTTATGTCACGCTGATACTTCAAGACAGTATTGTCTGTGAAAACTTCTGTAAAGTAGGTCTTTCCCCTCTGAAATATTTGTATCTTTAATATGATTTAAGAAAAATAGATAGAAAAACTATTTTAATTAATATTTTAATAATTATTGATCAATCTAATTGTCCAATTTATTTGAAAATAACTTTTTGAGCCTTTCTGATAATTTTTTTCCCAAAACACTGCTGCGATGATTTTTTTCATTCAAAAAATTTACATAAATTTATATTCATTATGGAATTGGGCTTCATTAGCACAGGATCAACATTCTCTGGAAGTGTAGGAAAAAAATTTTCAACACCTAAACTTACGCATCCAGATGCATAGGTCACAATAGTTGAATGCGAACAAATCCACACAACGTGGAATAAGGAAAGGCTTTAATGCTCGTGATATTATTTAAAATGTTTACCTGTTTTTGTTTATTAATCCATAAATTTCATGACTGAAACAAAATTTAAAATACTACTGTAGTAGTTATACAGTCAAACCTCGTTAACATAAATTTCAAGGCAAATTAAAAGTTTTTCCCTCATGTTATCATCAATAGTTTATATTATTAGTAACAAAATCGTTGTATTAATTTTGACAGGCATTGTAGGAACAATTCATATTAAAAGTATACCAGGTTAATTCTGTACATGTTAATGAGGTTTGAATGTACTTTTTGTTGTTTAATAGCAACATCCATCTCCTATTAGTTTCTGTTTCATAGCTGCCAACTTGTAAGTATTTTTCTTACCACTAAAATTTTATAGAATTTTTTTATTTATTTAAACGTTAAAATTGCTTGAATTGCGGTGATTAAATTAACTAAAATTTTCTGTTACATTTTAGTGGTATGAAAAATCCGTACAAGTTGGCAGCTATGCTGTTTAGATATTAGGGCAGATGACTGAAAAAATACATTATCTCAATTCATTTTTTTTTTTCAGTTTTATATCTCTATGCCTACATAAAACATCACATTAATGTAAGCTATTTTATCTTATTGTTTCTAAACTTGAAGTGTTGTTTTAAGAATCTACATATACTATCTGCATTTTTTAATTACTACATTAATAAAATACCCCAATTTCTAGTGCATACTCTGCTGATCAAACAAACATGTTTAGATCCAGAAATGTTAATAAATAAGATTTATCTTATTTCTATTTTCTACATATTATGCAACATATTTAAAGAAACTTTCTTGATGTAAAATTTATTGGATCGGCTGCAAACTATGTACATCTGAAATTAGAGTACACAAAAAGTACTTAAATTCTGTTCAATTAACTTGCTCATTTCATATAAATGTACTATTTGAAAGTTTTATTAAGGTTAAACAATGGCAGAAAAAAAAATTGTTGCTTCTTCCCGTAACTCTTCATAGAAATCTAAACACAAATCTTCTAAGTTAAATAAGTTTCTGAAGCAATTTATTGTCACAGAATGATTCAAACGTGGCTGTGTACATCCCATAAAAAAGTAGAAGTAATAAAATATTTATTGAATATTCATGCATAAGAATTAAATGAGGACGTCAGTTTCAAAACTTGTCTTATCTAAAAGTTAAAAAATCGAGTTTTCTCTGTCATTCTATTCTACTGGTACTGGTGGACATGAATTGAGAAAACAATACAATCTGCAAAACACTAGCTTTACTGTGTATTTCTGGCATTGTAAAATCTTGGTTTAGAATGAAGACCAATGGACGTGATCAGAGGTTTTTCACGATTTCTGAAAATTTGATTTTCTGGATAAGGCGAATTTTGAAACTCATGTCCTCAAATATAGCTAATAATTTCAAAAGCAAACTTTAATTAACTCTGATATAAATTTAAGATTTATTTATTTTTAAATAACACATAATATAACATACACATCAAAAGAAATTCAAGGTAAGTTTAAATATATAAGTGCATCAATTACACTGTTTATAATTAATGTTCCAACAGGAACAAACAAAAACTAATGCATTTAAAATAACTTCGGAAAAAAAAATCGCAGGGGAAGGTTGATCTGTATTTTCCATTTGAAGTCAGTCATCTGGGTAATTACATGAAGTATCTTGTTTTAGAAGTGTTCTAGCCAAATTATCAGGACGGAATGCCATCTTTTCTTAAATGTAGCTAACAAAACTGCTGACAATATTTCATTTTCTGCAGTGTAGAGAGGGGATATCATGAATGTCATCAGATGTAAAATGCCGTTCACAAAGCTAGACAAAAAGAGAAAAAAATAGTAAATTTTTGTGCATAATCATGTGTTGTGTATATACATATAAAACTGTGGTTTATTTCAGTAAGCTTTATTTAGTACCCTTGTATTTTATTTCAATGAGAGATATATGGGGTCATTCAAAAAAATCCATTTTGAAATTTTTAAGAAAGAAAAAATATCTTTTGAAAAGGATTGAATACTTATTCAAAAAAGAAACTGAAGGTGAATTTGGGATTTTGGCCCCAGCTTAGTATTTTTTTTTTTAAATCTTGGATTTTTTGGGTCTGCACAATTTGAAATAACAGCAAAATTGTAAAAATTTTAAGCCAAGATAGAATTTGTTAAGGCCAAACCTGAAAATTTTAGTCTGTGCAGACCTTTAATGTCTACTGTTATTTCAGTTAATTTTTCTATATACAAGTTAAAATTAACAAACATAAAACTTTCCAAATAGGAACCGGCAAATTTGCAAAGAAAAAAAAATTAAGACTTCATATACAAAATTACACTTTGTTTCTATAAACAGTTTCAGTGTTTAAATAACCATTTTACAAAGGGCCAATTTTGGAGATTTTCTTCAGATTGAAACCTGGTACTTATCAAGTATACCCTACAGATTTCACCCAAAATCTTATTTCAAACAACAAAAACCAGCTTTTTGCTATGAAGAAAAGGTGGTTTTATGATTTCATGGAATCCTCTTATAATTTTCTTTAAAGGCAGGATACCATTCATTGAGCCGAAAAAGTAGGTCAATTTCATCCTCCCCCCCCATAGAAAGAATAAAGTACCACAAAAACTGAATTTAACCAGTTATTATTCATAGTTTGTAGTATAACAGATATTTTTTATTATACAACAACCCCAGTAGCAGAAAATTCTCCATGTGCCTGTGACAGATACTTCGGGGACAAAAAATAATCTGCAGGTAAAATATTTTTACAATTGAAGCGTTAATTAATCAAACAATATGTAACGTTTTTAGACATTTTAAAATATTTTATTAATAACAATATTAACTTTTTGTATTAAGTAATAAAGAAAGAGCTAAACATAATACTATAAAGCAAAATAAAGGTCTGACGAAGAAGAATCTGCAAAAGAGAAAAGAAAATCTGCGAAGCTCGTCTCCTGTTTCGAACATTCTGCTACCGGGACAACAACTATTAAAACTGATGGCAATATTGTCAGTTGCATATACAACATTTTTAGCATGACATGTAAAATACAGTTTAAATGGATCACCCAATCATGTTTTTCTTTTTGGAAATAGCAGAATATTTTGCGGGCCCATCAGCCTTTTACATATGTAATTATAATATATTCTTTGAGCTACACCGAAGTTAAGAGATAAAAGTTTTCAGAAAAAAGATGACACTTTTTTTCTGAAAACAATTTCGCCCCCCCCCCCCCCCAAAAAAAAAAAATTAAATTTCAATGAACTGCTGTAAAATTTGTAAAAAGTTTACACCACCATCGTTATTTTATGTCACACAGACCTTTCGATTTGAGACAGACTGCACGCAGATTGAAGAGAAAATTTACCATTTTGGCTTTATTTTCAGTCACACAGATAATTTTACAACATCTGTTTTATTTCAGGTCCAAGGTTCATAAAACCAAGCAAAAAAAAAAAAAAATACAATTTTGTATAATTTTTATTCTTGGAAACCTGAGGAGAAAAAAAAAAAGCCAAATTTTCGCAATTGGGGGGGGGGGGGGGGGGAAAGGGAAGAATTTCCAATTTCGAAATTATTTATGTTTCCACAGACATGAGGGAGAAGAGGGGAAAAAAAGGGAGGGGTGAAAAAAAATAACAACAATTTAAAAAACAATCCATAAGCATTCAACGTTTATCTTTAAAAATCACACCTTTCAAAACTGCAAGTTTATGTAGTTAAAAAAATTTTTCATTACAACACGTTAATTTGGCATGGGCCCGATTATTGAAAATTCATCCTTTTGATTGACACTTGGATAAAAAACATGAAATGGTCCTTAAAAATAGACTTCTACACGGTTTTCTTGATGTGTAATCATAATTATATTTATTAAACCATTTGAAAATTTTAAATG
The DNA here is from genome assembly GCA_963932465.1 of Maratus speciosus. Taxonomy (NCBI): domain Eukaryota; kingdom Metazoa; phylum Arthropoda; class Arachnida; order Araneae; family Salticidae; genus Maratus; species Maratus speciosus. The sequence continues at coordinate 373,289,831 of OZ010796.1, read as the reverse complement.
ATAAAAAGAGTAGGCATATAAATTTTTAAATACATTATTTTTTTTTATCTTTTCTACTTTTTAGTGTTTAAATATTTTGTTGTTGCAGATTCACAGTCAGTTGGCATATTGTCGAACAAATGATTTGACACATTATCTTCATTGTTTTTGTACTCATAAACAATTATAACTACACTTCTTCTAAACTGTTTACTCAATGTGTAATCATAATTATATTAATATTAAACTATTTGAAATTTTGAAATGATAAAAAAGTAATATTTTTAAATACATTTTTTATTTATTTATATTTTCTACTTTTTAGTGCTTAAAATATTTTGTTACTGCAGATTCACAGTCAGTTGGCATATTTTGGCAGAAATCATTTGACACATTATCTTCGTTGTTTTTGTACTCATAAATAATTACAACTGCAAAAATTATTTGGCAATTTATCAACATTTTCAAAATCACTTTGTGGCAACCTTTATTTACATTTTAAAAACATTCACAGATTGAAATATCTTTATAAAATAGTTATCAATGTATCAAACGCACAAACAATTATTTGTTTTATATTGATACCATTTAATATACACATTAAAAAACTATTAGTTTAATTTATGCATAAATAAAACATAACAATTAATACAATATATATATATATATATATATATATATAATAAGAAATAAGCCATATATAGTTAGACATTTTTTATTGGTCGCAATTTCACTTTCACGACAGTTTATAATATTTGCCAAGAAATCACACTTTCTTAATCTTAACTCGGTCATGACTGAGTTATGTCATAGCCCCTATAATAAAGAAGTATTTGTTACATTAGAGTATAACTTAACATACTCTTTGAAGTAGCAAGAGACGTCAAGTTACGTCTGGTAACTCAAAAACATTAACGTTTAACATGGATCAGTTTATACCAACCAAAACACGAATTTTCTGCTTAAAATCAATACGAATCCAACAACAAAAAAATTCTACAAACTGAAGAGAAAGGAAAGTAATACATATTTTAATACAATTATGGAAAAAAGTCTATAATTAAATGTTTCATATAAATACTGTCTTTTTTGCTTTGAAGTATTTATATGAAACATTTAATTTAGACTTTTTTCCATAATTGTATTAAATATGTATTACTTTCCTTTCTCTTCAGTTTGTAGAATTTTTGTGTTGTTGGAAAACGATGAACGTGGTTTAACGTCAAAACACGAAAAAAAAAAAAAAAAAAAAAAAAAAAAAAAAAAAAAAGTTTAAGCATTACTTACTAATACATGCAATGTATACAGTATATTAATAAATACTAATTTGTTACAGACCAAACTGTAAAATAAATAAATCAAAGTTGTAGAAAATGGATATTTATTCTAAAAATGAGTAATTTTATATTCAGTTTTTCGTTCATTTTTTAAATTAAACAACAAATTTTCAGGATGTACAACATATTTCTGGTCATTTTCTGTAATTTCATGTACATATAAAAAAGTTCGTATAGGTTCAAATGCCGTAATTAAATCAGACAGACTTTGCGCTGGTGTAGGCTTAGCTTCATCGGCATGAACATTATCCTCTGCTTCTTCGCCATTATTTTCATTTTTTGCATCATCACACATTTCTTCTATGCTTAGGACACCACATGTCGCAACATCTCGATCAATAGAAATATATCGTTAAATTTTGTAACAGAGACATCCTCTTTTACACGCAACCACTCTTCATTTGCATTATCGTCAGCATATTCATTATTTTCTTTCCCTTCTGTTGAGCATTCTTCATGAGTTTTTCGCAAAAAAACTGCATTTCACGAAACACTTCTGGATGGAATGAAGAAGTTACTCCATGCCAAGCTGAAAGTACAAAATGAATAGCCTGCAGAAGCTCTATTTTTGGAGTACGTTCTTTTGCTTATTCCATGAAACAAAGATATTTCACTAGCTTTCTCCTGTAAAATTGCTTAAACAATTGATTATTCTGGCATCAAGAAGATGTACGACCTCTTGATAATCTCTGCCCCCCCCCCCCCCCCCCCATCCCGAAACAGCTCAAATGAGTTATTTTAGGATAAAAGAAGTAATTCCAGTTTGTATGTCATATGGATCCGCTTGACCTTCAATTTCATTTCGGTGGGGAGAAAAATTTTACAACGATGAATGCGGGAAAAAGATTTCTTGACGAACGATGAATGCAGGTTTCGTTAACATTATTTAAGTATAATTTGTGCAGGGACCATAGAAGTAAAACGATCAATGTGGGAAAACGATGGATGCTGGAACGATAGATCGGGGGTTTCACTGTATAGTATAGATGCTGCTTAATGTGATTACTTCGGGACCACAAGTTTTTGATAACAATATACAGGGTTTTAAAACACCCAGCACACTGGTCTAAAACTCGGGTTTTCTTTAAAAAAAAAGGGGGGGTGGGGGGGGAGGGGGGTTGGGACTTTATTGAGTTTTTTTGCAGAACACTTTAAACTTCTACATAATACATATACATTTATCAGTGAAACCTGGGTATAATTTTGCATTAATTAAGTTAATTTAAAAAGTACATTTGTATCTCATGGGACTGGTTTGCTGCATTAAGAATATATTGAACCAACTACAACTGAATTTTTTTATATAATTCTTAATATAATTCAAAATATTTTTCACACAAAGCGATGCTTTTAGCATGATGCGTTAGGTCGAGACATGATGATTTTGAAAACACTAACAGGCTGATATTACACATAATCACATTAAGCAGCATCTACTGCAAAAAGTAGTTTCTTTAGCATAAACATAATTATAATTACCGTTAAACAGATTTCTCTAAAAAGTCACGCTGCAAGGGGAACACTGTTTGCATTCTCAGAGTGGACTCTCAGGAATTCTAGGTATATCCTAAGGATTAAAAAACAAAAAGTAATTGAAATGTAAAAAAAATATTGGATTTCATTAAAGTACTGATACACAAAAACAAGTTGGAAATTGCACGTCAAACGTAGCTAATGAGGTGCGTTCGTACTATAGCTAGTTTTATAAATATTTTTTGCACCGCATATTGTACTCACTGAATGTATATTTTAGTACGGTTCAATAAGTGCATATCCATTTCATTCTGTTGGCTGTAACATCATTAAAATGCACTTTTTTTTTCCCCCATTGGCTGTAATGTAATGGAAAACTTTAGACTATCCCTGTCATTAAACTATAGATCTGATTTTCATAAAATTTGAAATGACTCAACAAAATATTGCAATAATTATATATTTAAAATTTCAGAACATTTGGTTGGCTAGTTTTTCCTCAGTTATATGCAGAGTGACAGACAGACAGACGTACTGACTGAATGACAACTATAGCTACATATTTATATAATTATGAATGCACCTAAAAAGGAATTTTGGTAATGTAAAAATAGTATTGACTATGGGCTTATTTGTCAGGGCATAAAGCCCGGCGGCCCTACTACTAACTACTTTATGCACCCAGGGGTCGTTACTGCTTTTTTTTATTCACACTTTTATTTAATTTAATCGAAAAATACATCAATCAGCTGCAAAAAAAAAATCTGAATTTCACTAATTGGCCGAAGGAGAAAAAAACCCAGCTAAATTCATCGAATAGGCAAGGGAAATGCAAAATTTGTTAATTGATTGTAAAGAGGGGGGAAAAAACAAGAAATATGTCAACTCCACACAAGAAAAAAACTGCGAAATCTTTTAATTGTGATCGATTAATGGGAAAAAATATCAAATTGTCTACTCATCTCAGAAAAAAAACATGCAATTTTTCAATTCAACAGAGGAAAAACAGAGTAAATTTTGTCAATCAATCGTAAAATGAAATGGCAGGATTTATCAATCGTCGCAAAAATTTTATAACCGCTGAAGACAGGGCTTGAAATTCAATTTTTAGGGTTTCGTTCATCTGATGAAACCCTATTCGTCTCGCTCCTCTGTCAGTCTGTCACAGAGCCCGTTCTAGTCTTTTCTGCGAACCATTCACAAAATTTGAACTTTTCCATGCCCTATGATGAAATTTTCACGATCCTTCGAAGAAATTGGAGTTTTCACGATCCTTCGAAGAAATTGGAGTTTTCACGATCCTTCGAAGAAATGAGAGTTTTCACGATCCTTCGAAGAAATGAGAGTTTTCACGATCCTTCGAAGAAATTGGAGTTTTCACGATCCTTCGAAGAAATTGGAGTTTTCACGATCCTTCGAAGAAATTGGAGTTTTCACGATCCTTCGAAGAAATGCGAGTTTTCACGATCCTTCGAAGAAATGCGAGTTTTCACGATCCTTCGAAGAAATGCGAGTTTTCACGATCCTTCGAAGAAATGCGAGTTTTCACGATCCTTCGAAGAAATGCGAGTTTTCACGATCCTTCGAAGAAATGCGAGTTTTGACGATCCTTCGAAGAAATGCGAGTTTTGACGATCCTTCGAAGAAATTGGAGTTTTCACGATCCTTCGAAGAAATGAGTTTTCACGATCCTTCGAAGAAATGAGAGTTTTCACGATCCTTCGAAGAAATTGGAGTTTTCACGATCCTTCGAAGAAATTGGAGTTTTCACGATCCTTCGAAGAAAATGAGAGTTTTCACGATCCTTCGAAGAAATTGGAGTTTTCACGATCCTTCGAAGAAATGAGTTTTCACGATCCTTCGAAGAAATGAGAGTTTTCACAATTCTTCGGAGAAATGCGAGTTTTCACGATCCTTCGAAGAAATGCGAGTTTTCACGATCCTTCGAAGAAATGCGAGTTTTCACGATCCTTCGAAGAAATGCGAGTTTTCACGATCCTTCGAAGATATGCGAGTTTTCACGATCCTTCGAAGAAATGCGAGTTTTCACGATCCTTCGAAGAAATGCGAGTTTTCACGATCCTTCGAAGAAATGCGAGTTTTCACGATCCTTCGAAGAAATGAGAGTTTTCACGATCCTTCGAAGAAATGAGAGTTTTCACGATCCTTCGAAGAAATGCAAGTTTTAATGATCCTTCGAAGAAATGAGAGTTTTCACGATCCTTGGAAGAAATGAGAGTTTTCACAATGCTTCGAAGAAATTGGAGTTTTCGCGAATCTTCGAAGAAATTGAGTTTTCGCAATCCTTCCAAGAAATTGGAGTTTTCGTGATCCTACGAAGAAATTGAGTTTTCACGATCCTTCAAAGAAATTGAGTTTTTGTGATCCTTCGAAGAAATTTGAGTTCTCGCGATCCTTCGACGAAATTCGAGTTTTTAGCGATCCTTTGACGAAATTTACGCTTCTTTCGCGATCTCTTGACAAAATTAGCGGCATTTTTCGTGATTTTTTGATGAAATTTGTTTTTTTTTTTTTTTTTTTTTTTTTTTTTTACAAAATCCTGCATTTGACCGGTTCCTTCCATATTTTTAGTCGCCAGTCTTTCAAGTTTAATCGCCGGGTGGCGAGTGCTTATTTTCATCTTTACGACAAAACCCTTTTGATTTTCATAAAATAAAAATAAAATTATATACAGTCGACTCTGTGAAATCTGCACACTTAGGGACAGAGGGTTTTGCGGATTACACATTTGTTTACATTTTACTTTTTAGAGTCTGGCAATAAATTAGAAACAACTGCACACAAATTATAATTACAATGTAAAAGAAAAACATAATGCATTATTATTTTACTAATTGTATTAATTTTTTTAAACGGTGACACAACATAATGGTAATTTCAGTTTTGCTTTGTTGTCAATAATTTTTTTCTATAGTCTATGAACAATCATTACTTTTTGCTCTGAGATAAAATTTTGTTGCCCTGAGAAATTTAAACATTTATGTCCAATTTATATTTAAATATTTATTCATTGGAGAACTGATAACTTATGAAAAAAAAATACCAAATTTAACTTTATCTAAGAGTTTAACTGTTAATGGAATTTTCATTGTTTACATTCCAACATGTAGTCCGGATAATAGACATTGGCGGATTTTTGTTTATAAATTCTTGGTTCGAATGAGTAACTGGATTTCCACTTTCGTTACAAAATGCTATTTTTCACAAAAATATTATAAAATTCACAAAAATAACTTACTTTTCACAAAATGGGCCCCAAGAATAAAAACCTGCATCGATCCTTGAAAATATTTTATACTCATAAAGTAAGGATAGTATTGAGTTGACTCTAAGCCGCTTTTTAGCAGGGCGCAGCGCTAGGTGGCCCTTTTTTTCTTTTTTGTGCCCGGCAGCTCTTTTAAACCCTCCCGATACGCCCAGCTGCCCTTTTCAACATTTCCTATGTGCCTCGTGGCAATCCAATTGATCCCGAAAAAATATCACAAATTCTAGGCTCTCTAAACAAACCAGTTCAAAATATTTTTGTGAACAAGGTTTAAGTGTCCCTTTTTTGAAAAAAAAAAATGTGCCTTTTTTTAGAACAATGTTTCCTTTTTGAAGAAATGTACCCTTTTTTAGATAGTGTTCCCTTTTTTTAGAATAGTGTTCCCTTTTTGAAAAATTACTGCCCGGCGGCCCTTTTTTTCTAGAGTCAACACTAAAGGATAAGATTTAAAGCCAAATATATTAAATTCCATTTCAAATTCCAAAATACTACTGTTTTCAAATGCTCTTTCATATTAATATTTTATGACTATTGCATATTAATTTATGTTTTTTGTCGTAAACCTTAATATTATTTCATACAAAATAAATGTACAAATCATATTTTATAGTTATGCTCACAAATGTCGTGAAAACAAATAGTTAAAGTTAATATGAAAGTTTAATTATAAAGTTAAAATTTTAAATATGATCTATAAAGCAGTGCTTTGTTTCTGAACTGCAAGTATATGTTATGTAATATAGCATGACATGCGACAAGAGGGGAGGGCAAGAGGTAAGGTGAAGTGTGAAAAAAGGGGGGGGGGGAAGGGGCCAAAAAGTGTGACATCATTTATGGACTGTCCCTTAGTGGTCAGGTTGAATTTTCAGTGGTCGCGGACCAGCAGAACACCAAGGATTCTGAATGTTGATTTGTAAACGTAGAACGAATATTTATGTGGAGCAATATTAATTTATAAACTGCCTAATTTAGAAGACAATGAGTTACTTATAGTTTCATTAGAAAGAATATTTTCTGGTTTTCATTTAATTTAGTTTAAAAAGGTTAGGCAATAAAAATACAGGCATGCTAACATTTGCATTCAAATTCTTCAGTAAAAAATATATTTTGTTCTGTGTATAAAAATTCCCTTGATAGTGAATGTTTGTTTTTTGTGAAAAGCAAATTGTTTCTGTTTTCAATTAGTTGACTGTCAATTTTGGTGTAAATAGAAAGAAAAAGATTGTGTTCTTTTTAGGTGCAATATATTTTAGTTTCCAATTTATATTAAATCTCAAAATATTTATAATCAGCAATAAGTATTTGACTATTTTGCAGCGTTCGAAATCCTTGGTGGTCCGCTGGTCCGAGACCACTAAAAATTCAATTGGACCACTAATTTAAAAAATTTTGTGGTCCGAAGGACCAGTAACTAACAGTAACTTTTTCCCCTTTCTGACAGGTAAATGTAAATTTTCCCATCCCTGAGAAAACTGCAACCAAACATTACAATAAGCATAAAATTTGCATAAAAACTTAGTTAAAATAAATAGACGGAAATAAAAAACATAATAATTTCAGTTTTTGTTTATGTACTATTTAATTTTTAGCAAAATATAATTTTACATTTTATTATGCCGAAAATTTTGGGTAACTGAAAGGAAGTTTAATTTATATTCTCGGAGGAGGAGAGGGGGGGGGGTGTCACTCAAAGGGTTAAGGTACTTATATAATTTTATGTAGCGGGCCAGTGACGATGTCTGTGGACCAGTAAACTCTGATGTTTACTGTTCCTTGTGATCAGTGATTTTTTTTTAATCAATTCTACCGCTGAAAATAGTCAGGGTTGCAAAATCGCTAAAAAAATGTCGGTCATAACAAAAAAGATGACAGACGATCAAGGGAGAATATGCAAGGGATATACAAAAACTCATTCAATTTCATTATAAAAATTAACATAAGGTTAACAGATGATAAGATTAAAAATTCAAAACAATATTCTTGTATTTAATAACATTTGTTATAATACTTGTCCCCAAGCAGCATTAGCGATAAATACAAAATATTATTTTGTCTTCAAAAACATCGGTAAATTAGAAAAATTTTGGTTAAAAAAAAAAAAAAAAGATCTATTCAATCTATCTTTTAACATGCTTTTACAAACAAAATATCAAAGTTCTCCAAATGTTATTTATGAAAAAGGAGAGAGAGAGAGAGGGGGGGGGGGCGGGGGCGGCGAGAAATTTGTAAAAAGCAAATAGTATAAAATTTTGTAATGATAATGATTCTGAGATTCGTATAAATATTAAAATTGATCTAAGCCCAATAAAAAACAATGATGTTTTCAAAACAAAATACCAAAATTTTCCAAACGTTATTTCTAAAAAAAGAGAGGGGAAAGGGAATTTGTAAAAAGCAAATAGTAATAAAATAAACAAAAAATTTTGTGCATGCATGTGCAGTAAGTAAAAAATACTGCATGTATGAGCACTGCATGCCCATAAAGCAAAAATTCAAAACAATATTCTTGTATTTAATAACATTTGTTAATGCTTGTCCCCACGCAGCATTAGCGATAAATACAAAATATTATTTTGTCTTCAAAAACATTGGTAAATTAGAAAAATTTTGGTTAAAAAAAAAAAAAAAAATCTATGCAATATGTCTTTTAACATTCCGATGAAGCAAGTAACTTTTTTCCCTCTCTGACAGGTAAACTTAAATTACCCCATCCCTGACAAAAACCGCAACCAAACATTACAATAAGCATAAAAACTTAGTTAGTTAAAATAAGTAAACGAAAATAAAATACATAATTAATAAGTTCAGTTTTTGATAATGTATTACTTATTTAATTTTTAGGAAATTATAATTTTACATTTTATTATGCCGAAAATTTTGGGTAACTGAAAGGAAGTTTGGTTTATATTCTCGGAGGAGGAGAGGGGGGGGGGGGTGTCACTCAAAGGGTTAAAAGTACTTAATATAATTTTATGTAGAGGGCCAGTGACGATGTCTGCGGACCAGTAAACTCTGATGTTTACTGGTCCTTGGGACCAGTGACTTTTTTTTAATCATTTCTACCGCTGTTTTGATATTTGCGACCCTGCAAAAATTTATTTTTTATCATAAGCGATAAAAATAAGAGTATTTTATGAACTTTTTTGTATTTTAATATCACCCCCTCCCCCCCCTCTGCCTGTTTTTTTTTTTCTTTTTAAATATCCCAGCAGTAGGGGTTGTTTTGTGTGTTAATAAACGAAAGCGTTAAAAGATGTTTTTTGTTTAGTATCCTTAAATCTTGACTGAATGATACTAAAGCATTTTGGATTTTGGCTGCCAGACTGCTTGGTTTCAGAAACAAAATACTACTACATACTAGGGTGTAAAAAAATCATGATTTTTTGGAACAGATGTCATATTCGCCCCATATTGGCGCGATTTTTTTCTGTCGCCAATATCATATAGGCAACAGGTACTTAACTTGCGCCAAAGTGCTTGATGTGGTAACCCGGATTATGTTGTTTATGCTGTTGATGTTTTCGCCAAATTGGCAAGCGAAAAAAATCGCGCCAATATGGGGCAAATATGACATCTGTACAGATTTTTTTTTTTAAATCAGATTTTTTTAATTTAAATCAGATTTTTTTTATTTTTTTCCCTGTGTTAAAATATTAAACATTTACCAAGAATTAAGCATTTCAAAAATGAACAACCCTTCAGTTACTAACATAATCTATGTTTTTTTGCTTTAATTAATAAAATTTTAATTATGCAATTATAGAATTTACAAAAAACTGCAAATTAAAAATTTCTTTAGTAACATACAACATTGTGTGCATTAATATTTTGTAATAATTATGTAAACCAATATTAAATACTGCTTACATTTTAAAGTTATTGATAAATTGCATTTAATTTTAAATTGATGATACAGATTAAATTTTGTAATTATTAAACAATTAACTTTTTAAGAACACAATCTACATTTTTGAAAAAGTGATTGAAAAAAGGTGATAAATAATAGTTTGATAAATACATAAAGCAGCCAGTAATTTTACACAGGTTCTAAAGCGTATGTATATCAAATCGATCAAAAATTGTAGCAATGTATACAGCAAATTCACACATAATTTAAAAATAGATTACAAAAATTGTATTTTTGAAACTTAAATCGGATTTTTTTCCCCATAACATTAAAATATTTGAATAGCTACTAAATATTATAATGTTTTGAAGTTATTTAACATTTAGTTAGATTTTTTTTTTAAATGTATAATACTTCTTTTTACACAGTTTAATATTTTTATAATTAACAATAACAAATATTACATTTTTTACAAGTGATTTAGTGATCGTTTTCATTACTGATTATAATGCTTTTTCACACTATTTTAAAAAATCAGAAAATATGTGATTTTATCATCTGATTCAAATCAATTGATTAAAATCATTGACACTCTATTGCTATGTTTATTGTATAGTATAAAAGAATGAATAACTTGATTATTAAAAGGAAATTATGGCATTGTAAATTATATTAGATTGAAATATCATTTTTAAATTAAATGCTTTTTATGTTTGTTAGATAAAAACCATGCTTTTTACAAACTTACTGTACTTAAAATTTCACAATACTCAGGAATTATGCTTAGAAACAATTATTTAAAGCTTTGTTTTGTGTATTCATAAGTCACAATACCTGTAGAAACTTTCCAAATTATGTTCATCTTAGATTTGAATACTTTTTACGTCATTTTAAACATTTAGAATTTTTTTGATTTTAATCAATGATTTTTTTTAAAAAATCACTTGATTAAAATCATGATTTAAATCGCTGATTTAAATCAACTGATTTAAATCGTTGACACCCTACTACATACAGACTTGCCAAGCTCCGAAATCCAAAAATCAGAAATGAAATCAATTTTTTTTTTCAGTTTTAAATTGCGCTTTGTTGTCATATAAGATTAAATATAAACAATTACACAGACTATTAAAAAAGGTGCATTACAATCAAGAGCACGGGAAAACGTGTGTAAATCAGAAGCATTGTCAAATGAAAAAGGTAATAACATCAGAAAGAATGAAATAGGTACTTACATATTTCCGGAAAAAATGTATTTATTCCACGGATAATGCGGTGTAGCAATGGCGACCGCTTCCTTCTTCCTCGCGAACAGCCATCAACAACAACATCGTCTTCATCCGGGATCTTCGTAGCTCTCGTGTTTCAACCAATCAGATTCACGCTTCCAGAAAAACTGCGTTTTCTAGTATTTTTCACCGTGATTTGATATCGGGCCGTTACCTGTTGCACATGACTATGCGATTAGCACAGTTTCCTCGGTAATTATGCTCATAATGATACCTTTTACGCGAGGAAATAATGCCCATCGAAAACCGGTTCTCAGGTACTGCTCGCAAGGATATACCTGTGTTATTTATTACTCGAGCACATTTCGAGGAATTGATGAAAGGCCGAGAAAAATACGATCTGTCGATGCTACTAGGGTTTGCTAGGGTACATAGGGGGTCCTCTTCGTCGCATACTTGAGGATATCATCCCCATAGATGAGAAAGTATACGCTTATATCCAGGATCTTATACCGCTTGGCTTCTGGTGTCATCCTATAAGTGACAAAATAGAAAAAACTGAGCTTAGCGCACAGGCAATCTGGAAATAAGGTTATTTGTTTGGAGGTAAAGAAATATAAGTGATTTTCTAATTATGTGCTGCGTTCTATTGTTCTACAGGCCAGCTACTTAAGCTCTTTAACCCCTTAACGGTCGTATTAAATTACGGTTTAGAAATTCAAATTGCTTATTGGCACCACTTTTTTGAAAAATAAATATTCACCTTATTAAATGACAGGTAAAATAATGCCATAATAAGGCTAAAAACTGGTGGGAATCAAACAATCTGAATAAAAGACACATCCCGTGATTATCACGGGAACGAGAATTAAGGGGTTAAACTACTTAACACCTTAACCTCTTTAATCTCTACTAATTTTTTTTTAATATTGTACTCCACTTTTATTTCACAGCTATTGAAATAACAGTTCAAAGACCGCTATGAAATAAGGAACAGTTTCATATTTCAATTCAGTTAATTACTATTGATGTTCAACTTTGAATTGAATTTACTCGAAATCTAAAGTTCCCTTGGCTTCTGGAGTCCTCATATGTTTTGTAAGAAGACCATAAAGAAGAACGGGGTTAGAACGCTTCCTTGAGACACGCCTCTTCCTAACTTCCCAAAATTGGAATACGCAGACTTTAGGTGGACACAAATGGAGCAGTTATTTCGGAATTTGGCCATCCAGCAGCCGATCTTCCACGTAAGCCAAGGGCAGCGAGTTTGTAGACAACCGTTAATCCAGAGTCGTAAGCTAAACAGATATCCATGCAAACTGCAAAAGCAGCCTGCCGGGGAGTTGCGTGCTCTAGAGATGGCGACGTATAACTTCCTATGAGTGGCTGTGTGTGCTGTCTTTAACCCCTTAACAGTGTGGCCCGAACTGGATTCGGGCAAGAACACTTTGTTTGCTTTGTTATTAAAAGCATTTTGATACCACTAATTTGTAACTGTAAATTTATCTTTATTGATTGTCAGATATTTTTCGATTAAGTAAGGTAAATATTTTAGTATGGAAAAAGTGGTGTCCAGCCCCATTTTTAATTTTTTTGTAAAAAAACAAATGTCACTGTTAGGGGGTTAAAAGACATGAAACCATATTGAGAAGCATGGAAGATGTAGTGGCCTTACCAGAAGATAAGGCAGTGGAGTAGGAGGCGTTCGAATACTCCTCATCTGAATGGGGTCTGTGTGATTGGGAGATAAGGGAATGCTTTACGGCAGATTTTCTCCGTCTGCAGATAGGAGCCATTGTAGATTCCTTCCACGAAGGCGGCCCGGTAGCTGAGTCAAAGACTTCATTGTAGAGGGCCAGTAGCATTCTCGAGTGTGAGACTCTCTAAAAGTATGGCCGAGATCCAGTCTCCGATGTAAGACGGGTCTTCTGGATTGCCTGTAGTAGCTAACATTTCCTAAAAGGTGCATCAAGGTTTGCATCCCCTTCTCTGAGGTTGTAAGTAACCATGTTTAGAGGATCGTTTTGGCTGAAAACTCGAGGAATACAGTTGCTTGTGAACGAAAGGCAGCGACTGGGTCTCGACTCCACAGTTGTTAACGTGTGGAGTGTTTTTCCAAGCTACATTTTGACCTAGAAGATGTGACCATTCAAGTCGTTAGAGCGGCAGGCTACGTCCCTGTAATTCCGGAATGCCTGCATTATGTTACTCCTGAGTTTACAAGTAGTCTGTTTTCATAGCAGCCAAAGGTCTTTGGTGCATTGGGATCTGACAAGGCGATGATAACGGCGACTGATGCCAAGAAGTTTGCGACATTTGGTTCCACCAACGAGCCTTACGGTGGAGAGCAAGACTAGGGAAAATGGTGCTCGTGGATATATCATCCGGATAGGAGCTCAAAAAGGGTCCATGACAGATGATGGGCAGTTAAGGGCAGAATTGAGAAGACAGCTGGAATGGTCCAGTTGAAAATCGAACCCCCATAGAACTTTAAGAGGAGGATGTAAACTGCCCGATGACAGGTAGACACCGGATGGTGATCGGAGTCGAAAGGATCCGGGTGGACTAGCCAAGATTTGGACAATCCAGGGGGGGGAGGGAGATCCAGGACGAAAGGAGGGGGAGCCGTGCACCGTGCAAGTCGAATGGGAGGTATTAGAAATCCAGCTTTGTAGCTGCAGTCCAGAAGTGCAACCGCTGAAGGTCAGTGGAGGCCACACTAGTTCCACATAATATTACCATATGATTTGAAAGCAAATTTTATCTGCATTGTCCTATTTATTATATATGACAATTAAAATATACAAATCTTTGTGATTATTATTAATATAATCCGCATTGAAAATTTTCATTTTTTAATTGTTAATTTTATTTAAAATATATATTTTTACAGCTTAAATTTGATTTCGTGTAAAATAAATTAATAAATAAATTTTTACTTAAATTTTTTGATTTAGTTTATACAAAACATGATTAATTTTAATATTTAAACCGACTTCTTTTTTAAAAAAAAAGAATCATATGCAGCTATGTTTTGGCCGCATTGGATTCTCCTTGATAAATGAGAAAATATTTGGCCATAAAGTAGGATTATAATTTCTACCAGTTACAGGGCCTCATTAAAGTATGGGATAACTGGGAACCCACCTCCACCCCAGAATCTATGGTTGCCCAAATTTGGTATGCAATTTTCTTAAAAGTCATATTTTAAGTCTATTTAGCAGTTATCAAGGGCGATTCAATATGGTCAAACATGGCTGCATATGTTTTAAAAAAGTCAGTAAAATGCCGGATCTAAAATGGCCGGAATTCAGACTTTTCAAGTGTCTGAATAAAATAAGACACTTTAAAGTGTCTACTTTTTGAAACATCCATTTCAGACACATTAGTGTCTGAATTTTAGACATTTCAATGTACACTGTTTTTGCACTGTAGTCAAGATCTGATCATGCCAAAGAAAGGCCCAGGGTTTGGTATTCATTCGGGAGCTCTATTCTTATAATATTGCAAAAAGTTAAACATTTTCTATGCCTTATAATACAAATACATAATTACATATTTAGATAAATATATTTTGTTTTAACCCTTTATGTCCCAAATTATGAATTTAAAAAACTATCTCCTCGAAACTTTTTCCCTTAAGTCACTATGACACATTAGAAGATATATGCATTAAAAATAAAACACTGCAAATAAAGGAGTCTTAAAATAAGGCAGAAGAACGACTGAAAAAGCATTTAAGACACGTAAATGTCTTAATATAGAGCTTAGACATAATAGATACTGTTGCGACTGCGAGCATAAACATAAATTAAAAGTCGATAGCTTTAACTTTAATATAATGGACTGTTTATTTTGATTATAAATGCGTGCTCTTTGAGCTGCGACTGCCTTGGCGGCGTACAAACTACTACTGAAGGAATTATGAAACATCTGTGGGAGGGTAAATACTGTGACGTCATAACAACATACAGTGGCGCCAACATACCGCCCCACGTTGAAATAACATTTCAATATTCAATATATAATATCTAAATTTACAATGAATAACATACAATACAATGAAATGCAGAATAGAATAATAATGAATATAACAATGAATAATTAAATATGCTTCAAACATTTGTTTACATAAAGTTTACAATTGAATGGTTATACAGTGTCAAATTTAATGATAATATGTCAGTTTACTGACAAGGCAGCAAGCATAATTTCGATATGCCTCTCTTGAAAATACCATGAGGCGTTTTCACAAGAACCACTCTAACCTTACCATCTGGTCCTTTAACTACTTCCTGAACTCTACCCATTGTCTATCTGCAGGGTGGAAGATTATCCTCCTTTAAAAGGACCATTGAATTTGGAATAATATTATCCTTCTCAAATTGCCATTTATGTCTGGCTTGTAAGTTGTTAAGATAGTCCAATTTCCACTTTCGCCAAATAAATTGGACCATTTTATTTAATCTTTGCCATTGGGACAAATGATTATCACGTTCGCCAGTCAGGTCCGGTTCAGACACACTGTTCAGAGGTCTGCCTATGAGAAAATGGCCTGGAGTTAGAATTTCAAAATCATTGGGGTCAGAAGACATGGGTGTGAGAGGCCGACTGTTTAAAATGCCTTCAATTTGCGTGGTAACTGTTAAAAATTGCTCAAGAGTTAATCGCGAATTTCCTACAGTTCTTTTTAGGTGGTACTTAAACGACTTCACCCCAGCTTCCCACAAACCACCGAAATTGGGTGACCTGGGTGGAATGAAATTCCAGGCGATTTCCTCACTTGTTAAATAATGAGCCAAAACATCTGGGGGGTTTCTAATCATGTTCGCCAAACGTTTTAACTCTGCACTGGCTCCAACAAAATTTTTGGCATTGTCAGTACAAATAGAAAAACTTTTACCTCTCCTACTGAAAAATCTTTTTAAGGTTGCTATCATTGCTTCTGAAGTTAAGTCGGTGACCACTTCTAAATGAATCGCTTTTGTTACGAAACAAATAAAAATGGCAACATAACATTTATGATAAATACCCTTCCTTTGACCCTTATATTTTATATAAAACGGGCCACAAAAATCAATCCCTACATTAGTGAATGGCGAACTAGGAGTAATTCTCGCAGAAGGAAGATTTCCCATAATCTGCTCAGTACATTTAGGCTTGTTTTTGAAACAAACTATGCAATCATGAACAATTTTTCTAGCAGTATTTCTACCACCCAATGGCCAAAATTCTTGCCTTACAAGATAAAGTAAAGTTTGGGCTCCAACGTGCAAGTATTTAAGATGAAAATATGTCATTATCAATAAAGTCAATTTGTGATCTTTAGGGAGCAATATTGGAAATTTCTTATCAAAAGATAAATCAGCGTTATTTAATCTACCGCCTACCCTTAACAAATTCTGTTTATCAAGAAAGGGGTGTAAACAACTCACCTGTCCCTTTTTGGTAATTTCTCCCTGTTCAAGGGTTTTTATCTCATAATCGAATGCTTTTACCTGTACCATTTTGACTAAAACAGTCTTTGCGGTTCGAAGTTCCTCTGTTGTGATTGGGCCGCGACGTCGAATGGCATTTTTGGCATTAAATAGGAATCTGAAAATAAAACTTAGAATACGTATTAATTTTAAATAATTGTTACTTAAATTAAGAAAATCATCCACAAAGGAATTTTCAGAAGTGGAAATTAAATTGACATTGTCCATTTTTTTAAGTTCTTGCTCATAAAGTTCGTGCGATAAAATGTCAGTATTGTCACTAGATTCATCAGAAAGTTTATGAAAGTTCAGGGGGCCATCCCACCAAAGATTCATTTTGGAAAGTTCTTGAGGACCTAATCCACGTGATATAATATCTGCTGGATTTAAATTCGATGGGACATGCTTCCAATGATAGTTCTCAGTCAAGGTTTGTATCTTGGATACTCTGTTGGCAATGAATGTTTTTAGTTTGTTTGGCGATGTATTGATCCAAGCAATTGCTATTTTTGAATCGGTGTGCAAATATATATCACTCACTATCATTTTTAGAGATAGACGAACTTTTTCTATAAGTTGAGAGAGAAGAAGGCAAGCTGACAGTTCGAGGCGGGGAATGGAAATTGTCTTTAAAGGAGCTACACGCGATTTACTAGCGATCAGTTTAGTTGATACAGTACTTGTTTCACTTGTGCAATGCATATAAACTACAGCTCCATAAGCTAATTCCGAAGCGTCTGCAAATCCTAGCAACACTAATTCCTGAAAAGAATCGGTTAGAATGTATCTGTCGATTCTGATCTCTTCGATTTGTTTCAGGGACGACACAAAATTTATCCATTCACTTGCAACTGGATTTGGGAATTCATCTTCCCAACCTAATTTCATGAGCCACAATTTCTGAAGAAATATCTTTGCTCGTGTAATAATTGGTCCTAGAAGACCTAAAGGGTCATATAGCCTTGCAATGGTGCTTAGCACATCTCGTTTCGTGTATGATGATTTCTCCGTTATTGAAATCTTGAACATAAACTGATCTTCAACGGGTTTCCAGATAACCCCTAGAGTTTTACTTGTTGATTCTTCATTTATGGAAAAGTTATAATCTTGAACTTCCAATGGCTTACTGTTCATTAATTCCCTTGAATTGGAATTCCATTTATGGAGGGACATACCGCATGTTTCTAACATGTTGCATAACTGATGTTGGAGTTCTATAGCTGTATCTAGATCATGTGCGCCTGTCACTATATCATCCATATACACATCTTCCTTTATTACTTCCGCAGCTAAAGGGAATTGCGATGCTTCATCTATGGCTAACTGTTTCAGAGTCCTTATTGCGAGAAATGGTGCGCTAGATGTACCATATGTGACAGTATTCAATCTGTAAATAACAGTTTCTTCATTCTCGTCGGTCTTCCACAAAATTCTCAGAAGGTCGCGTTGAGATGGATCTATTAAAATTTGTCTGAACATTTTTTGAACGTCCGTCGTAAAGGCATACCTATAAACACGAAATCTTGTCATAATTTCAAATATGTCTTCTTTTACTTCTCCTTTCAGCAGACAATCATTGAGACTGAAGCCAGATGTAGTGGCAGCTGATGCATTGAACACCACACGTAATTTAGTTGTGGTTTTGTCTGGCCTGAGAACACCATGATGCGGCAAGTAGTAACATGAGTGGTTTTCTGGATGTTCGGAATGAGGGTCTGCAACCTTCTCCATGTGACCTAATTCTAAGTATTCTTGCATAAACTGCTGATACAATGCTTTCATAGTTTTATCCTTAGCTAATCTTTTCCATAACTGATTCAGACGTTTTTTCGCAAGCTCTTTAGAATCACCTAATTTTTCCAAGTCCTTGGTTGGCATCTGTACGATGTATCTACCTGCGTCATTTCGTTTATGCGTAGTTTTGTAATGCTCTTCACAGTATTCTTCTTCTTTACTAAGGTTTTTCGAAGTTTCATCAATGGTTTCTAACTTCCAAAACTTTTCTAAACATTCATCAATGCTTTGCGACTGCGAAACAAAACCACAATATTGCATTTGGCTGACAGATTCTATGCTTCCTGTTGCGATGTATCCGAATACTGAATTGCGAAACACTAAATTACTGTTTGGAATGCGAATTTCTCCATCTTTTATTATATGAAAGAAGGATTCAGCGCCGAGCAGCATATCAATTTTGCCAGGAATGCTAAATTTCGGATCTGCTAACTGATGAGGAATTTTTAAGTTATCAATGTTTAAGTTTGTAACTGGGAGGGAATCCGTTATTTTTGAGACAACAAGAAAATCCAAAGACGTTTCAAAAGATCCATTTCCGTTTATAATTTTAGCCTGAATTTTGTGTTTAACGTTCATTTCCTTTCCACCTAAGCCTGAGATGGCGATGTTCAATCGCTTTAGTGGAATTCCCAATCGATTAGCGAATTCTGAAGTCACAATATTGGACATACTTCCAGAGTCCATTATTACACGTGCTTGTAAATAACTTCCAGAACAAGGGTTAAAGACCCAAACTAAAGCAGTGGAGAGAATGACAGATTTATTTCTGTTATTAACGCAAGATAAAGAAGATGATACAGGTGATTTAGTTTCTGTTTGTCCGTAAAACTCATCTGCGTTCGGCTTCAATTTATGACCTTGCGCGGTGGGGTTAACTTCATCAACTTTGCTCGGAAAAGAATTGTTTATATTTCTATGGAGTAATGTGTTGTGTCTTGCCTGACAAATGTTGCAGGAACTTTTAGACTTGCAATTAGCAATCGCGTGTTGACTACTTAAGCAGTTGAAACAAAGCTTATTTTTCATTGCTACATCTTTTCTCTGAAAAGCATTTAATTTCAAAAATGCGTCACATTTATATATTGCATGATTTTGCTTACACATTACACAGAAATTAATGGAATTTGTTGACTTAACAAAGAGAGATTTTTGCTTAAAATTACGATCTTGAATTGATTTGGGTTTTACTGCAATGGTTTTACTTATGTTTTCCAAAATTTGAGAACGTTTTTCTAAAAATAAAATTAAATCATCTAACTTTGGAACTTCATTTGAACTTATTGTCATTTCATAATTTTTCCGTGTATCTTTATCCAACTTTTCAAGAATGATATTTAAAATTAAAACGTCGGAGAGATTGTTTCTGTTGTAATCTAAAACCTTTAATGCGCGAATGCTTTTTTTAACGCTGTCTACTAGATTTCTTAGATCTTTTGCGGAAGGCTGTGTAATTTTATCTGCATCTAAAAGTGAGTTTATGTGTATTTGTACTATAACTCTTTCATTTTCGTACCTGTCCTTTAACGCTTGAAATAAAGAAGAAAAAGTATCTTCGGTTGTTTGCAAAGCTCTTGCGTCACTTACTAATGCAGCTGATAGATAATGCAGTTTTTGCGCTTCTGACAACTGCTCGTTTGATGTTATAATATTATCAAACTGTAGTTTAAATGTGCTCCATTCTTCAGGTTTTCCGGAAAATTTAGGAAGTGGTATTTCCGGTAACTTAATGTTTAGCGCATTGTTTGTAAGAGTAGGTTTTAATTGATTTTCATTGAGAACCTTACCCACTTCTAAATGCTTAATTTGTTTCTTTATTTTGAATTTAGTTTTTATAATATTTTCACTGTATTCTTCACTAGTGTTAATATCATTTTCATAATCCTTAGGAATGCTTATGGCAGCTTCTATTTCGCTATTTAAGTTTTTTAGCAACTCTTCCTTATCATTTAATTGTTCCAGAATTTCTAAATAGTCATCGGTTTCTTTATTGTCATCATTTATTAACGTTTCAAATTTAGTGATCAATTTGGTAACGGATGTTCTTAAAGCTGCACGTTTCTTTTTTAATTTCTCAAGCGGTTCCATTTTATAAAAAACTTATGCAATAATCAAAAAAGAATAATCAAATATTTCCTACCTTGTTTCACGCAGACGATTTCGTTTTCGCTTTAATCCATTACGGAAGCTTGCGCAATCGAAAGAAGGGGAACTTTTCCTTTCAACTGCAATGTTTTTTCACTATTTCAGACTAAATTCTTTTTTAAAATAAATACCTGAGGCTCGACTTAACCAATGTTGCGACTGCGAGCATAAACATAAATTAAAAGTCGATAGCTTTAACTTTAATATAATGGACTGTTTATTTTGATTATAAATGCGTGCTCTTTGAGCTGCGACTGCCTTGGCGGCGTACAAACTACTACTGAAGGAATTATGAAACATCTGTGGGAGGGTAAATACTGTGACGTCATAACAACATACAGTGGCGCCAACAGATACCTTAATTTAAGATACTTGTGTATCTTAATGGACCGGTAGTAGAACTGGACTAATATAAAGTGTCTTAATATGGTGAAACGTCTTAAATTAAGATATCCAATTACAGACATTCACTACACTGTGTTATCACCGCAGCCATATTTGCTGTTGTTTGCCGTGCGCGAATCGAAAATTAATTCCTTCTATCAATGTCAAAAAATCACTGTGAAATGCGAGTAAATGAACAGTGGACAAACATTTCAATCTCTATTGCAAGACCTTTCAGGTGAAAATGCAATACTCCCCCCTGACCGCTGGATAATCCTCTGTGGAATGCAGTAGCACATGTAAAAGAAACGTTATGTGAATTGAACCTCGTGGTTTCTGACTTCAGTCTAATTGAGTTTTCTATTATAGCTGGTTACTTTAAATGGAATATATATTAATCAGTTATCTAAGAAATCTTTGTTGGATATAAAAAAATATTTCCTCCATCTAAACAGAGGAATATACTAGAAAATGTATACCATGAAAAGGGTAAGTGACTTATGAAATATAATACTCCATTTTGTCCCGCTAATGTTTTCTCTATGTTATATTATTTTTAAAACAAATTGATTTTAACAACTATAAATGTTATCTATGTTTTTATGAGGTTCCATTTCTAAAGTATGCATTTATGTCTAAGATTTTAAATTAATATTAATCCATATTTACGCTATTGTTTACTGTGGAGGTTTTTTTTCGTACTATAAAATGCAATACAGTAGTGTTTTTACGCAGTTTTTCTTACATAAAAAAAAACTTTAATCATATTTATTTATTTATTTTTGTGTAAAAAATAATGGTCTCGTTTTTAACTACATGTATTATTGCAACAGTCGTAAACATTTATTTTATTGTTGAAACACACGGAGTTAAGTAAGCTTTTTTTTTTTTCTTTCCAATGGAAACATGAATGAATTAACATATAAATTTTTGACAACTTTAATTATTAAATGCTCTTATATGTTAAATTGAAGCAAAAAGACATGCAATGTTTTCAGATTTTTCTAATTATCTGATGGAAAATATTTATATATGAACGGTGAATTTAATAATAATTTGAAATGATGTGTAAAATTATTTAAAATATTTACTCCTGTTTAACAATAATATTATTAACTGTTGTATCATAAAATGATTTCTTAAGTGATTTTAATATTTTACAGCAAGATAATTTTGAATAATAAAATCATACGTAAATGATGATGTTAATTTCACCTCACACACAAAAAAATAATAATAATAAATAAACAAACAGTGTTATCAGAAATTTTAAATATGCTTCAAATGTTTGTTTATGAAAATGTGTCCGGATTTATGTTTGTGTACATTTTCCTTGAATTATAAATGAAATATAAAAACTTGTTATGATTTATCTTATGAAGCATAGAAAAATTTCCTAAAAAGGAGGGGGGATTTGTCGATTGGAAAATAACATTATATTTATTTTGTCTACAAGGTTGAAGGGGTAGGGAATTTCGTTTTTTAATTAGATTGAATCTATGAAAAAATAACATAAATAATAATCCCAGATGTCTGCAACCAAAATTCCTTACTCAAAGTGCACAAAAGCGATACCTTTGGAGAGTATAGACCCAAGCCTAATAAGGATCTATTTATGTGGAAGTGCTACTTATGTGGAATATGAAGTCTGACTAAATTCCGTGCATTAGTTTTTGAGGTACAGCTATCGCAAAATCGTGAAAAATGCTACATAGCAGCGCCACCTGCTATATGATATACATAAAAAGCTAATCTGCATCAAATTATGTCAAGGTTTAACAGAATATGACGTTTGATCAAATTCCATGCAATAGTTTTTGAAATATAATTACCGCTAAAATCATGTAAATCGTAAAAAAATGCCGCATAGCGGTGCCACCTGTTGAACGATTTACACCAAAAGCAAATCAGCACCAATTTTATCAAGGTACAGTCAAACCTCGTTAACACGAACTGTTTCCGATTGCCTCGTCCAATTGTATGTAATGTAGTTAAGTTCCGATAACACGAACAAAAAAAGTTTCCCCTTGAGTGTTCGCGTTAACGAGGTTCGATTGTATAAGTGAATCTCTAAAGTTTTATTAAATTTCGGTCATTAGTTCTTGTGTTAGAGCGCTCACAAAACTTGTATCACATATAGACAGACAGATATTTTCTAAAAACAGTCGAATCGTGTTCAGGACTTACTAAAACGTATAAATCAGTCTAAAACCGGAAGTCGAATTTTTTCACGAATCCAATACTTTCTTCTTGTAAAGATAGAAGAAGGTAAAAAGAGTATTTATTTTTTTAGTAAATAAACGCATAATTAGAATTTTTATGTTTTCAGTTTCAGAATTTTTCTTTGGAAAGGAATTTTTTATGCAAAAGTATCATTATAATTATTACACACGTTGTGCATATCATTTTAGTCGAAAATTGGAGCAATTTGTTTCAAGTTGGGAAATTTTCGAATTCTCCCCCCCGAAAAAATATCTGTGGCTACGCCCCTGTACATAAGTCATGAAATATCTTCCCCTACATTGTATCAGTATCCACCAGTCTAACACATTACGCATCCCTAGTAAATATATACATTTTTGTGCACCGTATGTATTGAAACAATAAAAATTTAAGTAAAAATTCTGTTCAACGTAGTCCCGACGGTACTCAAAAGTACCGCTTTGAAAAGTGCTTCGTAAAGTAAACAAACTGAAAAATAAATTTTTAGCATAACATATTGTCAAGTGATCTATTTAAAACAACAAGAAAAAATATGATTGCCTTACGTTTAAAATTTAAGATATTTCCAAGTAAAAGGTAGGGATACCAAGTCAGACAAGAAAATGGAAGCAAAATTGATACTTACTCACGCCAAAATAGTTTCGTTAACAATTTACAGCTAGTGATGATCAACAGAAATATTTACTATTGTTTTCTAAAAGTACCATTGCGAATGCATCCAATGAATGTGTTTTAATTGGGATAGAAAACTGTGGTATTTTAAAGTACCACCGGAGCATAAAGGGTTAATGTAAAAATACTAAAGTACCTAGTGTAAAAGTACAAAACCTTGATTAGAATTAGTACGAGCTTAACAGAATTTAAACATTAATTTTACGAAAATGCATGCCAAATATCTGGTATGCAGAGGCCCCATAATCAGGGGGGCCAAGTTCCAGTTGCCCATGCTTCAATCAGAACCTTATTGTAATTTTCTCTAGGAGAGATTCTACATTTGTAGCTGTAAATAAAAGCCCCTTTTTATCGTCGAAAAGTTCAAACACTGATTAAGGAACTGCATTTCGTGTTAGATCAAAAGAACACCAACGTACTAATTTGTGCAAAAATATGTACAAGATTTAAAAAGTACCATTGCTGCAAAACTATTTTTATAAGTTAAAATATTACTTTTTTTATAACTAAAAGTGTTTTAAAAAATTAGTTTTTTTTTTTTTCATTTAATTTACAGAAATTTAATAAAATCGTTTAAAAAACGCTGTGTTCAACTGAATTTCAACAAAAGAGGTTTGAGGAATCCACATGGATTGGAAATTGTGGTATTGTAATCCTTGATAGTAGTAAAAAAACATTTTATTTTTCAAAAAAAAAAAAAAAATCTTTCCACAAATGAAATTTCTTTATTTAAATTTAGTTTTGAATACTTATTGAACTGCATCGGGCATTTTCTCATGCAATTTTATTAGCACATTAAACTTAAACTTTTCAGATGCACTGTACAATCCATTTGTGATTAATTTTAAATGCCGTATAATTTCTCGTTAGCTTAACCTTTAACTGATGTCACAGAAATTGTCACATAACTAGTGTGAAGCGGTCTGTGAGACCGCTGCAACGAAAGATGAATAAAAGGCAAAATTAACTCATAGGGTGGTGTTTTTGTACTAAACTTTTTGCACAGGACTGTTGTAATTAAAATTCACCTATTCAAAAGTCTCTAGTGCTAGTACTAAAGTTCCAAACGGAACAAAATTTCGGTAGTGTTTGTAGTTAAACTGAAAATTGCAAGTTAAACTACAAAAATTGAAAAGAGCCCCGGTCTGAGAGACCGGTAACATCAGTTAAAGGTTAAGAAATAACGTTGTACAGAAAGATAAATTTATCGAAAAAAAGGGTCATTTTTCTTTTCTTCAATGTGTTTATTCCTAAACCACTGATAAAACATATTTAGAATTTGTAAATTTTCCGAAGCTTTATTTTTACACTCTCATATCGACTATCCATTAATCTGTATGTGTACTTGACACTGAGAGACTTATTAAGCACCGCATAATTGAAATATTGCAATATTGAATGTGGGATATTTTGTTAATGACATGTTGAAGTGACTTAAGATCTTTATTACTGGCCGAAAGCGTAATAATGCCGTGTTTCTTCAAGTCCTTTCAAAGGTTTCCCGAAAGGAATTGTTAATTAATTTTTGATGAGTTTTTTGAAGATCAATTTTTTTATCCTTTTCTTATGAGTGTTTTTACTGGATTATTTGTGAGATCTATCGACAGCGGAGTTGACATTGTTAATAACATTCTTTGTTTTATTTGTCCGTAATCATGGAAGATGTTAATATCATTAATCTTATTTTATATTATATCCACCAGGTACTGCGCGTAAAAATGTTGTTATACGTTTATATATATATGTTGCGGTTAAAGCAAGAATTAAGGGTAAATCTAGGTTTAACCGGTTAAAGTGCGGATTACACAGATCTTGCCGATAAAGCCCGGAGAGTTCCCAACGCTTCCATCTTTAACTGGTTAAAGCTAGGTCTAACCGATCTTGGTCGGTTAACACGTTGAATGCCAAGTCTATTTTGTCTGTCTTTTCGTTTAGGCCACGAAATAAGACTCCCGTTACAGAATCTATAAGTATCAGTCACCAATGACTGGCGCAGCCTAAGCGGAAAGATCAGTGTCAATCACCGGTGACTGACGTGGCATTTAACGTGTTAAAAACCGAAATTATTATAAAACATCTTTGTAGAAACATATTAAAACCTTGTAATCAGAAAAATCTTGTTTATACCTTTGTTGCAGAAACTGAATGAAAAAAATTGAGTAGGGGAGACCGGAGGAATGGCGACACCTTAAGAGAATTTAAATTTTTTCACCCCTAAAAACTCACACCCCTAAATTCACCCCTAAATTCACTCTCTCAAACTGCCCTTAGTTTTTAAACTAGGCGTTGTGGCGGCATAACCCGGGTGGCGGCATTCCCCCGGTCTCCCCTAATTTAAGAATTTGAATGCAGAAACGTAAAATAAAATAAAAAATCAGTACTTTAAGAACAGAATTTACACAAGAATTTAAAAATTAGTCCATGAGTAACGTTTAAAGTGTGATTTAATTTTCACATTTAATTTGTATTTTAGATAACATATGCTATTTTTTTTTTCAATATTACCACAAATACAACACTTTAACCATGCATTTTAAACAAATGATGCACGTTAACAAATCTTATCAAACAGTATTTACTGATTTAAGTTGTATGTTATTAAGTCGCTGTATGTTATTAAGTCGTTATATGCTTTAAGTCGTATGTTAAGTTGTATGTATACAATTACTACACTTATTTTAAGATTAATCTTATTAAATGGTTTAATCTTATAAACGAATAGTAACATATGGGGTAGATGTGCCAGTAATGAATACTCTTAAGGAATTTCTTTAAATTTATCTTTTAATTAATATTTATTACATTCTGTCTCTTTCAATATTATATTCATCTATAAACAATACTTAATCATTCTCATAGTCTCATTTCTCAATATGGATCAAAATTTAATTGTAAATAACAGAAATATATCAAAACGCCCAAAATTCCAGTAATGGACACCCTCACAAAAATAAGATAATTGTTTTTATAACTGTATTTGATATCAGAATTTAATAATTTTGGGCTTTAACCGACCAAGATTGGTTAAACCTAGCTTTAGCCGGTTAAAGATGGAAGCGTTGGGAACTCATCGGGCTTTATCCATAAGGCCTGGGTAATCCGCACTTTAACCGGTTAAACCTAGGTTTACCCTTCATTCTTGCTTTAGCTGTAACATATACATCATTATAATCTCTCTAACCAGAAATAAGGGATTTGAAAAAGTAAAACATATACATAAGAAAGACTTAAAGAAAGGCATAAAAATCGGAATATTTTTTAGCACACAACTACACGTATGTTTCTGCTACCGTTCCTTGCTTCGCCTTTTCCTAAAAACAAGCTGTTTCATCAACAAGAACTATACCATCAACAAAGTGAGGATCTGAATTCGAAGTTGATTTAAACTAAGCTAAATCTGAAAAGTTACTGTGACTTGGGGATATTTGGACACAGGAGGGCTCTACTTTGATCCAAATAAAAATGTTTTAAATTTATCCTTAGTGTACTGTGCTACTAGTTAGTGCTGTTACCTGTAAAGTACACAGTAAAACGAATACTTATTTAAAACATTTTTTTGTTGTTGTTAAAGAATACTAGCACCCAAATAACCCCGATTTTACGGTAAATAAATACATGTTTTTACAGGCATTATCCTCCTGAGACCCAAGAAAATTCGAAACATTTTATCTTTATCTTTACTACTTTAGTTTCGCCAAAAGAGTAAAAAAAAATATGTATATATCAATTTTAATTTGTTAAGGACCATATCCATTTTAATGGATATTGAGGAAGTATGACGAAATGTAAACACAGTTCAATTCAACTTTTTCCATGTAAAGTGATACTGGAAAGCACTAAATTAACATATTAATTTAATGAACAATACTCAATTATTTTGTGCATATTTAATCTAAATTAAAACTTTGAAACAATTTCTTTCACTGGTAATGCTTTTATCCACTGAACTCTGAAGTTAACAGCGCCCTCTACCGCCTCAATGCTACATTTTCGCACCCACATTCCTATATGAAATCTGCTTATTAAGGTCCCCTCCACCTGCCTTTACATTTCTGACATGAAATTTTGAAACACACTGCATATATAAATGATATAGACGTAGTCAAAATAAGGTTAGTTGGGGCAACTGGGCCATGATTTGGCAAAGTGACTCTAGAGCTTCTGACAATTCAGCTTCAAAAAGCTAATGTTCATTTGAGTTAAAGTCTGAACTTCTGTAAATGTGTTCAGTTAGGTTCCCTCTTTCAGACATAAATGCTCAAAATTACATTTTAATATTTGAAAATATAAAAATATGCATATTTCATCTTTCTTTCCTCATGGGTCCAGTTGCCCCAAAAAATGGAGTAATTGGACCAGGGGGTCTCTGTTCCACACGCATTTATTTTATTTATTTTTTTTTTTTTCATATCGGATATCAGGTCCTGTTTGATAAAGTGTAAGCAACTTAAAAAAATTTAAACCAGGCAGATCATGTAAATTATATGTCAATAAACAGCGTTGTAAGAGAAACCTTTGCTGCCAATGTGTCTAAATAAAGCACTAAAAGTTAAAATATTAGATTTATTTATACCAAAAACATGGGTATTTTAAGGGAAAAAATAGCAAGGTAAATCTATGAACAAACGGCTACGTAAGTACTTAATTACTTTATCTTTATCCAGGGTCGCATTATATAGGGAACATTTTATTGTTCCTACCAGAACCCTTAATGAGTTACCTTCATGATCATTTTATTTAATATATTCTAAAGAAAGGTGCGATGAAGATATTATTCTCAAAATAGTGGTAGGAACGATAAAAGTTTCCCTATAGAATGCGACCCCCGTGTATAGTACAATTTCAAGGTCTAGCTATCTCGCTTTCAGGGGCAAGGTAATTGCATTCGTAAAATGTTGAACTAATTTAATGACACCAATATTTACAAGAGAATCTATCTGAAAACAAGTAAAAGTATATTTTCGCGTACTTAATAAAGGTGAAATTTTCATTATAAAATTCAGGTGCCAATGTGGCAATTAGGAATTAAAACTAAGTGATGCCATAACGACATCACCGCCTCTCAAGGGGTCAAGAAATTTGGTTTGATACCACTCAATATGCTTTTTTAAATTTCATTTCGTAATTTTAATAAGGTATTCTATCATTTTCTTTATTGTCAGCAAAAAACAATGGAGAAATTTACTTCCCGTAGTAAGAGAAACTCAAAAAAGTTATTTATAACTATTGGGGTAACTGGATCCAACATGACCCAGTTACCCCGGATACATGTCCCAGTTACCCCATTCTTGAAAAAATTATGGGGTAACTGGAACATCGGGCTTACATTTGAAACATGAAGTAAATATGTATAGATACCTAATAATATTAATGTAGTTATATGTCTAATCTTTAAAAAAAGGGATTGTTTAATAAAAGTATTTACAGTATTTTAATAAAAAGCTGAGGAAGTTCAACCATATTGACGTTGCTTTTAAAAAAAGAACCGTAAATTTTTGACAACCTATCACAGCAAAGTGAGAGTTATGATTGAGTTGATACACGTTGTTTTAGGAAGTAGAGATTAAGGGGTCTTGTACCTTTTAAACGCGTCGAAAATTAACGAAAAACTTCAAAGTTTGAATTAGCCTATCTTCAAAGACCTTTTTATGTATAAACATGAAATTTTGGATATTGATTAAACAAATTATGCTTTATAATATGCTACCATTAGAAATTTATTAACCCTTTACAGAATTTGTGTATTGTTGAAATCAAAATAGCTCTTTTTAGGTAGCTTTCATTACAAAAAGCTACCTATTGCAGCCGTTCGGAGGAAAGCGATTTCAAAAAATTTTGGTATATTTTCATCGATCATGACCCCCAGACCCCGAAACCACCCTCCGTTCAAAAGTTGATATATATATATATATATATATATATATATATATATATATATATATATATATCTCCATATATATATATATATATCTGACTTTTGTCATACTGTAACTCTCGAATTTATGAACCGATTTGGATGTAATTCGGTATGTACATAGTAAATACCAATGTCTCGACCGAGTTCGTTGGCCAGCTTCATCCGCCATTTTGTTTCAAAATGGCGGCCATTTAAAATTTTCTTTAAAATTTGAAATTTGAAATTTGGTACCAAAGAATTGAAAATGGAAAAATATTTTTTTCTTATGTATTTGATCTTTATACAAAGATTCCGGAGGGGTTTTTGTTTCGTCTATATCTTAAAAAATGGCTGAGTTATAGCATTTTGAATTTCTAGCGTGGCTGACATTTTGAAACGTCCTGAATTTTGTCACGCGATAAAAGGCGTATTTATGAACCGATTTGGATGTAACTTCGTTTGTACATAGTGCATACCAATGTCTCGACCGAGTTCGTTGGCCAGCTTCATCCGCCATCTTGTTTAAAAATGGCAGCCATTTAAATTTTTAAGAAAAATTTAAATTTGAAATGTGGTACCAAAAAATTGAAAATTGAAAAAATATTATTTTCTTATGTATTTGACCTTGATACAAAGATTCGGGAGCAGTTTTTGTTTCGTCTATATCTTAAAAAATGGCTGAGTTATAGCATTTTGAATTTCTAGCGTGGCTGACATTTTGAAACGTCCTGATATTTGTCACGTGATAACAGGCGTATTTATGAACCGATTTGGATGTACCGTGGTGTGTGCATAGTACATACCAATGTCTCGACCGAGTTCGTTAGCCAGCTTCATCCGCCATCTTGTTTCAAAATGGCGGCCATTTAAAAAAATTTTAAAAATTTAAAATTTAAAATGAGATACCAAAAAATTGGAAAATGAAAAAGATTTTTTTTGTATGTGTTTGACCTTAATACAAAGATTCCGGAACAGTTTTTGTTTCGTCCATATCTAAAAAAATGGCTGAGTTATAGCATTTTGAATTTCTATTGTGGCTGACATTTTAAAACGACCTGATTTTTGTCACGCTATAACAAGCGTATTTATGAACCGATTTGGATGTTACTTGGTCTGTACATAGTACATACCAATGTCTCAACCGAGTTCGTTGGCCAGCTTCATTCGCTATCTTGTTTCAAAAGGGTTGCCATTTAAAAAAATTAAATTTAATATTTAAAATGAGGTATTAAAAAATCGGAAAATGAAAAAGATTTTTTTTATGTGTTTGTCCTTGATACAAAGATTCCGGAGCAGATTTTTTTTTCTGAAAATTTGTTCTTTTGTTTATATCTTAAAAAATGGTTGAATTATAGCACTTTGAATTTCTGGTATGGCTAACATTTTGAAACGATCTTGTATTTGTCACGCGATAACACACGTATTCGCCTATTTCCATGTAAGAAGGCATGTAGATAGTATACATCAACATCTCAGCCAAATATAAGTTACTTTAAATAAAAGCAGCTTCGATAAAGCTGACTAATTTCGAGAAATTCTCATTCATAATGATTTACTATTGATAAAAATTACTATTGAATCTCCTATATTCGGTTTCCAATAATTGAGCTTCGTGTGTTTGAATAATATAAGTTGGCTTTTTTAAAATAAGGAATTTGAAAGCTACCTCTTCCTCCCGGCACTGGCCGGAAGGACTTTTTTTACCCCATATGTCATTGCGCGCATGATATCTTGAGAAAGTATGTATGGATTGGCATGAAATTCGGTAAAGATACTAAACATATATGTGTGTTTAAAATGATCTACTCTTAGTCTAAAATTATTTCATTAACTATATAAAAAAATATTTTCGTAAAAAATATATAAATTTTGTATTTTTAATGAATAAAAATAGTCATAACTAAAAATATTACAATTGTAAATACTTAAAAGTAGATCATTTTAAACACACATATTTGTTTAGTATATTTACCAAATTTCATGACAATCCATACATACTTTGTCAAGATATCATGCGCGCAATGACTTATGGGGTAAAAAAAAGAGCTATTTTGATTTCAACAATACACAAATTCTATAAAGGGTTAATAAATTTCTGTTGGCAGTATATTACAAAGCACAATCTGTTTTATCAATATCCAAAATTTCACGTTTATACATTGTAAGAACTTTACTAATTACCCCTAAAGACTATTTATTCACGAACTATTAATTCGGGAGAAGATCCCCCTAGGGTCTTCGGGACTTTCCCACGCTAAGAGGAATCTCATAAACTCATAGTTCATCTCTGAACAAAGGTATGGTGCCGTCGAGTCTGCAAATATGAATGGAACTGGCAGTACATTTTCGTTCCGGCGCTAACTTAACATTCCATTGGATTGCACAGAGAGCAGGAGCTTCAGCCTTCGAAAAATAGGCGGTGGCATCGGCTAAGAGGGAAAAAGCTAGTTTTCCCTAGGACCGGGAGTTTCAGCCTTGGAGAGAAGCGAGGTGGCAACGCGGGAGGAAGAGAGAAGCAGTTAGGAAGCGAGAGAGCGAGGAGGCTGGCGAGGAGGTCTTGCTGGAGCTAGTGGTGAATGAGCGAAGGGAGGAGATGAGATAGATGGTCATCCGACCAGTCTTTTCTCCGATTGAAGCACTATATCTGTGGAAGCAGCCCGTTGATGGAACTTTTTATCCTGTAAAATTGACGCGAACCCAAACCAATATTGTTTAACTTGTAAATATTCAAAATATAATCGAGACTAAATAAAGGACTTAGATTTTGATAACTTACGCTACCATAGACTCTTGTCCAGTGATATCTAAGTCCCTACAACATAAAAACTTTTTGAAGATAAACTAATTCAAACTTTGAAGATTTTCGTTAATTTTCGACGCGTTTAAAAGGTACAAGACCCCTGAAGGGGCATTGTTCACAAAAGCTAAAACTTAAAAAACACCAAAAGTTTTTTATAAAATAGCCTATGGCCCAGTTACCTCGTGGGTCCAGTTACCCCAACTAACCTTATATCAAAAAATTTATTTTGTTGAAGATGAAATTTCTTTAAATTTTGCAAATAATGAATGAAACATAAATGTGCAGGTGAAGAAGAAAACTATGGTTGTTATTACTGAAAAAAAATAGAGTTCCAGTACTTTTTTAATTAGAAAGTAAGCCCTGCTTAGGATTTGTAGAACTAATTTTCATAGCTCTATATCGCAACAAGACGCAGCCACCATTAAATTTTAAGCTGTTATATCGGCACTCGACTTGATAGAAATGGTTTTCAAAACGATCACCACAGCTCATAAAAATAATTGTATTCAGACTCAATTTTCTTTTTGTTATTTCTTTTTACGTTTTTAATTGAATTATGTACAGTATGGTCGACAGTATATGGTCAAAGAAATTTCTACTTGAGAACACAACAACCAAACTTCTTGCTTTAACATAGCATCATGTTCCGCTACATGTAACTAGCTTAAAAAATCTCAATCAATCCGGAGCTCTCTAGCACAAAAATAAACTTCTCGCTGTCCGAAACACTGACTGATCTCCTTTCTCCCCATTTCACATTGCTGGTTTTGGACGAAACGGTCTTTTGCTCTGCCTCAGAAATTGCACAATTCCCTTATCCGAGCTTGGAATTCCTTCTTTTGTCCTGTCTTAAGATGGGATTTTTTTTTAGGCAAAAATTGCTGTTTCTTTCGGGCCCGTTGTTACACTCAGATTATCGCAGGTATACACCGAAGAGCCATTACATTATGACCAACCTCCATCTTTTAAAATGAGCTCGCCCAGAAATAAAACCACAGAGCATGCGCGGTTGATGTTGGAGTATATAAAGCGCCCATGCATTGTATTTTAAAACATAGTGTGATTAGCAACATAACGGGAAAAGCACCAGATTTATCAGACCTTGATAAAGGTCAAATCGTTATCGCTCGGCCATTGGGAAGATCGATATCAGAAACGGCACGTTTGGTGGGCTGTTCACGTACAGTCATTGTGAGCACGTATCGAAAGTGGTATATGGATGGTGAAACGACAAGTCGCCGGCCAGCGGTGTGTCGCCCGCGGTGACCGAAGAGCTACAACAGCCGAAATCACCAGCAGCTACAACGGTGGCGACTCAGAGAGTGTTTATCAGCACACAGTGCAGCGTGCACTGCTGCATATGGGCCTGCGCAGCCGGCGGCCGAAGTACGTCATCACCAGCATGATGGTACGTCATCTCCGGCAGCGCCTGCAATGGGCCCAGAAACATCGTAATTGGACCACAGAAGAATAAAAGAAAGTCGCATGGCCCGACGAATCACATTTTTAGTCCATCACATCGACGGGCGCACGGAAATACGCCGATTTTCAATTTAAACCTTGGCTCCCGG
This sequence comes from Maratus speciosus, assembly GCA_963932465.1. Lineage (NCBI taxonomy): Eukaryota > Metazoa > Arthropoda > Arachnida > Araneae > Salticidae > Maratus > Maratus speciosus. The sequence continues at coordinate 373,255,718 of OZ010796.1, read as the reverse complement.
ATGCACAGTTGGCCAGAGACAAACCAGTGGTGGCAGTATCATGGTGTAGGCGATGTTTTCATGGAGCACATTGGAACCCATAATTCCCATAGAGCAATCCCTGACGTTTGTCTGCTATCTGAATATCGTTGCGGACCAGGTGCATCCATTTCCCATCCAGGTTGTCATACATTTTGAAGTATTCTCACAGAACTAGAAATTGTCATGAATGTTTATGTATCCTCTGTTTTTAAGTAAAAATATAATCATCATATTAATAAAAGAAAGAAGTTTGTCTGTGTGTGTGTGCTCGCTTGTTTTTCGTGATGTAATGGCTAAGTAAATATATCGCACGTGTTTTCAATTGTTTATTTTCATGAAGTTATTTTTTATGATTTCGCATAGCCAGTGGTAAGGGAAAATCATTTCGTTTCTATGGCGTTCGTTTCTATATACTTATGGCGTCATTACTTCCGTATTACTTCTTTTTGTTATAAAACTATAAACCGTTAAAAGTTTTAAAAATTTAATTTTTATACCAAAATAAAATTAGACTGGGGCCCGTCCCGGGCAGCGCCTGGCGCATAGTGTAAGATTTTGTGAATCTAGCGGGTCAAAATTCAATTTATGAAAATTATCGATATTAAAGTAATTAAATTGATCTTACTAGAGATAAAATGCTTATGTATTATGAAAAATACAGTGAAACCTCCCTGTGCGACCATCTCCCTGAACGACCATTTTTTTCATGGAACGAAATTTATTCCCATAGGCTCAGTACTAATTTTACCTCCATTCAGAGACCATCCTAGTTGGACTCCCTCCATGAGCGACCAATTTCTTCGAAGAAAATGAAATCATCAAACTTCTAAACTAAGTTTAGAAAATTTTTTTTATTCCGGTAACTTTTATGTGTTTAAACCCTTTGTGTCTTTTTACCCAATGAATTTAACTATGATGACAAATTAATAATGACGACCAATAAACTCCTTTGCCCTATTCTGTCAGGAAATTCTCAAAGAAGTAGATAAATTAATGAAATCGTCATTACTTGTTCCCGTCCGAAAAAAAAAAAAAAAAAAAAAAAAAAAAATTGCTTTTATTTACTGAACTTCGAAAGGATCTGGAAATAAAAGTTATAAAATATAAAATCGTAAAATCAAAGCAAACGTGAATGTATTCATTTTTTAAAGTCTGCAGTGATTAACTTATGTAATTAACTTTTGTTTTGATACTTAAATTTTCATGTTTTTTCCTAAGTTGAAAAATAAATTTTAGTAACATTAATTCTTACCTTTTTCCAGTAATTAAAATCTAGATTTAAACATGACCTCCATTAAGAGACCACCTCTCGGAGCGACCAATTTTTATTGGAACGGAATGTGGTCGCTTTAGGTAGGTTTTACTGTATATCTTTACACATTACATTGTACAATTTACGTCATCGTTATTCCGTCATCATAATCATAATAAAAAGATATTTTATCATTTTCATACGTTGACATTTCCCTAGTGTTATGGTAATCAGTGCAGATTTTGAAAAATGTAAGTACATGTTTATTTTCAACAAGAAGAGTTTTCTTGTATTAAAAAATGGTAATTAATTAATTACATACTGCTATAATTACCAGTGTTATAAAGTGAATCACTGTCATTTTCCGTTGTTTGGTATTCTTTTATTATTTCTATATTCGGTGACCTTATAAATGTTAAAACTTCAGGGTGCTTCAGCCGCACTATAGTTTTATTGAGATACTAATGTCACAATTTGTAATGCTTAAAAGGCAACTATATCAAATCGCTCAAAAGGAACTTATCAACACCTGCTATGCTAGCGGCCACTGCAATTTCCTTAAAAAAATCTTCCTTTTTCTATTTCCTACATTAATATTATCTTGCCCTTGTTTTGGAGATTTTAATAATAATTCTTTTTTTAAGTCTAAGTCTTTCAATTATATTTTTTTTCTTTCTGCGACACTTCATTTTTCTTTAGGTTTTCGGAACTTCTACTTCTTTACATCAAATCTAACCAATATGTAAGAAGCATTCCATAAATCCTAATTGTGCATGTTGTGCCGATAAGTACCAAGGAAACTTGTGAATATTATTTCTATATTACTGAATCTTTTTTAAGTTATTCACCACCTTGAATTTTCCGTTACAGACATTACATTTTAAAGTTGCTTTATTTGAAGATAGAATGCTGCACATTGTGCTATCTCCCACTGTGCCTTCAAATTTGTGCTCTATGCCATACGTCTGATCGTCTGAACACTGAACTCTACTACAGTTAGTGCAAGAGTTGTAAAGGTTTAATTTCTGACAATTTCAAATTCTTGTGTTATTGACTGATCAGTTTCCATGATGAACTTAAACTTTATGGATCTAGAGTAAGAAGTAGATGATCGCTGTGGATTTACCCATTATAAAATTTTGATTTTCTTCATTACAGCCCTTTTTTATATGACGAGTATCCGGCTTTTTGAACGATTTTTTAAAATGTCGTTGCTCTTTAAGGGCTTTCAGATGTATTTTTTAACACATCTATAGCATCCTTTTTTGCTAGATTGTCTCAGTTTTAAACACGTGGCGCGTGGTTATTCATTTGTGTTCCGGGAATAACGAATGCACCTTTTGTCTTTTGATTTCCATCCATTTAAATAAAATTTCTTTGGTTGCCCAACCTTTTTCTAATAGTAATTATTACTTCTGTCCTGTAAATATATTTATTGTTAATATTCGAATCTGACCATTTCTTATTTTACTACAAAAAACGTTCTTTAAGCGATGTCAGTTTCTGCATCTTTGATTACTGCCAATTATAAATGAATGGATCAGCCGCTTAATCTGGTCTAACATAACAGATGAGCAATGTTGAAGATTACATTTGTGTAATAAATAGTCTATCAGGATATTTTTAGAATTAACAGGGAATGATTCATGTCCAGTAACATAATTTTTAAAAATCTCATATAATTCTCTTTACACTTAGGTACCTGATAAAAAATTACTTATATTCAAGAGTTGCAAATAGTGACAGCTGAAATTGATTTATTCTGTATCTATATGCATACATAATTACAAAAAAAAAAAAAAAATTATATTACAATGTACCGGCGTGTACAAAATTTTTGGCAGCTTTTTAAAATTTATCATATGCTATTAAATTTTCAAATAATTTTTATAGTTACTTAAAAAATTATTTTTTAAATATAACACGTCTAAATAACTATTGTAACTGTAAAATACAAAGTATCTACATTGTTGTAAAGATTCCATACTATCATTAAAAAATATTTACAAGATAAGTATGTTTTTAGCCAAAAATATCAATGGCAATTACAACTTCGGAATTGCCATTCTAAAAAGATAAGAGAAAATTTGGTTTTTGAGCCGATTTTTGATGGTGTTGTTGTGTAGTTAAACTGCTATCACTTTACATTTTTTTTCTCCAACGTGTTACATGTTATTTGAAATATCTAAAAGTTAAATTACTGCAAGTCGATTTTTGGACATTTTTCCCGCTAGATTTGCAAAATCTTACACTGCGCGGCGGGTGATAGCGTTTACCAACAGGATAATGCACTATGTCACACACGTCGAATCGTCAGGGAGTGGTGCGAGGAACATTCTAGTGACTTTCAAGTCACGTTTTGACCTCCAAATTCGCCTGAGATGAATCCAATAGAACAATTGTGGTTACACCTGGAAAACCGAATTCGTGCTGACACGCTACCACCTCGCAATGTGCCGGAATTTCAGGACCAGTTGGTGCGCGCTTTGTACCAGATACCTCAGGCTACCTATCAGCACCTTATTGAGTCAATGCCACGCCGGGTGCTTGAGGGCGAAAGATGGTCCTACGCCGTACTAAACAGGTGTTCATAATGTAATGGCTCTTCGGTATATATTGCTTTATATTTGAAACTGAATATTCAAAGTATCATTACCTATCAGGAATACCTACTGACAAACTTTCGGTAATTGACAAATTCCAGCTTACAATTCCTTGACGCAAAGTTATAACTATCCCTATCCAGTAAAATGCCCTGTATTTTTTTTAATGTGCTTATAAATTAAATATATTCTAATTTAACCATTGTTAGGATGCCAGTATTTTTAGTTATAGGGGGTTTTTAATTCCTGATGTTCTATTCAGTTTTTTTATCACACTAATTAGAAATTCCATTGCAAAAAAAAAAAAAAAAAAAAAAAAAAAAAAAAAAAAAAAAAAAAAAAAAAACCCTTATCTGCCTTTTGAAAGAACTCCAGGATAATTCAAGACTTCTGTGGCATCAAAAATATAAAATCTGGCAAAAAGCGTTATTACAGCAGATATCAAATTCGTTGAATCCTTTACAAGAACTTTCTCAACAAATAAAAGAAAATTCTTGACCTAGCCCAATGGTCTTCTCGTATCTCAAAACTGTAGGACACAAAATTAGTCAAAAACGTTAGAGCTGTTTTTAGAAAAAAATTGCATATAGACACACACACACAAGATTTGTTCGTATTGTAATATGATAACAACAACTGCCTGGAATTCTGTATTTGAAATCCGAGTCATCTATCTAAATATCTAAAATAGTGATTTTTTTTTTCAAAATGACATTAATAATTATTTTTAATGATTGTCATAAACATTTTATTAATCCTGATTGTCCCATTTATTTGGAAATGACTAGATGAACCCCTCCCTTAGTTTATGAATTTCCACGTCACTGAGTCTCTTAAATCCATCACAAAACATAAACGGAGGACGAATATATATATTTTTTATCTAAAGAATACGTGTACTAGGCGGAGTTGCATTAAAAAAAACTTGTGACAGCGGTAGGTGGACATTGGCCGGCTAGCCGGACATTTCAATCATCCTTCCCCTAACATTTTTCACTTTCTTTTCCTTCACAAATAGCAATCGTTCATCCTCGATGACAGGACCCCAGAATTCGCAACTGCTCTGTGGTGTTTTCTTGGTACATTTTGAGACCTATTTATGTCTGTGTCGCTAGACAAACGTAGAAAAGGGGTTTAGAAATCACGTGATAGACTGTTCAGTCCAGATGTCGGATTAGCATTCTTTCCACAAACATCTTTATTCTGGAGAAGAAAAAAATAAATATACCAAATTCTGATTCTGCACGACTAATACGTTTCCGAAATATATATGTAAAAATTTCATGCAAAAATGTATTGCATTTATGGAGGAATAAAGCATTGATAACAGACATTAAAAAGTTTTGAAAAAATAATTAAATAAACCATTTGAAAATTCTTTTTAGAATCTTACTTTTTTTTACATGCTGCAGATTTATCTTACAAAAATAATAATAATAATAATAATAATAATAATTTAAAAAAAATGTCACTAATGCATGAGCACAAAAATTTTGTCTAACATTTTGAGTTACAATGTTTAGCAAAATAATACTATAAGTATATTATATTTGTGTAGATTAATACGTTGAATTGCGGAGCAAAACTTGCATTATATTAAAGGTTCTGGTCAGTCACAACACATAGTCCCCTCGCTAATGTTAAACCTATGGGCGTAGAATTTATTCGTATGTTTACAATATCTCATCAGGAAATTAATATTTTTTACTTCTTTCCTCTCTTTTTTAGTTGAGTTAATATTTCTAAAATGTATACTTAATTTTATTTTGCAGTGTTAAAATCTTACTCGCAGCTCGCTAGCATCGCTAAGATTTTGACAAATATTAAATTAAGCATATACACTGCTCAAAAAAATTAGGAGAGCAAGCAAAAAAGTGAAGAGAACAGTGCAAAATAGCAATGTATGGGCATAAAATGGATAGTACACGTGTAGAAATGCGCAATACATAAAAAAAGACGCAAAAAATGGTAAGGGAGCTTTTATTTTTTGAAAAGATGAAAAGATAGTTTAGGGCAATAATTTGGTTTCATGTAAATCATTAAAAAAAAGTATTGTTTAGAAATGATGCAAGATTTTTTATATGGTGTGTGGTCTCCTCGAACAGCTAAGACTTCTGCACACCAGTTTTCCATGGATGCGATGAGGTTATCGATAAGACTTGGGGAATACTGCTCCACTGCTCAAGAATTGCAATCTCCATGTCCCGGACAGTAAAAGGAGGTCTCGGTCTCGCAGCAATGCATCGTCTGAGTATGTCCCAAACATGCTCGATCGGATTTAGGTCAGGAGAGCATGCTGGTCATTCAATACGCTGTATTGTTTTAGCTTCAAGCATGCTTTCCACAAGACGAGCTGTATAAAGTCTGGCATTATCATGCATGGAAAAAAGAAATCACTAATTACTGCAACATAAATACGACATGGAGTCTCGGTATCTCATCTGTATTACTCCGGACCGTCAATGTGCCATTCCGAATGATATGCAGGCCCGTACGTCCACCTATGATGATTCCAGCCAAGAGTATCAACCCACCTCGTCTGTAATGTGATCTTTCACGAATGAATGTGGGATTATTTTGAATTACCCAGAATTGCAATGGGTCAAACATACCACAGCTGCCATTTTAAAAAACAGTAAAAAAAAAACATAGCAGTACATATAAAGTTTAAATTAGCTATCTTATTTTTCAAATCGTTATGTAAAACTCACTTTAAAACAAAAATATATCCATTACTTTTATTTATTGGTAAATAGAAAACTTACTTTTTTGGTTCAAAATTGCAAAATTTCACATTTTTCGTTCTGATTGCGAATGGCAGAAAATCAATGTTTTCGATATAGTGTTAAGTAGAACTAAATAAATAAATAAAAGAAAAAATGTAAAAAAATTAGAAGAAAATAATTTCATAAAAATAAGGAAAGTGTGTGTGGGGGGGTATACTTTCAGTATGGTGTAACATCTCAAGTTTTGTTATTTAACTTTTAAGTTGTGCTTCTCTAAAAATCGCCCAACCTATTAAAGAAAAAATCCTGTTTTTAATGTATAACTTATATACATCAAAACTATAACAGCGAATTTCATTCATACAATATTACACCTGTCTGCAAATCCTCATCTTTTCAAACACCATAAATTTATCATATGTGAGTAGTATTCACATGTCATATATCCTGCGTCCAGTAATAGTATTTATGCAGTTTTTAATGTTATTACCGTTTTAATATCATAAACGCTATTTCTTTAAAACGCTCGCAAACGCTTCACGTACATAGTTTAATGCTTGTATTCATTAATGAGTAATTAGTTTCAGGTGAGCATCTCAAGGGAGATCTTATTGATTTTCAGACAATTCTTTTGGGGATAAAAGAAGTTCCAATTTCTTCATAATTAATGAGTCATGAAGATGGGAACGTCGCAGATTTACAACTAAAAAAAAGTTTCCGTAAAAAAAAATAAGCCTTGACTCGCTGCATTTATTGGAGCATTTGACCCAGGACAAACATCCCATTCTCAATCTTATATAAATGACCACCGACATTTTTAATATCTGTATTTGAATTTAGCTAAACATAATAAGCTTATTTCAGGAATTAACAGCCTAATTTATATTAACAATTTTAAATATAAACTATAATACAATATTTTAATTCAAACTGAATGCAAAAATGCCAATGAATGATGCCCATGAGAAACATAAATTCAAATAATTAGTGTTTTACAATTCGGAGCAAATTATTCAGAATGCTGAACAATAGATTAAAGAATTTAACGAGAGATATAAGAATTTACCGAAGTAAATTGTAAAAATAAACAAAAACTTTAATATGATGACATTTGTTTCTCTATAAAACCTCCTAGTAGATACGCTCACTATTAAATTTTTTCAAATTGTGATTCTTTATAGCTAATAAAAAAATAATCTGCATTGCATGCCAGGATTACCCGTTTGGCCTCCAGTTTTATTTAGAAATTTAGCGTTCATACCAGAAATAAAGAATAGTATTTTATGTTTTATTTAATAAGAGACATTTAGCGATCACTTAAAGTAAAAATTCTTCTTTGAAAATTTCCGGTATGAATTTGGAAATTCGGATTAAAATTGGAGGTCAAACTGGCAACCCTGTTTCATGTATAATTAATGTATTCATACATGAAAACTACAACAGCAAATTTCACTGCTTCCTATTACACTTGCCTGTGCATATCGTCATTTTTACAAACACTACAAGTGTATCATTTGTAAGTGGTACTCATATGTCAAAGATTTCTATTTAATCCAACTTTTAAAGTTAATACTATTTTATTATCATAAATTATATTTACTCAAAACACTTGCAAAAGTTTCACATTCAGGATAGCTTAATACCCATATTTATCCATCAGTAAAAAATTTCAAATGAACAAACATCTCAGAGGAAGTCTTTTTATTGATTCTCAGACAATTGTTTTGATGACGAAAGAAGTCATAATTTTCCATATTTAATGACTAATGGAGGTAGAAACGTAAAGTTCTTACGACTAAAAATTAAAAATAAAAATACTACGAAAAACTCACATTGCCATTAAAAAAAATAATCTGCTCTGCGTACATAATTAACGTAGTCATACATCAACACTACAACAGAAAATTTCACACTTTCTTATTACACTTGTCTACAGATCGTCATCTTTACAAACACTATACAAATGCATCATTTGTAAGTGGTATTCATATGTCAAAAATTCTTTAGTCCAGTGATAGCATTCTATTTATTGCAAGTTTTAGCATCATTATTATTTTATTATCATAAATAATATTTATTCAAAAGTTTCACATTCAGGATACCTTAATGCCCATATTCATTCATGAGTAATTAGTTTCAAATGAACAAACATCTCAAGGGAGGTCTTTTATTGATTCTCCTAGAATTGTTTTGGTGATGAAAGAAGTCCCTATTTTCTCATAATTAATCACTAATGAAGATGGAAACGTCATATTTTTACAACTATAAAGGAAAAAAAAAACCTACGTAAAAAAAGATAACCTATAAACAACAGATTAAAGAGCCTTTTTAAGGATTCTTTGACATTAATTTACTAAAACGAATAGAAGAGGACATTTTTTTCTATTTAACAAAAATTTATTCTTCGAGTAAAAATTATCGTAATTACGAATTAACCTCAGTTATAAAAGCCACAAAACCAGATAATTACTCATTCCATTCCAAGGGGAAAACTCAATCAAGACACTCGTGCTGGATGCTGACAGTGACAAATGTCTTGTTTGCCTATGTTTGGAAGATATACACAAAGCATTTCCTTGTGTTGCTCAGTTCCATCTGGATTTCTTTTCGAAACCCAAGCTTCTGTTTCCATCCCTTTTCCGCTTTATTTATCTTTTTTTTTTTTTTTTTTTTTTTCGCTTTTTAAAATTAGTTACCTGGCTGAGGAAATTACTCAAACGCATTTTTTTTCTTCTTTTTCAACTGAACTACTTTATTTAAAAATTTAATTATTCATTCCATATTTGGTTCTCGTTGGGTGGGGCAATCTTTTGTACGATTGATCTCTTTTTAATTGCTTGTACTTACAAAAGTAGACAATTTGGACATTTAAAATTGATAACTCACTTTTACAGAAGTAATTTTATTGAAAAGTATTTATTTCTTTAAAATCTTTTTCGGAATGCTTTGCATATGTTAAACTTTTGTATAATCCTTTTGATATCTAAAAATTACGAGGACATGCAAGTCTTCCAAAAAAATTTAAAAAAAAAAAGAAAGAGCGAGGGATTGAGAAAAATAGATTTAATTCATCAAGGGATATTTTTAATAGCAGTGTCACTCAAGATAAAGGAGCATTTCTTTATTAGAGTCGATTATCTCCATTCGAAGATGGAATATTCTTTTTTTTATTATTATTTTTTAGATCTATCATTATTGTTGAGTATTTAGATATTGGTAGAGCCTTCGAGCAAAGTAACTCAAACTAATAAATGAAGCTATGCATGTACGAATACTCAACCCCCCACCCTCTCCAAAACACACACACTCACTCACCACCTCGTTCATGCGCAAGTAGAATTAAAAGAAAACTGACATCGAGGAAAAAATACATAGTGAAGAGAGAAGAAAAACAGTTTTAGAAGAAAAAATTAACCTGCCTATTTACACTATCGCTATTTCTGAACAAAATATTACTTGCTTGAGAATATATTAATAGCATATATTTCTTGAAAATATATCGCATTAAATTTGAAATAAATTGTTTTTGAAATGTGTATTTTAAATCAGAAATAATTGAACTGAAAAAGTGAGCTTTTTGTATGAATTGGAAATTTTCATAGTAACGAGTGGGTGATTTCTTGAAAATATATCACATTGAGTTTGAACTTATTCATGTTTTTTAAACGTGTGTTTTAAATCAGAAATATTAGAACTGAAAAGAAGAGCTTTTCGTATAGATAAAAATTATCATCATAATAAATGGTTTGAATTACCTCAATGGAAGTCTGAAAAATAATGAACAATGCTTTAAAAAAAATAACTGTTTGAAAAAGTTTTACATGTTTCTGGTCAGATTTCGTTGTAATCTAATGCAGACTTGTACTATTTTATGCTGTAGACATCTAATGTTGCATACGACATAAATTTAGATATTTTTTAAAAACGAAGAATAGCGCTTTAATTAGAATAATAAGCGAATATAAATTGTCATAGAAAAAAATATATGTGTGTGTGTTTTGGTATAGCCCAATAAAATTATAATATAGAGTTATACAAATGGACTGCACACACAAGGGCTGTGTCACTTGGTTCATATTCAACTTTTTATATAATAATCAATAGTAATAACATATGCAAAATTAAAAAATATATTGTCTTTAATATTTCAAAATTTTCCTAAAATATTTATTTCTGTTTTAAACTCAGTTGTTTTATCATCTAACTTGTTTTATCAGGATTAATATTTAGCTTTTTTTAATTGCCTTCATTAATTAAAAAACAAAAAGAAAAACGAGACATTATTGCGTAGGTCTCGTACCCTGGGAGTTCCGTACCATTTTCATGTTATCGTAAAGCTTAGTAAAGAGGTAGTTTCTTTACAAATACCATTGAATCTCGTTAGAACGAATTTTGTTTTAACGAATTTTACTTGGTTCGTTAAAGAAAATCTTATGCTTTGTTATTATAAAAATATTCACTTTAACGAATTTCAGAGTGACGAATTTTTCAAATTAACGAATAACTTTTATTATATTTTCACTATCTTACTATTATCGAAATTTACGGATATGTCGTTTACGTTTTTAAAGAGAGGTTGTAGAATTGCTCCTCCATGTGGATTTGAATACTTAATAAACTCGTCATTTAAAAAATGCACAATCAGTCTCCTTTCTTTTTACTTTCTTCAATTTGTCTTGAACTCTCGTTTAAAAAAAGGGTAATGAATCTAAATGATTTGTTCTAGCAAAATGTTGTTACATTTTTAATGCTGCTATTTACATACCTTCAGCTGTTATTACATTTTACGATAAGTAACTGTTCTGTTTCTATTAGCTGTTGAATTTATTTTCCCAGATGTTTCGGAAACTTCAAAACCAATTAAATGAGCAAAGAACTCAATTAGGGGTTCAAAACACTTTAATAAGCAAATTTGTGAACTTAACATTACTTCCTTGTTTAAATGACTGATATTGCACTCCATAGTAGTAACTTTTATGAGCCATATGTACTCACTGTAACATCTGAACTTTTAACTTTCGCCAGACTTTCTTTAATTGGTTCTATATTTTTTATCACGCTGCGCGTGTTCTTCTCGAAGCTTCTGTATATTATTTCTAAATACGTAAGCAGCTCATATCGAACGGAGTTCATTATTACTCCAACATAAGTGTGTAAAATATAGCTTCTTAAAAGAGACAAAATGAATCCTTCTTTATTGTCACACACAGAGTTTTTAATACGATTTATCTTTCAGCTTCTTATGGATACACTTACTACATTTCCAAGATTTTTTCACAGAATAGTGCTTTTCAAATAAATTAAATCTAAGCACTACCTAAATGGATAAATCATAATAACACTGACTATGAAAGATCCCTGGCCACGCGTTTTACGAGCCATCGCGAAACTGAAAAATAAAGGTAAGCTATTTCCTTTTACTTACCTATTAATTATAAATTAGCAGCATCAAGCCACTCACTCTTATTTTTCTATTTTGCTTAAATGTAAGAGTGCGCGAACCATCCAACCGAGCGCTTTTGGTTTAACACGCCACTTAAACTTTGACAGTTTTTATTCTGCAACAATTCATATTTTAAATTTAATTTCTCTTTTAAATAACAGAGAAAGGGAAAAGAAAAAAGTATGGAAACAATAAGTGCTGGAAGAAGGTAGATAGATTTAACGAAATAATATGATGTTACAGACTTCTACATTAGCTACCATTTTAAAAGAAAATAACAAAATTTGGAAGTTATCTTGAGCGGTCTAATAAGCGTCCATATAGAAAGATCCTGCGCCTTTGAGACTATCAAGTAATTAATGAAATAAGTTTGCTCGTTTAAGGATCGAAATTACAAAGTAAAGGAATTTTACGAAGTCGTATATTCGTTCGAAGAAATTCCAGGCAAATTCGGCTTGGTTATTTCGTTTTCGTGAAATGTATGTCGTAAAATGGAAACAAATTTCTTGAGATTTTTGGTGTGTCAGGTGTGTCAGCTGCACATAAATAGACAGAAATACTTGTAGAAATGCTAGAGAAATTTCCAACAGAGAATATTTTCAATGCTAATGGAATATCTCTTTTTTATTAACTTATACCGAAACACATCATGTCAATAAAATATGAAAACTGTAAAGGCCGAAAAGCCCTGCTGCAATGCAACTAGCACAGAAATGTTAAAGCCGTTTATCAATGGGGAATCTGCAAAGTAATGTTGCTTTAAAAATATGAAAAATGACCCATTTGATTATCAAATTTTAATATCCGTGCCTGGATGTCTCAGAATGCATTTTTCAAAAGTCATAGGAGTTTGAATGAAGAAATAAGGAAAACGAAGAAAAAAAATGTTCATAGATAATCGTACTGCACATTTAGTTGGAAAAAATTTATCTAACAGAAAAAATAAAATTTTTGCGTAAGAGCTGTAACTCTCATTTTGCAGCCAGTCGATGAATTTTATGCTATTATGAAGGTTTCAAAAAGAATTCCCGAGGCTGCGAATATGAGAAGTTCTTGCAGACGATTAAAGAAGTATCAGGATCTGAAATGGTGATTGTAAGACAGGTAATTGACATATTATAGGCTGTCAGGCAAAATGTATAAGTCTACTACAATCGGTGAAGTATAGGGTGAATTTTGAGCGCCTGGAGAAATTCAAAAGATTTCCCCCTTTACTAGTAATTACTAGAATTTTATAAGCAGCATTTTTTTTATGTAACCAAGAAAGTTGGTACTAGGTGCAATTGCTTCTCTGGCTTCCTCGACGCTACGCCACTGGCCAAAATTAAAACCTTTGGAGAGAATTCGAGCTTGTAAAAAGCTCAAAACAAAGCTCAAAACAAAAAAAAGCAGAAAATCCGCAGAAGAGCCCAATTTGTTGCATTGGATTTCGTCTTTTTTTTTCTAAACAACAGCTACATAATTTTTTTTACTCAGATCATCTGATAATGATTACGATGAAAAAGTTACAATATGTCCTGACGTAACTTGAAAATTTAAAGAAAGATGTGAAAGCAGATGACAGTAAAAGTGACGATGATGTCTGTCCATCAGACATTGAAGATTGTGTTTTACCATCAACATTATATCTCTGGAACATCGAAACTGTTAATCCAACAAATAAGAGTGAATTATGTCAGCCAGGTATCGCCCGGATAGCTTAACACGTAAAGCATTGGCACGGCACGCCAAGTATCCATGTTCGATTCCTAGTCTGGACATTTTTCGCTCTGTTGGAATAAACTTCAACTGTGCTACTCCAGCCTTGGATATGAATGTGTTAACAAGTACTTTTCCCAGCAAAACCAATGTACCGGAAACATTTTATACAATGCTGAGCAATATTTAAGATTTTGTTTTTAAGAATTTTTTGTCAACTGTAGTGCAGAAAATATTTGATTTCTATGTAAAAAAATAAATAAATAAATAAATAAAAAAAAATTAACTGAATTAGAGGCATATATCTGCGCGATATTTTTTCTGCTGTCAGGTATTTAAAATCATAAATCCTATAACAATTGTGAATAAAATTTTGAAATGAATGGATTTAATTGTCATCTTATTTTTAATTATTCAGTTCACAATTATATATAGTATATTTATTCTTTATTGGCATGCTTGCATATTAAAATAGAAATTTAATGTAGCTATACTAGAGTTTCATATTAACGAATTTTTCAATATAATGAACTGAATTTGTGGTATTCAGAAATTCGTTGTAACTGTCTTGCTTATACCTACATGCTTCTTGTAATTTTTGCATCGTAAAGCTGTAATTAATTTAATTATTTAATAAATTTTAACCAAATTTGTTAAAGACGGCTTTAAGCATATACAAGTTTTAAACTCTTCTGATGAATCGAAAGGGCATCCATGCTCATAGATTGTATATAAATTATATTATTTCCAATTATGATACCCTAAAGTACCGAAAGGAATCCCCCCTCCAATTATAAGACCCCCCCCCCACATATATGTGAATTTTTCCTTTTTTTTTTTTTAAGTGCTATTTATAAGCCCTTCCCTTCAAGTTTTATTTTCTGACGCTTTCTATCCTTTTTTTCTGGAAATTCTTAAGATTTTTTTTCGGTGTTTCCGAAATGAATATATCGTATGCAATTTATTTTTATCTAATATATATACATATAATTGTATCATAGAATGGTATACTTCGCTATACGTGCTACCAGATCTTTGAAAGGAATGTTCCTTTCGCAGGATACTATATTAATGTTTTCCTTGATTTTTAAGCACTACGATTAAATAGGTATTTATATGAGTTTAAGTTTTATAATTTTTTTTCATATTTCTTTTATATCTAATTTAATTATTTTATGTAAGTTTGTTTCATCAATTTATTATTTTTATTAATGGAAACTACTCAGCTTCTATGGAAGGGAATTTTAAAACGGAAAAATGTTAAATTGATCTGATTTTATTTTGCAAAATAAAAAATCCTGTGAAATTTCATAAATTCCAAGCACACCCTTCACTCTCCCAATTTTACTATTCTTTTCAGAAAAGTTCCAATTATAAGCCCCCTTAAAATCATTAGATTTTCCTTCTGCTAAAGGGGGCCTTACTGTTGGCACTTTAAGGTAAATATAATCAACGATTATAGCTCGCATACGATTAGTTTTCTGTAAACAGAGTTATACACCGAAAAAAAATTGTTGGATGGAGCACACAGCTTACCATCGGGGTCCCATTACTTGGTGTGACTGGATTGTATTATCATTCACCTTTAATTTTGCTACAGTCGCCCTATTTTCAGATGAAGATTTCCTACATTAAATGGCAATAATATTTTGAAGATACAAAGTATAAACTACCAGCGATGCTGTATAAAGAACTCTTTATTATGTTATTGGAGGCTTGTTGGGGAAATGCAAGGATAGCACATTAGAATGAGCATATTAAAAATAAATGCAGCAGTCAGTGTTGCCAGATGTGCTACTTTTTTTAATTCGGATTTCTTGATTAGCACCACTTTTTTGATATAGTAAAATGTGCCTTATTTAAAGACATATTAATTAAGGCAAAAACAGAGATAATTTAACCGTTTCAAAAAAGTGGTGCCAATCAAGAAATCTGAATTTAAAAAAAGTAGCCCACTGGCAACACTGACAGCAGTCTACATCATCGAACACCCACAATTTCAATAACAACAAAATATTTACATAGCTCTCTCGTTCTATCAAAATAAAACAAATGTTTCCAGATTTCATGAGGTACGTGCCGACAGGAACACCTAATGGTAACATGGAATTGAAATAAATAATATTATCTATTTACAATGGTGTTTCTTAATATTTTTGGTTTAGTTGGGTCTAAACAGCATAACCGACCCACTACATTTACTCCCTTACCGGTAACGAACTTTACATTTAAAAAGGTTAGAAATTTATACAAAATATTTTTTAAAAAATAGCTAGCTATTTACTTCATGCATAAATAAAAGGCCTACCATTTTATTTACACACGGTTAGAATTTTTTTTTTTTTTTTTTTTTTTTTTTTTTTTTTTTGGTGGTGTGCTTTAGAATAATCAATAAATTATTTTTATGCAGAAATTCCCTCAAACTTCGAGATTTTCTAAATATGCCTGGACTACAGAATGTTCAGAAAGAATTGTTTCCTATCCTTTTAGATTAATAGAAAGAACTTGTTCTTTTAATAAAACCCTAGGTTGTCGAAGTAAAATTTAATCATTTCAGAGGGCTGTGTGAGATGTCCTATGTGTCATAATAGTAGGGTATTCGAACAAGATCATGCGTTCTAGATTTATTTATTGTTTTAAATATTTTCAAAAACGTCCCGTATAAGAAGTTCTGCAGGCAGAAAGTTATAGCAGCAGCAAAGATTTCTGGTTACTTTAGGAAAACAGTTTTACAAACAATTTTGTATTTCAGGGTCGGCATCGTGCATCGTCGAACTTCAAACTGATCCGGCATTTCCATTGATTCCACAAAGACTTATTTTCTACAAATCGCATTGCACAAGATATGCATCACGTTGTCGAATGATGGGTTTTTGTAAAATGCTTTTTATAACTTATTGGGTGCATAATTAACGCGTTTGTTGTTCAAATTTTATTTCATTGAGACACAGGTCTACTCCGTTATGACATACTCCGTCCGTCTGCGTTATGAAATTAATTAAGTTTCATATTCCTCACATATCCTCATAACATGATACTATTATGTAAAATACGCTGTCTGTGTAATAAGTTGAAGTCTAATTTCCACATGGCAATAAATAGCAAGAAAACAAAACGTAGTTAAGAGCATTATGAAATTAAGATTCATATTCCTCACATATCCTCATGATATGATACTAGTATGTAAAATACACTGTCTATGTAATACTCAGATTTTGAATAGATATTATCTGTGTTATTCGCCGCCTCAGAGCAACAGTAGGACATCTAGTAATAATCGAAAATGAGATGTCTGACTTACTGCTATGAAAAACTACGTTGAATCCTGGAAAAATATTTGACCATGGTTTTGCCCCCTCCATTTTAGGGTCTCCCAAAGTTGGTATGCAATTTTCGTAAACCTGATAACTTATTTTTTTCGACATCGTACTCATTATAATCAATATTTTGAACTTGTAGAATATAAGAAGATTAAAAACAAAAAAATGTTTATCTAAATACAATAAAACCTCTCAATAGGGGGCACCTAGAGAATTTGTCCTCGTTTCGGAGGTATCTGCATTTATGAGGCAAATACATATAAAACATATACATGTTGTGAATGAAAATGTGTTTTTTAAATAGTGGTGTTCTCTAATCAGGAGTCTCCAAGGGAGGTTTTACTGGAAAACCTTCATATAGCCACCTTTATTTAGCGATCACTCACCATTTTCAACACAAGCATATATTTTTACCCCGGAAAAGCGAACACGTTCGAATAGCAAACAAATTCAGCGTTCAAGAAGTGCTCGTTTTTGAGAGGTTTTTCCGTGTTTAGATTTTTTTATTTAGTCACTTTTTAAATTTATTCTACTTTAGAAGTTTAAAATATTGATTATAATCAAAGCAATGTCGAAACAAGTTTAAAATACAAGCTTTAAAAAAATTACACATCTAATTTGGGGCCCCTAAAATGGTAGGAAGAGGGAAAGGGACACTGCCCATTTTGCCCATGCTTCAATCAAATACTTTTTCTGCAAAAAGTCCAACCCTGCATTATGCTCCCTGAATAGAGGTGTCCGGTATTCGGGAGTGTCTGTTATAGAGGTTTATAAACATTCCCTAATTCCGGTGTACTCTATTTAGCAAAAGCCCCTTTTTATCCAAAACCCATACATATTTGTTTATTTTTACTTCACAAAAGCAGACACCTCCGATCATCGAACAAATTTCGCAATCCCGAGGTGTTCTCTATTGAGAGATTTTTCGGTATTTTGTTAAATATATTTTGTGTTTTTAATCTTGTCCTACTCTAAAAATTCAAAACTTTCATTATAATCAGTGCAATGTCGAAAAAGATTTAAGATATCAGCTTTACGAAAATTGCATACGAAATGCCCCTCTCCCCGAAAAAAATTAGAAATTCATATAATTTAAAAATTATATTTAAAAAATTTTTATATTGCCGTATAAGCAAGTTTTTATGTTGATCTGAGGATAATCACAAAAGCTACTTATCTATCAATAAAAATAAATAAATAAATATTCTGTATTAATAACAATAAAGAAAAAAATCTTATAGTTTCCAAACATCTTTTGTCTTAAATATATATCTTAACATCTAATTGTCATTTTTGTATTTTTTGTATAAGTGCATATAAAGTTATGAAAGCCGCAATTTTAAGAGCAAAATCTAGTTATAGGTTTTTATTTTTTCCCATTTTAAATTTCAAATTATTTTTTTTACTAAAAATAATCAAAGAATCAATATTAAATGTTGATTTCAAATCAAATATATATGTATATTTTTACTAGCAGTTTACAATTACGCGTAGATTAACATCACATGAGTCTTATGTCAACGCCATACATTTTCGTGTAAGTTATTTATATTATTTTTATTCTGCGGTTTAGGATAGGAAGAAATAGCTGATTAAAACTTGACGAATATACGTTTATTTCTTGAGAAGACGAAGAAAGAAAGCATCAGAAGGTTTTAAAGCTTTTAAAGCTTTTTTTTTTTTTTTTTTTTTTTTTTTTTTTCCTTTAACTTGTGGTCGGTGAACGGCACATAAGAAATAGAAAAACAAGAGAATGAATTTAACGTAAAATGCGTTTCTTTTTGAGATATTATTACTTTAAGTGTGGGAAAAAAGATGAGAATTTAGAATATATAATATGTAATACAGGACAATGTCATGTCTAAAAATATATACTTCTAGAATAGTGGGGTTTTTTTTTCGCAAATAGATTCAAAACTAATTGCATTTCGTGTAAGATTTTGTTTAGTGCAGCGTTCGTCAGCATCAAAAGATTCAGAAGATTTTAGATGTTTTTGTACCAGAAATTTCGAAAAATACTGATCGCTATAACTGAAGATAGAATTAATTTTCATTAAATAAGACAAATATTGCTTTACAAAAATTCTGTTAAAAGGTGCTTGAAAGTACTTGAAGCGTACCAACCCTGTAGTGCTATAAAAAAAAATCATAAAAGACAACTAGTTTTAGTACTATAAAGAAAATTTTGACATTTGCATCAATCGCTGTTGCAAGGGGTAGAAATATTCCTCAATTTGAAATTTTAAAAACTATCACAGTGAGTGAGAAAGTATTGCATCATTTTAGAAGGAAATCCCTTAATATATCCGGCTAGCCATATTTAAAGAATGAAATGTTTCATCCTCAAAACATAACCCGCCAGACAAAAGTTTTTTTTCTTTTTTGCCAGCTTTGACAAAACGAAAACGAATAACACAATATTATCCATATAAATTAATACAAATTAACATTAAGTCGTTGCATACACTTTGTAGTGTTCCCGGATATAATCTTCAAGTGTTGTCTACTTCTGTGTCTATCCCGCCTTTATATCGACGACAGCTTATAAGAGACATTTGGTTTCAAGCACACAAATCAGATATATGTATTCAATACATAAATAAACTAAGTGAATACGATTTAAAATCACAGAACTTCACATTCCGCATAAAACGAATTAAAATGTACGCGTACATAACAACAAACTTTCAGTTTGAATTGCAACGTATACCAAGATCAAACGAAAGACATCTAAAACGCATGCGCAACTGAGAGTGCCACATAGTGGTTATTACGTAGAAAGAACGGAATGAATAAAACGTCTTAAGACACGTTTGAAGCAACTAAGTGTCTTAAAATAAGACATTTGCAGATGTTTTAGACACTATTCTCGGTTCATTTACATCATGATCATAATAAGACACTTATATGTCTTTAATTAAAACATCTATGATGCCTTAATTTTTAGATTATGACACTTAAGTGTCTGAAATTTTTTCAGTCACATATGTGTCTAAATTTAAGACGTCTCTATTTGCAGTATGTGTCTGCATCTAGTGGAACAGTAGGGAATTTTTATAAAACTCATCTGATATATAGTATTAAACATAACTTTGTGTTTCAGAAGTTGTTCCACTAAATAAAAACACAGTTATTCATAGCAGTAAGTCAGACATCTGATTTTTTATTATTACTAGATGTCCTTCTGTTGCTCTGAGGCAACGATATAACGACAAAATAGTAAGAGGGTGGTAACTATTTATTCTTATTCCAACATTTCGGCCGGTTTGTAGAGAAGTAACATTTATATATAAGTTATACCTCGAGTCACAACACAAAACGATTCTCCAACAAGAATCTTGGTCATAACCATTATCAGATCAATGTTGTACCAGTATTTGACCATCCATTGAAAAATTTTGCTATATGCAATACTAATACTGCTAAAACGTACGATACTTGGGAAATGGAAACATTTACAATATAACACCAATACATTGGATATACATATCCAATTTAATCTAAATAAATAATACTAATTTCTTATTGTAAAGATTTAAAATATTTTATTCCAACAAATCAATATTGGGGAGAGTATTAATAGCCAATATTGCTAAATACTATTTACACTCAATTTATCACCCAATATTGACCCACACTGTAAAAAAAATCAATGTAACTTTACAGCAAAAAATGCTGGCAATATGGGTGCCAGCAAATTTTGCGGTAAATTTACAGCAATTTTGTTTATCACGGATAAACAGCAAATGTGTAAATTTACAGCATTTTTTCAGTTAATTTTACAGTAATTTTGTTTTTGAGATTTTACAAGTCTGTATTATATCAGCATTTTTTGCTGTTAATTTTACAGCACTCTTAACAAAATAACTGTAAATTTTTAGCTTTTTTTTTTTTCTTTTTGTAGATATGTATTTGTATTTTTAACCCCTCCCCCCGTAATGTTAATTCACATTGATTTTCTCTTTTTTTTTTTATATTATGACCATTTTTTAAAGACAAATGGTACTAAGTATTATCTTTATGTCTACTTATATCATTGTTTTAATAGCATTCTTATATAATAAATTTTGTTATACTCATGTAAGATACAAACTTCGCACGATAAAGTAAAAGAAGAAATAAAATAAAAAAAGACACCGAAAAAGCTATAAATAGAAAATTTTAAACTATTGTAACTCATTGTATAGAATATCCCATATGTCAATTTAAAATATACTGTGTATTATAACATACATTGAAGACATTAAAAATATCTAATTTCAGCTTCTAGTTGCGGATTATACTTATTATTGTTAGATAATGGACAAAAGCAAAATGCGATCTGCTGCGATAATAGTGAGCAAACTCTTGGAATTTTTTATCGATTAATAAAATAGTGTTACATATTACACATAAATGGTTTGAACATTACATATAAAAAAATGAAAATAAATGCGCGTAAAAATCTAGGACCTATAAAATCTGAATATCTCTCACGGAAAATAAGAGCATTGGTAGTAAAGTTGTCTTTGATAATTTGAAAAACTTTAGATTAATAACATTAAATAATTTAAATATTTAAATAAGTACAGAAAGTGAACTTAAAGCTTTTGGAGAATAATGAAAATTATATGATTTATATTATTAGTAATTATATTTACACTCCGATAAACTGGAATTTTGGAAAATATATAATAAGCAAAACAAAACATATTTAATAATATAATGAGGATTTTTTGTTATCTGGGACCGAGACACAAAAGTATAAATAATGACAAAGTCCTTTAAGAAAAAAATAATTTAAAAAAATCTGAATTTGAACAATTCTCTTTTGTTATAATTTAAGAGAAAATATTTAATATTTATACAAATGATTCAAAAGCTATTGTTGTTACTCAGCGTTTATATACATGTGGTCAAATACGAAATTTGTATCTTACATTATATAATAGAACTGGCTATCTAATAGTTATTAAATCAATGATACAAATAAACATAAAAATAAAACTTACTATGAATTTTTAAAATATATAGTATCCAGTTTCATGTTTGTGTATCCAAAAGCGCCACTTTGAATTGCAGTAATAAGCACTTATTCAGAAAGACGCTAACAATCGAACGAGGCCAAAGCTAGTAATAACCCGCTTTGGTTGACGCTGCCTGTGAATATCTCGTTTGGAATGTTGTTTGGGCGATTTTGGCGGCGTTAAAATAACAGCAGTTTATTGTAAATCAATACTGAAATTACAAAAACGCTGTATTCTCATGCTAGTGAAGCGATTCACAGCGAAATTGGCTGTGATTTTTCCCGTTTTTTTTTTTTTTTTTTTTACAGTGCAATATCTGCGCAATATTGTACAAAACTATGCTAATGATGTCAATACAAACCTGGGTTTAACTTTTTAATGAAAAAAAAAATATTCTAAAAACTTTTCAATATTGGTGAGACTATTTGTTGCTTATATATTTTTATAGATATTTTATTCATCATTCTAATATCTGCACAATATTGTACAAAAAAGATCTATAATATTGCTAGCGTTTTAACCAATATTAAGTCATTGTTGATTTATAATACATGCCTACAAAATTTCCATATTACTTTGAGGCACAATAAGATACAAAATGTCGCCTTTATCCCTTAAAACAGAATAAATAGTTTAAATATTTGAATGGGTATAAACTCGTTAAATCAACAAATAAAAATAAGTGAACTGAAAACTATTTTTTTGATATTTTTATTTATTTTTCGTTCGTAATAACCTCTCTTCCTCCTATACAAAGAGAAACTTTCTAACTCTTCTAAAATATTGAATTGTCTTCTTTGAAGACTTGGGTTAATTATCATATTGCGTGCAAAAATATTCTTGCTGTTCTTTTCCCTAAAATAAGCACAAAATATGAACTGCCGAACATATTTTAAAAATAAAGCTGAAAATGATTTATTAATGACAGATAAATTAGATATTATTTACTTCTTTAAATACAATATTTGAAGAAATTGAAATCATGGATTATTATTTTTTTTTTTTTTTTTTTTTTTTTTTACATTGTATTGAATTAAATGTTTGATTTATCAGTGATATCTTAAAGACAAGAGGATAACAAACAGGGTTAATCAAAGCACTATTTTTCATTTAAAAATCGATAAAGAATAACTCTCAATCTGTATACAGCTTTTTTTTTAATTAACTGGAAATTTCAGTTTGAAAATTTAACAAATATAAAAATACAAATTGTTGTGTTTAATTCGCGTTTCAAACATGTTTTTAAAGTTTTAAAGATTAAAAAAAAACATGATTCGAGCTCAAGGTTTAATTTTTTTTATTTGAAATTACGTTTTATTTCATAATATAAATATGTGATATATTATACCGCATTTAATTATTAATATAAAATTACCTTAAAATAGAATTACAGAATCTATAATTAATTTTAAAAAAACTTTAAATACCTTTAACATATCGTTAAGGGTGTTTAAAGTGTTTCATTACATCAATTTTCATCACATTCATGGATCAGTGTCACCTCTATGCTACACGAATGGCATAGAGGTGAGATACCAAAATTTAAGCCTAATATTTTCTAAACTGTGCACAACGTTCACATATGCTGCTTGAATATAAAATTAAACAGAGAAATTGGAAGGTATTTATATACAGGGGTCTCCTATTTTTAAAACTAAGTTAATTAATGTGGCCATGGATTTGACATCCTATAAAAGTATACTATGGTAATTAAAAATTTTAAATAAAACCACATGAAATAACAACTTATCAATCATGCTTCAGAAATGTTACATCCAACAAATGTCCTCCTTTATTTAATTTTTATTCCAAGTTCAAGATTATGCTGGCATATAGTATATTTTTACATAAACTATAACTGATATTCCGTGAAGTGGATCTAATTCTAGGGACTGAAGTGTCTTGGACTACAATTTTTTTTTTTCAATATATTTTTTCAAAGTTTTCTTTTAAAAAGTAAACAAAGTACATTCATTTTTTAATTTCATATATTTTATACGGTTCTTTTTCTTCATCTTATGGGACACAGTTATGTTTTAAGTGAAAACAGGCATGGAGGGACATACCATGGAGGTGATATTTAGTATGATTTTAATCGATTAAAAGAGTTTTAAATTTCAAATTTATTCTAAACTGTTTTTAAATATAAATTTTAGATGCACCTTCATAGATCATCTAATTAATTGAACAAACATTTCGATAAAAGTACAAAAAATTGATTAAACTCAAATTTCCTCTTAATTTCAAAACTAGCCATATCGTCGGTACCATGTTAAACTATCCAATGTGAAAATAGCCACTTTTCAGGAGGGCAAAAAAACTGTTTTAATTGTGGATTCAAAATCAGCGTCAAGCACAATTATTATGTTTTTCGGGTGCTGTTTTATATCCTATTTAAGAATGCTACTGAGATAAATCATTTGAATAATTTTACTCGCCAAAAAAATCACATTGGATAGTTTGATATGGTATGTTTATTCAGCTTCGTTGTACTTTTTCATCTTCAAACTATCCAATATGCCAAATTGGATAGTTTGACTTGTAAAAATTTTGTGCTTTTCCCAGATTCACCATTTCATAGTAGCAAATGTGCGTATTCAATAGTTTAATTAGTAAAAATTTTGGTATTTACAAATTCAATATAAAACTCCTAAGACTTTTCTTTAATAATTTTAATAACGAATAAATAAGCTTATTTTTAAAAATTTTGTAAATTTTATAAAATATAAGAAAACAAAAATATCTCAAATAAAAGGGTGGGCAACAACGAGCATTTCATACCCGTAATTATAAATAGTATACTTTGCGCTATTTACTCTAAGAAACTCATGGGCAGTTTTCTACTACTATTTTCGAATAGAAATCTTTTATTTATTTAACCCCCTTAAAAGAAAATTGGAACAAATGACTTTGAAGAAAATTTGGAAGAAATTCATAATAGGCTCTTTTAATAAAATAATTGCAAATGTTCTCCCGAACGTGGGGAATGATAAAGATGTAATCCCTTTCCTCAATACTTTCTTGATCGTTAAAAAGCTTTTATAACTTTTGGTTTACTTTTTTGTCATCTCACCGTGCTCTATCTCTCGTAAATATACTCGGATTGCCTATAACTTATTTATGTTTTTGACGTTTACTATGGTATGCCCGGTACTAAAAATGAAGCGTGTAGCATTTATAGGTCATTTACAGGGACACTCAAAAGAATCCCGTTACATTACGCTTAATGGGGGAAAGAAACGTTGGTGGTTTAGTTTAATTATTTTACACTATTTCAAACATAATGAAATTTACATATATTACTGAGGTGCACAGCAACATGCCTACGTTAGAATATGACGTGTATAACAGTTATCGTTCATTTACAGGGACACACAAACTGTTTCGGTTAAAGATCAGTCTATTAGCAATAATTGCTGGAAATGTGGTTTTTATTATGGTATGCGTTTTAAAACGATGTGCATATAATGTGATATGCATAAATTCTATAGCTTGTATACACGACTACGCAAAATAATTCGTTAGCATTACTAAGTATGATTCTAAATTGCTTAAACGTAGTTTTTAATTGTGTTCTGCATTTCAAAGCTGAACTATAGTTAGTATATGAGATGTTTGAGGAATATAAGTAAAATCATATCGAGGGCCACGCAAAAAATTAAAAACATGGACAATTATGGATGACAATTTCTGGAAGTATCATTTTAGTAGTTTTTTGCGACTTTTAGCTTGCATTAAATTTTTAGCTTATTTTGTGGCATGTATACAGGGTGTCCAGCGAATAAGACCCTGATTTCAAAATTAAATATCTCAAAAACAAAGATCAATAGAATTATGCGGTAAACGGTAGCTTTATTAGCTAAGCTGTAAAAATGTTGTACAGAAGTTGCAAAAATTAGTTGCAAAAACCGCTAACAGATGTCGCTGTAATCGCAATGCCTATAAATTGTGTTTTGAAGTCGAGAGCCCTAACGTCTGATTCCTATATGGCTTCCTATGGAAGAACGAAAATTGGGAAAGACCGCTTTTTCTTCGGGGTGATGTGCAAAAGTGGAAGCATCTCGTCACAGAATTATTGCACCAGCTTCAATTTTAGGGAATTTCAATTAATAGAATTTTCAATAAAAAGTTTAGCAATCATTATATAAGAACTTAAAAAATATTTTATTTGGGTAATGTGCAGAAGCGGAGCCATGTGTTGACAGAATTGAGATTTGTTTCAAATTTTGTTATAAGCTACTTCGGTCCGAATACCAATATCTCTGTGGTATGTTTTTTAAACTGTGAAAAAAGTTTGAATAAAAAAATCCAAAGTCTCTGGTTTTAAAATTTAATTAAGCTAAAAGAAACCCCTTTTTTACAAATCATTGAGCATTTACAATAATATAATAAATCATATTTCAAATCACAATTCATAAATCATTTTTTTTTAATTGTAGAGAATAGTTTGAATGAAAAAATATAAAGTTTCTATTTTTAAAAACTTAATTAAGTTAAAAAAGTAATTTTAATTTTAAAAACTGGTTTTCATTTTTTTATCATTGAGCACAGAAATATGGTGCAGCTTCTAGCGATAGGATCCGAAGTGTTCGAAAGGCATGCAGCATCCAAAATACCTTTGCTTTGGCGTTGATGATTGACTTATCATCAATTCCTTTTAAAAAAGAAATAATTTAACGCATAATTTCTGTCTCTCAAATTTTGTTTACAAAGAAAAGAAATATATGTGTTGTGCTAAAACCAAAGTATTATGCCGTGATTTAAAAATAAATCAAAAGCGAAAAATTACTTTTTTATTTATAATAATTCAGGTATAAACAATAATACCAAAATATTATGCCGTGATTTAAAAATATAAAAAATAAATAAAAAGTACAAAATTATTTTTCTAAATATATGCATTTTGATTTAAATAATTATATGGCATTAAAGATTGAATTTAATGAAATATTTAAAAAATTCTTATAATGATTTCTAAACTTTTTATTGAAAATTCTATTAATTGAAATTTTCTAAAATTAAAGCTGATGCAATAATTCTGTGACCAGATGTCTCCATTTCTGCACATCACCCCAATGAAAAAATGGACTTTCTCAATAGGGAGCCATCTAGGAATGAGACGCGAGGGCTCTCGATTTCGAAGCAGTTTACAAGTATTGCGATTACAGCGCCATCTGTTAGCGGTTTTTGCAACTAATTTTTGAAACTTCTGTACAACATTTTTACAGCTTAGCTAGTAAACAAACCGTTTACTGCATAATTCTATTGATCTTTGTTTTTGAGATATTTAATTTTGAAATCAGGGTCTTATTCGCTGGACACCCTGTAAAAATCTGTAGTTAATATACAGGGTTGTACAAAAAAATTCAGTTATGCTCGTCTATTAGTAGAAATTACTGAATGTGAATTTTCAGCCTATTATACTTTTTAACACTTTCCAACAAGGTTGAAAAGTGTTTATGAATTCGGTTTGTCTGTCCACGCTCTAACTCACATAAATATACTCGGATTTTCATACAATTGAAAAATGTTAATGGTGCTTACAATGGCATGTTCAGTATTGCATTAGAAGTTTGTAACGTTAATAGTTCATTTACAGGGGCACTTAAAAGATTTCCATTAGATTATGGTATGTTGGGGAAAAATCGTTTGGAGAGTATTTTAATGACATTACGCTATTTCAAATGCATTAAAACTGATATAAATCACTGAATTTTATTACAAGAAGATTGCAATAGAGCAGGGCATGCATTCATAGCATTTCTAGTTCATTTATAGGGATATACAAAAGAAATCACTTACAGTAACTGTCTGTGAGCAATAATTGCTGGAAATGCGTTTTTGAATTTCGGTATGTGCTTTTAAATTTAACGATTTTTTTTTTTTTTTTTTTTTTTTTTTTTTTTTGCATGCTGTATAAAAAAACTATACCTCGTATACATGGCTGCTCAAAAGAATTGACTAAAAAACAATTACCGTCCATAGCCTGAAAAAGTACTCGAATCAGTTTGTGAAGTCCTGTAAATGATCTATAGATTTGTATATAACCTAGATAGTATACGACAATTTAGTTTAATTAGAAAACGCGTAACGCAATTTACACTTTCAACCTTTAGAAATTTCCGCCAATAAACGGAAATATGCTCGAACTTCTTGTATAGCCATCTATATTATCTACAAATTTTTATACATGTTACGTAATATGGTACAATTTAATTCAAGCAAAAAATTATTATAAACACACTTCCAGAAATTACCAGTCATAGCCGGCAATGTTTTCAGTTCTTTGCATAGCCCTGCATGTTAAGAATTTTTATTAGGATTTTGTATTAACATATTTTAGTATAGTAAAAAGAAATTATAGACCGAAATTGCATAACTCAATTAAAAACCTTCTTTAAGAAATTCACGCCCATACAAAGTAATGCTTGTAAATTCTTTTGTACAGCCCTATATATGATATATAGAATTTATACGCACCACGTAATATTCAAATAGTTAAAAACACATACTATAATTGAAAACGCACTTCAAACAACTATCTCTAATAAACAGCAATGTAACCGAATTCTTTTTTTTTTCTTTTTTTTTTTTTTTTTTTTGTCCTTGTAATAAATTAACGATAACTGTCATATTATGCAGTAAGCAACATATAATGCAAATCACTTACGAATGTGAATTTCACTTTATTTGAAATATTTTAACTATATTAAAATATGCTTCGAACATTTTTTTTTTTTTTTTTTTTTTTTTTTTTTTTTTTTTACCATAAATCATTAGAGAGCAATATTCCTTTGCATGTACCTGTAAATAATAGTAAATGACTTGCACACCCTATTCTGCATAAAACATGATGTAATACACTTGATAAATCCATATCAATTTCATTATGTTTTAAATATCGTAACACCATTAAAAGATACCGCTCTTTTTCCCTATTGAGTGTAATGTAACGGGATTCTTTTGAGTGTCCCTGTAAATGAATAAAAATTCTCACGTTCCATTTTCCATAGAAAACATACGTATAGTAAACGTCAAAAAGTATGCCAATTGCTTTAAATTTCAATCCATAAATAACAAAGTTTTTGTCTTCATTAATAAAAAGGCTAATCTTCCTGATAAAAAGGCTATTTTCATATTGGATAGTTTGACATGGTACGGATGCTTAAAAAATGAAAAATATCCAAACATTTGCGGCAAAGTATCGAATATGCCATATTGGACAGTTTGACATTGTAAATTTTAGAAAAGTTGCATATTGGATACTTTGAAATAGTCATTATCTAAGTTTCTAAGCAAGCTAGACTTGGCGATTTTGCTTAGTACGTATCATGCACAGTACAAGAAAATGGCACAAAATATGAAAAATGCATTTTTTCATATTGGATAGTTTGACATGGTAGCGATGATATGATGGTTGACTGATAACCCGAATAATTATTATTAAGTTATTAAATTACTAGCTGTCGTAGCAACACAGCCGCTAATCTATGTGTTGCATTTGCACTGTATGAGATGTTTCGATTTGGGAAATTGGCTGAAAATTACGCTTCGCAAATTACGTGATTTTAATTCAATTATAGTTGAATGTCTTTATAAGGGAATGACGATATACGGGCATTAAAATTGAATTGGTCGAGAGTATTTTTGATATAAATTTGGCGAGCTTGCCAATGTTCCCAAGCTAACATTCCTCTGCCTGTCTATCTCGTAGAAGTGAACTCGCCCAGGTGAGTATCGCCAAGTTCTGTAGTTCAGTTGTTAATGATTTGGGCCAAAACATCCAACCTGAGCATACGACCTATGCCTAGGATATCGAAGATAGCAATGGCCCAGCCTGTACATATGTTCAGACAAGATTTTATCAGAATCTATTCATCTACATAAAACAAATTCGGAAAATGATACTACATAAGGATAGACAATATGAAAGTCATTCAGCTTTATGGCAATAATTATGGTAATTGTAGATATTATAGTATTGTAGAAGTAAGTCACATGAATATATTAATATATTTTATTTACATTTCCTTATCTTAAAAAGAATGTAAATTAATAATCATTAAATAATTTATACAAACGAAACAAACACATACACTGGTGTGCAAAAATTAAGGACGAGAGGTTTTTTCGAATGTAACGTCGTGCAGATGTATTCCACATCGACCGAAATCATACCATAAAATCTCCAAGATGTGAAAATATGGGACAAGTGATAAAAAACATCTAAACAAGGAATCAAAAGGGTACAAAAGTATTTTATTGAAAAGGACACTTGGAGCACAACTGCAGATAAGACAGAAACGTCGATCTAAAAGGCACCTGGCAGGAAAAATTATGTCTCTAATAAGGCATATGGTCACCACTGACTGCGATGCAGGATTTACAACGCCTGTCTATGCTGAGGACGAGGTTGTCAAGGAGCTGTTCAGGCACTTAGTCTCATTTCTCTTATAACGCCAATTGCAGCTGCGGAATCGTTGCTGGCGCCTGGTCACGTGCTGCCAACCATCTCCCGAGATGGTCCCACACGTGTTCTATGGGATTTAGGTCCGGAGACTTCGTAGGCCAATCCATGCGTTGAATATCTTCACTCTCCAAGAGCTCTTCGACAGCCGCTGTACGATGAGGGGAACGTTGTCGTCCATGAAGAGGAAGTTCGGACCCACAGCACCTCTAAACAGACGCACGTGAGGCAAGAGAACCTCGGCGCAATAGCTGGCACCAGAGACTGAACCTCCTGGGAAGACGTGGAGCTTCGTACGACTACCAAGCATGATACCACCCTAAAAAAGAACACCGGCACCTCCAAAACGCTCCATTTGATGATTTTGGAAGGGTGATTACATGTTCCATGCTCTTTCCAGATGTGTATGCGTCTGCTCGTCAGACTAAATCGGCTCTCATCTGTTAAGAGCACTCGACCCCACTCCCGTTGTGTCCTGCTCTTGTGTTCCTGCCACCACAGAAACCGGCGTCTCCGATAAGCAGGCGTTAATGGTACACACCGTACTGATCGTCGTGCGTATGGACCACCTTTTTGCAGCCTCCTTGCCACGGTAAAACGTGATATTCGACGTCCAGTAGTCTGCTTCGTCTGCCTTGCGATTTCTCCAGATGCCTGCCGCCTGTTTCTTTTTGCTTGTAGGACAATATAACGGTCTTCCGCTGTTATTGTTGCTCGTGGACAACCACTGCTGAATACTCGGACATTTGTTCCTATCGTTTGAAATGCACTCCAGGCTCGTGAAACGATGCTGTGAGCTATCCCAAACTCTTCTGCCACTCTTGTCACACTTCGAACATCTTCTAACCTCCCAATGACACGACCTCGTGTAAGGTTATCAGATGACATCTCTTGGATTGCATCTTGGCCATATCATGCAATAATAGCAAAAAACCGTCGTTGAAATCACAGTACACCGTGCAAGAGATTTCACTGAATTGCTGAACGTCCACCGCCTCTGTGCTTTATCCCCTTAGGACCACCTCCCTTTACGTCATATGCCATATATGCGCATTCCTATTGAATTTGTTCCAGGTCTATTTCCTAATTGATCTTTCATTTAGTTCTGTTGCCTTTTTCGGCTTTTATGCTAATGTATCTGCTCCGTCCTTAATTTTTGCACACTAGTGTAGATATTTGTTCACCAATTCGGACATCTGGCGACATCCCATTATTTCCCTTTTTCTTTCTGTCTTTCTTTCGTTTTTTTCCACAACGATGGAGCAATTTAGTCATTAGCATTACAGAAATTCCATTAAAAATTGATATATGGGAAACTAATTTAACTTTGAAAGTTTCGACAGTTTCGAGATTATGACATCCTTGAATGCTTACGCATCACTGATATATGTTTAACCCGTATTTCAGCCAATTCTCTGAGGAAGAGTACTGAAATACCTACACAAAGTTGGATTTTAATACAATAAATTGCAGTGTTCACCTCAGGATTATGATATTGAATCAGACACAGTAATTAAGAGCATTAGAGATGTTTTCTTCAAAATCGCATTCACTTTTTTCATTTTCATTTTTTTCTCTTTTAAATAAATATTTGATATTACAAGTTTTAAGGATGTTCTCAATCATTTTTTAACCCTCAAGAATGTATTCTTTACGTAAATGTATTGTGATATCGGCACTCGAGTAGGTAACCATGATTCTTAAAACGATCACCACAGCTCATAAAATAATTTAATTCAAACTCCATCCAATTAAATACAAATTAACTTTAATTAAATAACAAAAGAAAATTATACACAGTACTGTCGATTACAAGTAGTTCCCTATATGAGAACACAAAAAGCCAGATTTCTGGATTTAGCCTAGCATCACGTTCCGCCACCTGCAAAAGTTAAAAAAACTAACTCCGTCAAGTCGGAGCTCTCTAGCAGACAAACCAACTTATCGCTGTCCGAAGGACTGTCTGCCTCCTTTTTCCTCAATTCGCACTCGGGGGTCGTACGAACCGGTCTCTTGGTTCGTCTCGGAAAGCCCACAATCCCCTTATATGAGCTGGGAATCCCTTCTTTTGTCCTCTCTCAAAGAACGGAATTTCTTTTCAGGCAAAAAACGCTGTTTCAATGGGCCAGTTATTGCAGCTCTTTCCCCCTAAAGAATTTTCATACGGTACATACACTTATGAAAATGTAGATTTCGAACAAGGAACTGAGCCCCTCACTCTTAACTCACTAAATTTGAGAGGTCACAACACCTAAGCAACATTTGTAAGTGCATATGAAATTCTGATGTATTAATGTCTAAACACACTTTAATTTTCTATGCAAGGTTCATACAGACAGACGCGCGTGTACTCAGTTTTGAACTACTCATCATTATCTTCATGGATTTAGCTTCTAAATTCTCACCTCAAATAATGAAAACACTTTTATGATTTAATTTAATAAAACAGATTCGATATTTATCAGAGTTCAACACATGACACACTGCGATCCTCGAACATACTGGAAATACACAAAATACACACAATTACTAAACAAAAAAATATCACAATACTCGTAAAAAGAAATACCAATGCATGAATCACCTGGCTGGATTATAATACTCACAGAACATCACTACTCTCGCTTCTGTTCATCCCGTCGGGATTTCTGCGAAGCTTTGTAGGTCTATGTTTGACCTCGAAGTTGAGTGGCTGTAAATACAATGCTCACCTAGTCAATCTGGCATTTTCCCCAATCGTTGTTTTTAAATCTCAGAGGGTTGTTGTCTGTTTGAAACACCAACTGTTGCCCATCCAGATAGTGATTCAGCTTTTTCAGACCGTACATAATTGCCGCTAATTCTCGTTCAATAGTGCAGTAGTTCTGCTCGCCCTAGAAAACTTCTTAATTAATTACAAAATGGGATGCTCCACCCAATATCGAACCTGTGGCAGGACAATACCAGCAACATATAAATTTGCGTCGGTCTGCACAATAAACTCCTCGCTATAATCAAAGGTATGCAAAACAGGACTCTAGATCATTTTACCTTTTAGTTCCTGAAAAGCCTTTTCACAATCCTCACCCCACTCCATCCTTTCTTTCTTTGCCTTCCATTTCAAAATATTAGTTAAATGAACCGTAATTACTGCATAATCTTTTATATATCGGGAATAGTAGTCGGTCATTCCCAGAAATGCCCTTACTTAAGTCTTAGTCGAGGGCGTTGGAAATTCCTGGATTTTAACTTTTACGTCACTGAGGGACTTCTTCCCAGAATCTACCACATGACCCAAAAACCTCACACTATCCTGTGCAAACTTACACTTTGCAAGTTTCACTGTTAAGCCGGCCTCTGACAAACGCTGCAGAACCTCAGCGATGTCCTTCATGTGACTCTCCCATTTAAGTGAAAACACCACAATATCATCAATGTATGGCCAGGCAAAAAATTCCAGACCACCCTGAACTCTAGCTATCAATTAGTAGAAGTAGAAAGGGGCGTTCAGGAGACCGAACATCCATAATGTTAGGCAAAAATACGCTGAAAGTTGTCACAACGGCTGCGTACCTTTGGCTCGTTTTGGCCAGTGGTATCTGGAAATAATCTTTGGTTAAATCCATTACCGTGATGAAAGTTACAGAACTCACCTAATCTATAACCTCCTCTATATTGGGGAGTGGGAATATCTCCATTAGAGTCTTCGCATTTAATCTCCGATAGTCTACACAGGGACGAAAATCCATTCCAGAAATCTCCACCAAACTCATGAGGGACGTAAAATTGGACTGCCCTGTTTCAATTACTGCTAAATCCAATAATCTCCTAATCTCCTCCCTCAAAATTTCTCTCTCCCTAGGTGACATTCTGTAAGGTTTGGTCCTCATCAGCGTCTAATCTATCAATTCGATATCCTTTTCTACCAAATGAGTACGTACAGGATCTGATGAAAATACTTTTCCATTTCTCTCTATAGCCTTCTTGGAATTATTTGGATTTCCGTCGGTTATTTCTCCAGCTCGCTGTTGTTCCCTTTTTCGTATAAGTCAATTTGCGTGGGGTTTGGTAGGGGACAAGAAATCTCTCTATCTTCTTCCACCTCTTCCGTATCTATGTCAATCGCCAAATTAACAAGTTCAAGTGGCTTGTAATAAGGTTTCAATAGATTCAGATGGTAGATAGTCGCCATTTTTTGCTTCTCTGGCAAGTCAAAGGAGTAGTTTCCAAAATCACCCCCGTGGCAGTTTCCGTCCTCATCCAATTTATGGTCATCTTATGGGACTTTGAAATTGCCAGAACTTTGCCACTGTCCCCGACCTTGAATTTTCGAGATACTGCATTCCGATCGTACCACACCTTCCTCTTACCTTGACGTTTCTTCATACGCTTAACTGCCAAATCCTCACACCTTTCCAACCTATTCTCAAGTTTAAAATGTAATCTACACACATTTTGATACGCATTTTCTTGACCCATCCAATTCTCATTAACTGCAATGTGCAGCATACGAAAGTTTTACCCATGAATCAGCTTGTCAGCACTAAACCACGTTTCTTAATGTGTTACAGTTCTTACAACAAACAACGCCATAGGCAAAACCCCTTCCCATTCAGGACCTGACTCGAGACATAAGATTTTAGTTACTTTCTTCAAATGAACCTTTCCACGCTGTTTGACACCGTATTTCAAACTGAGCTATGCGACACCGTTATACCAAATCGATTAAAGAATTCTGTAGTTAACTCGCTGGTAAATGACCTTCCTAAGCATTGTTGCCAGATTGGGGACTTTTTTGTCCCCAGATTGTTGATTGTCACCGCTTTTTTGAAATAGAAATATTAGACCTATTTAAAAATAGATTAAAAATTCTGAAAAATAAGCGAATTATACTATTTTTAAGTGGTGACAGTCAAATAATCTGAATCAAAAAATTCCCCAATCTGACAACACTGTTCCTAAGGCACATTGCACATCTATCGAATAGCCCATCTTAGCAAATATCATCAATAATGGATCTGGAAGTGATGTTTTCACCAGGAATAGCATAAGGGTATTTAGAAACGAGCAAATGGATGTAATTAAGTACCGGTTGTGAAAAAAAGTAAACACCCCTACTAACTCCTCAACATTTCGAAGCTGTTAGACTTGAAGTGCTGGGTTCGATCCCAATCGCGCCGGTCGGCCTAATCGTTGGGAGTTTTCGTGGTTTTCTTCGAACCATATATTTCCATGTGTAAATACGGGTTAGGTTCCCTTAGAAAGACCCCCACGGAGGGCACCCTCCCTAGAGCCTATATCCCTTGAGTAGATAATCGGCCGTCAAAAAATCTACCAACCAACCAACCAACCAACTTCTCAACAAATTATCGTGGAAGAAAGTTACTGGTACCAAACGATCGGAAATAAATTATGTATATAAAATTTGCTTAGGGGTCATCTACATATTAAAACGAACCCAAACTTCATTTTTTTCAATAGCAATACACAATTTTAACAAAATATTTCAAATCTTCGATTCAAACTATGCCTAGACACCAAATTTCAAGTCATTTGAATGATAAGTTTTTGAATTATAAACATTCAAAATTTAGTGCTTCTAATGTTAAATTGCATTTTCATATTTTTATTAATATCTCCTAAAATTATACTCCTAATGTGCTAATTTTTTGTGTAGCAATAATACTAAAATACCCAAACATAAATACGTTGAATTTGCGATTTTTATAATTTTATGATATGAATTATGAATTATGAAATTGATATTTGAAAAAATTATGAATTTCGACCTACAATTTTTTTCATGGATTTAGATTTATTAAGTCTTGCTTTATGGAAATCCAAAATTTCACATTTTTCTTCCAAGTAATTTTAAAATTATGCTTAAAAATGGCAAAATGATGGTTTAAAGGGCCGTCTATGATAGATGTGACTAGATATTTTGAAATTTCTTATGCTATTCTCTAATCTAGCAGTCTTCAATGACTGCTTGAGTGGCGCTTAATATGCCTTGATCAAGAACTTCAATTTGGATACAGCCCCTAAAATGCGCCCATTTTAAAATAATTAATTTCTCGGAAACTTATCATACGAATTGCATAAAAATTTGTTTTTAGGCTAATTTATGATGTCAGAATTGTGTACTGCTATTGAAAAAAACAAAGTTATGGTTCGTTTTAATATGTAGATGGCCCCCTAAGCAAATTTTATATACATAATTTAAAAGTAGACTTTATTACCAATGGTGTGGTACCAGTAACTTTCTTCTACGATAATTTTTTGCAGAGTTAGTAAGGGGGTGTTTACTTTTTCTTTTCCACGACTGTATTTATTTTTTTCACTGCTAGTTTGCAAGGGAGCGATCGGATCCAGATTTATTTTGGAAAAGCTTTCGAAATTATCGGTAACAACTTTAAAAGGTCCTTATACTTATCTCGACTATTACCTACCTTTTGACATGGATCTCAAGTTTTAACATAATTATCAATATCGTGATAACTGTAATAATGAAGGGACTATGACTAAGACATACCCAAATGTCCTGATACCTGCTCATGACGCAAGGTTAGCACATCTCCTCGATACATTTCCGGCACACATAGCTGCACATTTTCATCACCTCTCCTGGATTGAAACATCCGCACAAGCTTACCATCTCTAATACAATTTTTTTCATTACGTTATACTTGCTTTCTCGCACAACTGATTAAGTAAAGAGCAATTTGTCTGCTCTTCCTTAAATTTCTCCGCCGATACCTTCTCCAAACCTGACTCTATCTCCAAGCTTTCCGGAATAGCTATCTCTTCCTCTTCATCACCATTACTAGACCCCACATCTTCCTGTTCTCCAACCTCGGAATTCACTCTCAACTTACACAGCAGACATTTCTCTCCCATGTTCTCGCCTTTGACTACACGTTATTATAGCGTTCACCTGTACAGGAATGCATCTTGAGACTTGCATAAGCTCAACCGTTTTGTTTCATAAAAAATATTCTTCTTCTAATTCAGTAGGTTGCACATCTGCCTTAGTAACAACCGTTCCAAAATCTCCCTTAAATGTAATCCTTGCCAATGGCAAACATTTAAATTCCTTATCCAGGGGTTGTTTAACACTAGAACCACCATAGCGGTCGTTTTGACCGTTACTAAATAACAATGTTTCAATTCTAACCAGAAATTTTTTTCTAAAATAAGTTATATATCTGCCACGGAAAAATAAGTTAAATAAATAAGTTATATAATTTTAAATAACAATTGTGGTGTAAAATATTTTTATAACACTTGAGTAAAATTTCCGGCGGTTCTAGTGTTAATCCTACTTCTCCAATTAAATTTTCTTTATCAATTCAGCGACGGTCGCAAAGATCAATTCCAGCACCAGTATCACATAACTAATCTCGTTGTATTCCATTAATTTCTGCTTTTTTGAAATACGGTGTAAAACGCGCTTTCAAACTCACATCTACACCCACATGATTAACTATATTTCCAGACCCTTTACGTTTCAACTCCGGACAATGCGGTCTGGTGTGCCCTGCACGTTTACAGTGCAAACTGACAATACGCTTCTTGCAATGAAATTTATCCTTATTCCGAGAATTTCTACGCACTTGGTCTCTGTTATCAGTCCTTCCTTACTTAACTGCTTACACCCTTTTACTTTTAGCACTATCCTGTTGGTTCCTATAACTAACATATGACTTATTATACCAGATTTTGTTTTCCTAACATTCCCTCTTTCCCTTCCATATGTATCACATTTTTCTGCTAAATAGAACGCTGTCTTAATCTCATCCTATTCATTTAAGGATTTATCCTTAATTTCAAAAGGGGCTGTACGTTTCTTCTGCTTTGTGAACATAAGTTCTTTGAGCTGTTTTCAATAAAGTTTTTTCGGAATTCGGGCAGCGATTTTAAAACTTTTCACGATTTTTTATTGCGATTTTTAGAGGGGTTTTTTGGTTTTTGTGCTTTTTTTTTATCGGGACAGGGCATTGCCGGGTTGATCAGCTATGTATGGAATAAAACGTCAGTTGACAAATCAGTCCTTTTTCTCACTTTGACGCGCTGAAATTTCAGCCTTTTCCGGGATTTGTTTTCGGATATTGCGAAGAGTTTTTAAAAATCTATTCACACTAATTCACTA
The DNA here is from genome assembly GCA_963932465.1 of Maratus speciosus. NCBI lineage: Eukaryota > Metazoa > Arthropoda > Arachnida > Araneae > Salticidae > Maratus > Maratus speciosus. The sequence goes on along the minus strand of OZ010796.1, from coordinate 373,217,054 downwards.
AAATTATTATTAAAGTAGAAATCTGTCTATATTTGAGTTTTATATATAATTAAAAATGGCAACTTAAAAACTGATGGGCCGGAGCTCTTTGAAAAATGAAAGTCAAGCGGTGGGCGCAACTCGCATTCTAATAAATTCTTAGTTCAAAATCTAGCGAAATACGTAGCCACTTTTTTTATGTTCATTTTTAGTGAAATGTCCATTCAATATAAAAATCAGTTATAAAGTCAATATTTACACAACAAACAAAAATTTGAAAGAAAAAATGAAATGTACATCGTCATTACAAAAAAAAAAAAAAAAGAAATGGAAAGAATTATTTTAAAAGGAAAAATCTTTCCACTATTTTCCACGTCACCAATGAGGTAAATTGCGGTAGACTCGTTTTTTAGTGAGTATTTTCACAACCAAATTAAAGTTTAGGAAATCAGTTATAAAGTCAATATTTACACAATAAAACAAAAATTTGTAAGAAAGAATGAAATATACATCGTCATTGTAAAAAAAAAAATTAATTTTTTTTTTAATATGAAAAATCTTTGCATTGTTTTCCACGTCATCCAGGAGGTAAAGTGTAGTAGACTCGCTTTTGTTTGTTTGTTTTTTACAATAAAGCAAAATAGTTGCGACTTAAGATAAAACTTCACGGAAGACAATGTTTTGAGTAAATACCTTATCAGACTGTGACAAAACCTTTCCTTGTTTTCGTCCGTCCTTGACCCAAACACGTACACAGGCTCTAGAAATTGCTCTTGAAAAGGCTACAGACAACATCCCATGTGAAAAAACTGGTTGGCGGAAATAGATTCCAACCTTTTTCAAACTTTGACCCTGAGATTTATTGATAGTCATAGCAAAGGAGAACCTAAGTGGAAACTAGCGGCGGCGTAACTGGAAAGGTAAACTGGTATCCGACTAAGTAAGCAGGATCCTCGGTATGAAAACACGGGTACCTCTCCTATTCCCTGTCAAAATTTCTGTATCTATAACATTTTTCGACAACTTTTTGACTATTAAACGTGTTCCATTCCAGAGACCACTGGACGGATTCAGGTTCCTAAGCAACATAACAATAACGCCAACTTTAAAATTTAACTGATGTGGTGGCATTCCAGAAGATGTTAAACTATTGATGAAATCCATCTGCAAATTGTTTGTTTTTCTTCATCATCACAAAGTATTGTATCAGCACTAAAATAAAACTTCACTTCGCCAGGTACTTTGCGTAAAACGTCCTCATTCAATCTCAAAGAATCCTCATTCTTGGGGCACAAAATGGCTGTTTCGGAAAGATGATCAAGATCAATTTCAGACGAACCAAAAATATCATCCACTATAGAATCCTGCACTGAGCATTATGGAGATATTTCAATAATATCTTCTCCGAGTTCATAATCATTAGTCAACCGACCAACCCCCAGGCGAATGAGCCATTCAACGAAATCAATTTCCTCCGGCTCCGTTCGCATATTTGTAACCAGACTGAACTGTCGAAATGTTGGCCAGAGAGATAAATTCATGATACAACTTTCAAAAATGAGTGTTTTGTTCGCATGTATAACCACAGGTAAACTCTGCCTCCAGTCACCTCCAAGAATAAACACTTTGCCCCCGAATGGGACATCATTGCCAACCAAATCGTGCAGAAGTCTACCAACAGCATTCAAGGCATGAATATATGTCATGGTACATTCATCCCATATAATGAGGCAATCTAATGATAACACGCGACTTGTCCTGCATGGGCTTTTCAAGAAGTCGTCACATTGCCTCTGGTGCCGAAACATATCGTGCATTTAAATAACTCTTCACCTCATCCCACACTACAGATCCCTCACCGTTATTTTCAAAAAAACTTTTGCACAATCATAACCCTTGTATACATACTTAAAAATGTACTTAATGGACTTAACAGAGCTGCATATTTCGACATTAACATGGGCATTGTATTTCTTTGTGAGGTATGGGTTATAAGGAACAACCCAACGGTTGTCTACATTTCCCGTTATCATTATGTGATCCCCATCATCACACCGTCTGTACATTGAGTAACCATCAACATTCTCAGCCGTTTCATTTTTGAAGTCCTTTGGAAAAGTCCTTTGGAGTCCTTTGGAACCCTTTGAGCAAACACCGTCTTCCATGCAAAGTGAGTTTGGATTTATGACGCCACAAGGCCCATGAATGATGGTAGCCTTGACAATTTCGTGCAATCCATTTTCAATTGTGGGATCATATAATTCAGCACAGTCGATGGTGTCAATAGTGGCTGGATCTCTTATCTTGTTATCATCAGTTAAAATGAGTAAAAGGTGCATATGTAGCAATCCTCTCTTTTGGAATTCAATAACATGTATGTCTGCGACTGTGTGTCCCAAAATGCCGTTCTTTTTAAGATCGTTCAACATTGCTTTCTGCTTCATATTGAACACGCGTGCCCCTAAATCTGGATGATCATGAGGCTTTTGTCCTGGAAAAAGGTTCTCTTTGATTTCTCGCCAATTTGAATTGCATACGTCAGGATGATAAAAAGATCAGGCTTACGAAATTCTCTAACGATTGCCATCGCATCTTGATAATTTTGCTACATGGCTCTGAGACTTCCTATGAATGTAGAAGGCAAAATAACCATTACACCTGGTTTCAAACCAGATTGTTCCGCTAGAGCATTAAGATGATCTGCTAACCCTAAGTAAGATTCTATTCTTAGAGGAAAAGGTGTAAATACGGGCACAGATGTAAATATGGGCACCTCTCCCAAAGTGGCCATTGGAGGTGCTGAAGACTGGCGGCCAGAATTGTACATGATGACACTTGTTCATATAAGATAATAAAGAGCAGTTGGAACATTTTTTTGAAATAGTGTGAACGCAGAGTGAGTTATTGTGCGAATTGGTGTTTGTTCGGGACTGCAAACTTTTGACAGGTATCTGAAATTGTTTTCTTTTCATGTCCTTATAGTTAGTTTAAAATAATTTCAAAGTGATATCGGGAAAGCGAAGATCCTAAGCTACTTTTAGAAGCACGTCTTTAGTCATGCATGTGCAGGGCCTGTTTACGGATAGGCCCGTGAAGCCCGTGCTTACTCACTGAAATACAAAAGGGCCCCCAATTTTACTTTTCAAAACTAATTTTTAGAAAAAAGAAACTCAATCACTGTGAAAAATACATTTTTTTTTCTTATGAAACTTTTTTTTTTCTTACTATATGGCAATTTGTAAATCACAAAAAATATATTTTGAAGTTCACATATTCTCAACTATAGTTCCATATTTGTCATTTACAAAATAAATTGGTTATTTACAATTAAACATATAATAAAATACTTTTATATAGGTAGTTTTAGTTTAATATTAAAAATGTTATTTACTCTAAACTGTGATGGTAAAATTTCAAATTATTTAAGCATACGAAAATGAGATTTAGTAAATAAAAAAGCAATTTGAAGAGTAATACGGGGCCTCCTGTGTGACGTCGGGCTTCCCCTATTCCTAAGTGTTAAGCAGGCCCTGTGCATGTCTTTAGGTTACATGTGAAAGTGACCATCTTTCTTAGTTGAAGTTGGTGTAAATATGGGCACCCTTTCTTGGTGTAAATATGGGCTCCCTCTTTTTCGAATTATCTTGATATACAAGCACATTAAACTCTATACCAATTGATGAGACTGCTGAAACACCGCAATGTTCTCCGGGAACTTTAAATGTAGTTTCTTCGGTCAACATATTTCGTGTCCCCAACATGAAGAAGAAAACCACTACTCGTTGACGCAAAGTGGCAAGGTTCAGTGTCATCACTGGATCACCATGCAGGGATCATTTGACCAAGTCTCTTGGCAAAAGATCTCTTAAGAAGACATCCTTGAGTTTTCCGGAGTAAGAGACCAGTCAGGAGGCAGGGGTGGGAAGACCAAAGGCCTTAAAAAAATCGACCCACAAAACGATCCTCGGACTCATCACTGACCCCCCACCCCCCTTGTGAACAGTGATGATGATATGAACCTGGATATCAACGATGGGACTAAACCAGTCTCGAGTGATGCAACTTGCATCTTTTGTGATGGAAAGTTCTGTGAAGACACTCGCAGAGAAGTGTGGGTTAAATGTGCTATGTGCCAAATGTAGGCACACTTAGATTGTGCCAGGGTGAAAAAGCCAGTTATGTTTTTGATTTCTGAAAAAAAAAATCTGTAATAAATAAATTCTCTACCATTTCGTATTGTTTTATCCTGTTTTAAAACATTTTAAACTAGTTTTTGTGACCTTTTTTGGAGAGGGCCCATATTTGCACCCCATTTTTTCTGGTGCTTTTTTCAAAGATTTTTGTAAATCTTGGCTTCTAAATTGAAACAATTGATATTAATCATTGTTTTGCATCCTATCATTTAGTAAATGTGTTATACTTGTCGCTGAAGGTCAAAATTCTAAAAAATTTTCAAATGAAAGTCACTTTAAGTCAAAAACAAAAGAGGGTGCCCATATTTACACCTTTTCCTCTAATGTTTGCTGGTTAGAACGGATATAATTCAAACGGTTTCCTTCAACCTTGACAGAAGCATCGACGCAATATTGCTGCAAGAGTTTTCCACCATAAAGTATGGGATTGAAAACATTCCTTATCGCTGACAACCTATGAATGTAAAATTGAAGTTCAGAACATCCAGCATCCACACTCCAACCCTTTTCGCCGTGTGGCAAAAATAAAACATAAGTCATGGGGTCACAATTAGGATTCAAGGCGTTTATTCTACACAGTTGATTCCCCTTCGAATATATGCAGATATCCCTATTGGTAGGTGGTGCACCATCCGAACTATGGAAAACCTGGAACTATGGCTATCTCATCTAACTTTATGTATCTGCCTCGATGCTGGTCCGCTGATAAATTTTTATCGCATATATACATACACACGCTTTCTGCTGCTGCAGGTCCTTGTTCTGCGATGACTCGTTCTTCCAATTTATGAAACATTTGAAATGCATGTGCATAAGGGTTAACTCGCCTGATAACATCGTTAAGCTTGCTCATGATTTCCTGATTTACATTTTAAATTTTCTCTACTGTTCATGCGCAGTGCTATATCAGAATCCAATATATACAATTGAGCATATTTTTCCTGGCCCACTTTAAATGGATGAAGATGAGAAGTATTATGATTAAATTGTCCATGGATTCTAAAACAATACGGGACGGTACCTGGGGGGGAAGGGGGGGGGGTTTAACTTGAGCACCCATAGAGGCAAAAGACAACGCACTTTTATATGACCTTATGTGTTCCTTAAAGTGAGCTGACGATCTATCACTGCCATCTATGCCTCACCTGATCTGGATATGGTTGAAGAGGTTCTAAAATTGCTTTGCCGTTGTGACAACAGTGAGTATAAATTCCTCTTGTCTTCTTCTCTGCATTGAAAAATAATGCACTACACTTGATGCAAACATTGACCAGATCACCATATTGTTGTTCTTCAGACGTTGGGTGTAACCCGCATCTTCCGACATTATTTGTACTATTCATTGTTCGACGTCGAGCAATGTCTTTTAAGCGATTTCACCTCACAGCCAGTGGTTGAGTACCCTCATCGTGACGTCTTTGTTGAACTCGCAGTGAAGCTTCATATCTTGAAGCAGCTTCTTCTTCCATTTGTGCCAGTCGTCTTTCCCTGTCTCTTTCTGCCACGGCGAGACTTCTTGTAGCAGTTTCTTCCTCTGTCTCATTAGCTCGCCTTTCACGCTGCCTTAAAACCCTCTGTTTTCGTGAGGAATTGCCAGTTATTGACTTTTTGCGCTTAGGCATCTTATTTTGAAAACTTCAATTTCCAAATTTATGATCAAATATTAAAAAATATGTAAATATTAAATAAAGAAATGTGTAACAATCCGTGAGCGGTTTGCAACTGTTTTCAAAAGTAAAAAACATATAAAAATCTATAATCTATTTTTCACTATGTTTTTAAAATTAAAATCCGCAGTAAAACGTAGTAGTACGTAAAAAATTCACATCAAATAGACATAATAATAATCGAATATGAAACGAAAAATGGCATAAAAACGCAATGATAACAAACAACTTTAAAATACCTAAATAAGAAATAAGAATTTCCCTGTTAAAGTGTTGAGTTGTTCAATAACTATTCGATTTAGAAAAATATTTTTCTACTACTGTGCCTTTTTTTAAATGAAATTTTATTTATCATGTTGCAATGGCAGCAGGTGATAAAACGATATCTCTGGAATAAGGGAATAAATAGAATAAAAAGTTTTGTTGATGTTTGTGATAAAAAAAATTTCTTTATTTTTTAAAAAGGGTAATAATTAAGCGCAATTAAATAATCTCTAATTATTTGCATGCAAGGTAAAATAATTATCGTAATACCCGCTACATCTTTTTAATATTGCAGCGTGGCGTACGTAATATGTATATATCGAAAAATATTTTTCTACCACTGTGCATTTTTTTAATGAAATTTAATTTACTATGTTGCTATGGCAGCAGACATTAAAACGATATCTTTGGAATAAGGGAATAAATAGAATAAAAACTTTGTTCATGTTTCTGATAAAATGTTTTTCTTTATTTAAAAAAGGGGTAATAATTCAGCGTAATTAAATAATCTCTAATTATTTGCATGCGAGGTAAAAGAGTTATCGTAATACTCGCTACATCTTCTTAGTATTGCAGCGTAACGTACGTAATATGTATGTCTCACATTGCAGTAAACATTTAGAACTGGTTAGAACTCACGCGATTACGGGTTGAAGATAAAAAATTCGTTAAAAACGTAAAATAAAATAAAAAAAATCTATTTAAAATTTTCCAATTTTTTGCCCCAATCGTTCATGGGGCCCCTACCAGCAACCCGTGTGCCAAATTTCGTAGCCCTGCGCCCTTTGGTTTCCTAGTTTTTGTGGTTACAAAGATACGCACACCTATTTTAATAGGGTAGATAGGGCAAACTGCAACAAACATTTTTTGTACAGGAAACCAAGATCGCAATCCATTTATTAACTCATAAATACAACGTGTCTCACTCCAAGATCAATACTGTTTTACATTCATATCTGTAAAACAATGAAGATAATTTATCGAAATATTCAGCACAATAACTTTGACTTTGTGTGAAATCTGTTTATATATCGGGAAGTGCCCTGTATTTAGGTTAGTGACTCCACATTACGGAACGCTATATTCCGAATTACACAGCGTCTATATTAGTGTTGTTTAGACGATGATCGTGACAATTTCTAACAATTTTGAAGAAGTTATCACATTTCATAGAAAGCAATGATGAAAGCCTTTCTGTGTTCGTTACAGCTTCTTTATTATTGTGCAAGTTATAAACGAAAATCCGGGTTCGGCTTTTAGTAAAACGTTCTTATTTACTATTGAATAAATGGATTGCAAATCTAAATTCCTGAATAAAAAATGTTTGTTATACTGTTCTGTGACCTATCACATTTTAAAGTTTTCAAACTAACTTTCAGGACACCCTGTATATTACTTTTAAACACATATTTCTAAGGTAGCTTAAACTGCGATGGAAACTTAATAGATAGAACGAGTCATAGAAACCTACGGTGATTAAACTGATTAAATGCTGCTTTAAAAAAAACTATTAATCGTTTCGCTTCCAGTGTATCCATTATTGGATACATGCTACATATCGTGTTAAATCCATCTGGGAGAGAAGGGGTTGAATACATTTCACGAGAAAAAAAAATAAAATAACATTAATTATGTGTAAGGGAGGGGGGGGGGCACCTTCGAACAATTTTAAAAAAAAATCCACATATTTCTTACTTGAATTAAATTTATTGAATTTTAAATATTTCGTGAGAGAAAGGATGTAATTCTCCATCATATGAAATAAAAAATTACAGTTTTTAATATAAATTAAATATGCTGTGAGGCTTTAAAAAGTTGAAAGTTTTCTGTCCAAACCTGCCGCATGTAGGGGTACCTTTGAACAAGCTAGGGGAACCTTTGAACAAATAAACAAAATATGAAAATATTGACAGTTTTTATTAAAAACTGCATATATTTCCAATATATATAATAATAAGAATAAAATTACACAATTACATTTATCTGAAATTACTAATATTTTATTATTTAACCAAATGTGTATTCATCAAAGCACATTGTTGAGACACAACGGAGGATCCCTCCAATTATGTTTAATTGTGGCAATTTTTTTTTTTAATATAATATCCTTAAAATCCACCAAATTGATATCTGATGCCTCTGAAAAATATATCTATGTTCTTTTTTACGAAGAAACCTGACATTAAGCAATTTAATCTGACCAATGTAATGAAGAGTTCTTTTTGCATGAAATTGAACTAAAAGGAAATCATTTTCATTCAAATTGTTATAGAAAAAGGATTAAACACTGTTTTATGAAATCCAGAAATAATGTTTACCATTGTAAATGAAGCAGTATAGGGTTTGTTAGACAAATCTGCTAAATCATGAATTATTGTTATTTGCCCTAAATTTGCCTGCAGTTGAAGCCCTGCATCAGTACAACTTTCATATTAAGTATAAAAACAATTAATCTCTTAATTTTCATATTAAAAAAAATTCAATAATAATAATATTTAGATACATATATAACTCTTTACTTCATAGTTTTAATTGTTCAATGGTGCCCCAATTTTTCGTTCAATGGTGCCCCATCACATGGAGTTTAACATTACAACTTTTTACTCAATTAGGTTTGAGAATTCGAATAAAACAAACCTTATAAGTTAAAGCTAACATCTTTATTTAGGTATTAAATAGTAAATTATAATTTTAGGTATACAAGATTATCAACAAAAAGTTTACAACTTTATTTTGTTAAGTTTAGATTCAAGAAAGCAAAATATGCATATCTTGCTTAGACAGTAGTGTGCATGCAAAATAGTAAAGCTTTGTATTCTTGTTACATTGAAGCAGTAGTACTGTGCTGCCTTATATATTTAACAAATGTAATTTATTTAAAGGAAAATATTTACAGTGTTCAAAGGTGGCCCCCTCTCTCCTACCCCTTATTGGTAAAAAATTAATACTTTATTCTTAATCAATTAAACTAAAGATTTTTTTAGAGAAGAAAGAAAAAAAAGTCGGAAGTCCAATAAATCACCAAATATATATTACTATGTATCGCAATTGAAAAATAATAATAATAATTCTTATAGTACATGCCTAAAATATTAAATAAACTTCAAATAACAATGTGATATTATTTTGTCATCACTAATTTTAATACCAGAAAAAATGGAAAACAATGTCTAATCTTGTTTCATTGACACCTTTACAGATGTTCAAGATACGATATTACTGCCAATAATAAAGACAGCTAATAATACATCATAATGACGAACAAATGCAAAAAGATGTATTTACAAGTATTAATTTTAAAAAAAAAATATCTATACGCACTTTATTTATGGAAATTATCTGTGCATTAAATAGCGCATTTAAACATTTAAAAAAAAAAAAGATTAAAGTACAAAAATTTAACTATACCCTTACTAACTTTTTAATTTGAAACTTATCGGACTCTTCATTACAAAATAAATAAGTTATTCATGTTATTATCGCTGTTCTTTTTCTTTTTTGACAAAATCACAAAATTTATTATCAAAATGATAATCAATTTATTGCTGGTGAAAATTTTCTAACAACCCTTTTGCCTTCATTTTGAAGAGTTTAAAAGAGAAACTTTTGACAGAAACTTTTTCTTTAGAGAAAAGATCCATATTTTAAACTTGGAATTCTAGTAATCGATTATTTGTCTAACGCTGAAGCTCGAACATTTATTATTTTTAATTACACATAAACCCATTTAAGGAGCTTATTAAACGCTTTTATGGAGCATGTGCTGCATATAATAGATAAATAATCAAGTATGACAAACTCTGTCAAAAATATCACAATAAAAAACTTCGCTTTTATCGTATTAAGAACTTTCAGGGAAGGATTGCTTTTAGTGATAAGCCCTCTAGATATATTCTGCACCACTTCATTCTTGAAAGACGATAAAAAGGATCATCAATCAGCTGATTCAATTCTCATAATCCTGTTGACAGTAATTAATCTGTTTTAACTAATGTAATGCAATCACGAATCATCCGTCACACAATAAATATATGCCACAAAATAACAAATGATAGACTCCAACCATAGACATGACGTATGATTGACAACATTTACTATGTGACACAATTCAGTAAAATAAATAAGGAAAACTAAAAAGTTACTAATAGTAGTTCTCTCTAAAGATGACAGAAGTACAACTCAGTTCATGAAGTCCCGAAGAGGAGACAAGAAGCCCTTTGATGTCCCGTTTAAATTGTGTCTCCAGTCATCAATCAGCTCATTCAAAGCAAACAATTGCCGGAGGGTACCTGTTTGAGGTTTGTGGCTCTGTATGCCCAGTTGGGGCACCGCATCAATCAAGATTGATTACGTGGTATCAGGAATTTTTTAGTCACTACAATGCAATATTCACAGGAGGCTTCTTAAAACCCTTGATCAGTCTTCTTTCCCCTCATTTCTTGCTATACTTGAAGGCATTAAAATAAAATATTATCTTTTTTTTTTCCATAGAAGACATACAATGTATATACAATGACTACTTTCATAATAAAGAGGGAAATGTATAGCTTTTAATGAGGCATCAAAAACAGGTGTTATTTTTTTTTATGACATTTTGCCTTCTGAAAAGTAACATGTTATAATAACCATTTTTTTTTAAAATGTAAAATAAAGAAAATTATCTTTTCTTCTTTTGAATTATCAATATTTGATAGTTTAAAAAATTCAGCATTTCGAATTTTTTAGATGATGAAGTAATTTTCACTCACTCTATCCGACACACACAAGAATGCATTATTATAATCTACACAAATACATCTTTAAACTATAATGAGATAGAATTTAGTGTATCGGAGGTTATAGAAAGTTGTATAATAATTGATTTCTTCTACAGTATGTTTATGTACAAGGCATTTATGTAGAGGTCAAAAGTGTAATCAAAGAGCAATCTTTAAATAGGTACAGAAAATACACTTAAAATTGTTGGAAACATATATGACGGGGTCACAACCATAATAAAAACAATTATGATCAGATTTTGTTTAATATTTCAGTGGCGCACTTAATTTTTTTGCACAAACGGGCACATGATTTTTTTTTTTTTTTTTTTTTTTTTTTTTTTTTTTTTTTAGCGGAGAATAGTTACACTATTAAAAATGCAATATATTTTTTTAAATATTAAGACATGAAGGAAAACCAATTACATATCAATTGCACATATACATATCAATTGTAAAAATGAAATTTTAATTTCTGTGCCATTTTTAGAACAAAGTTCCTCAAATATCTGTCCTGAAATTTGCGAACGCGCACCCGCTAGAAGGTTAATGGCGCTTGTTTGAGAAGAAAACAATTTAAATAAACATATGCAAAAAATTAATCGTAAAATAATCATGCAGTTTGTTATATTAAAAAGTTTTCAATGTATTTGAGGACGTGAGTTTCAAAACTTGCCTTATCCAGAAAATCAAATTTTGGAAAATCGCGAAGAACCTCTGACTACGTCCATTGGTTTTCATTGTAAGCCAAGATTTTACAGTGCCAGAAATACACAATAAAACTAAATTTTTGCAGATTGTAATGTTTTTTCGATGCAGGTTCACCAATAGAATACATTGATAGAGAAAACTCATTTTATTTTAAATTTTGGATAATGCGAGTTTTGAAACTCACGACCTCATTTCAAATCTGTTTCATAAATCTCTCATAATTTTTTTTTCTTACAGTCCTGCACTAAATTACATTTGGATAACAATCGTAAACTTTTTTCCAAGATTATTCTTACTACCTCTTATTTTACCCTTTTATTAATTTATCCTCGTCGTAGGTAGGCAGTGGGGGGGGGGGGAGGGGGGGGGGCTTTGGGACCTATAAGCAGCACGGCTGTTGTCCCGAATGATCCATACGAACAGAAACGCCAGACACAGACGACACTAGACACCTAGCTAGAAGCAATCAATACAATGAATAAACTGTAGCGTAGAATTACGAAAGGCACTCGACGAACAGAACTTTTTGATAAAGCAACCAAACGAACGAAAACACTCATCACTCAAATCAAAACCCGCCCAACAACTCCTGCGTTGAGCGCGGTACCTGACACAAGAGAACAAAATATGCTCCAAGGAGTTCAAAACACCACAAGCACGTCAGCTGCCGTCCGCAACCAAGTTAAAGCGAGCCAAAATATCCGGGGTAATAAGCATCCTGCAGAGAAGACGAGACACAATCACATCATCCCTTGGATTATGAACCCAACAACGAGAGTGATTGACATTGGGGATATCCCCATAAGAGACATAATACTTGCAAGTCCGGTAAGAGTGCTCACCCTGCAACAGAACACTGTGAGAAAACCTACGGATCGTATCTTCTGGCGAGGTCCAATCGATCAGAGGGTCAGAGGCAGAAACACTTTTGGCAAGGCCATCGGCCCTTTCATTGAGGGTGATACCACGGTGTCCTGGAGCCCAGTAAAAGGAAAGGTGAATGGAGAACTGCTGCATCCGAGCAATTTTATTATGGAGCCAAAGGATAACTCTGGGAGACTTCAGGTTAGTAGACTGGAGAGCCAAAAGAACCGACAAGCTGTCTGTTAAAATCAACACAGGACGAGATAACGAGATCAATTCGTCGAGAGCCACGCCTATCGCGAGAGCTTCCGCCGTGAAGACGGAGTTGACATGCTGCACCCTATAGCCAAAGTGATGTGAGGAAGTGCAGCCTGCAATCGAAGTGAGGAAATCTGTCTTTGAGGCATCGGTGGCAATAATATCCCACAAGTCAGTAAAGTTCTGGAAGTAATCAGCAAACATCGGAGCAATCATGCTAGCATCTAGGTCCGTACACTGAAAAGGAAGATCAGAGGGGAAAAATTGCACTGCGTTCGAGTCAAGAGAAAGAGGAACTTGAAAGCTGATGAGGAAATCCAGATCAATACCCAGACCAGTAAAAAACTCAGAAACATAAGAAAGATGATTTCCTGGTGAGACCAGAATAAACTCACAATAGTCCAAGAGAGGAGACCAGCTGCCAAGGGCAAGATGCTTCACCCAAAAACCGAAAGCCAGAACCCTGATTCTGTCAGCTAGGAGACAAGCCCCAGCATGCTTGAGAAAAAGAATATTAGGCGTCCACTTCGGGAGCCCCAGAGCAACCCGTAACACACTCGTCTGTATCACTTCGAGCATTTTCAGTAGCGAAGGACTAGCGGCAGTGAGAAGAGCAGCTCCATATTCGATGATACTACAGATAGAAGAGAGGGCCAACGTCCGCAGATGATGTGAACGAGCCCCATATCTTTTATGGGCCAGAGCTTTTAAGATGTTGATCCTTTTAAAACATTTCGTCCGGAGATATTCTACATGCTTCCGGAAGCCTCCGAGACGGGCAAAAAGGAAACCTAGGAACTTTAGAACGGGGCACCACTCGATGAGTCCACCGTTCACGCTGAAGTGGAATTCACAGTCCGCTCTCTGTCTCGAAAGATTAATCGAATGGCATTTGTCAGCCCGAATGGATAGTTTCCAATAGGAACACCACACTATTATAAGTCGAAGAGCCTCTTGGAGTTTTACTCTACAGGTGTCCAAACAATCATTCACACAGTAGATGAAAATATCGTCTGCATAGATGAGGAACTTGATGCCCAGGCCCTACAGGACCTCATAAAAATCTGCCATGAAAATTGTAAAAAGGATAGGACTCAAAACCGCCCCCTGGGGAACACCTCTACCAATAGTTCGGGAGGAAGACACGTGACCCCTCCACGCAACCTTGACGGCTCTAGTAGAAAGGAAGCGATGTATCCACCGAAGCATCCGTCCTGTGATGCCCACCTGGGCACATTTATAAATAAGTCCATCAATGTAGACAGAGTCATAGGCTGAATGTAGATCCAGAGAGATGCCCAAAATATATTTTTTCGCCTTTTTGGCAGACGTGATGTCATGCTGGAGAATCGCTAACGCCGTATGGCAATCCCGGAAGGGAAGGAATCCAAGGTGCCTAGGGACCAAGATTTTATGGCAGAGGAGGTGGTGCACAATTCTTCTGGCGATCATCCGCTCACAGATTTCCCCCGTTACCGAGGTTAAGGCAATCGGTCGGTATGAAGATATAGATGTCTCGGCTTGTCAGGCTTCAAAATTGGGAGAATAGTCGCCTATGTCCAGCTTGAGGGAATATCCCCTGAGCACCAAATGCTGTTGTACATACTCAACAAGCAATCTAAGGAGTGATCATTAAGCCCCTTGAACAGGGCCGCACTAATCCTGTCCTCCCCAGGAGTGGAAATTCTCGTTCTTCCAATGGCCATCTTTAGCTCTGAGATCGTGAACAGACAGTTGAGCGAATCATTACACTCATCACCATAAGTAAATGGGATTGGCTCGTGGCAGCTTCCCTCGCCGTAGTGATCTGCAAAGGCTTCAGCTTGGGCTACCACATCAGCAGAAAAGAAGTCAGATAGTTGTAAGTAGAGATGGGAATCAGGAGAAGAGCTGGACCGAGATTTGAGGTTACGAAAAATTTTATATAGAAGGCCAGGGTCATTCGCATTACAGCTGATGGAGTCCCAGTACCGGCGCTTGACTACCCTGACAACCTGGCGGAGCTTGGCCGAGAATCTTTTATATTTCATCCAATGATCCACAGATGTTAATTGACGAGCTCGTCGCAGATGGAACTTTTTCTGTTTGCTAAGGGTGCTACACCGCGCAGTCCACCACACAGGGAGGCGTTTCAGGGACTTAACACAGGCTGTACTATGATTCGACATGGCATCACGAACCAAGGACTGGAACGATGAAGGCTGGATATCGGTAACCAAATGTAGGCTGGAATTAACTTCCTGGGTTATGCGGGCCCAGTTGTAGAGAATGGGACCAGGACGCAGAGGAGGGTTAAGCTCTACAGAGATAACAATGGGGAAGTGATCGCTGTCGAAAAGGTCATCCTCAACGACGATCGAGGAGCAAGTAAGAAGCCCAGAAGAACAGATCGAAAAGTCAATTAAAGAATTGACCCCACTAGGGGCCACATGGGTAGGAGCAGTATAGTTCATTAAGCAGAAGGGGCTATCAGAAAGCCAGTCCACCAAACGCTCGCTGGCCCGCGAGGACACCGGGGATCCCCACAGCGGGTGATGAAGATTAAAATCTCCCAAGATAAGAGAATGACCAGAAAGATCACGGCAAACCTTCAAAAGATCGTCAACCACCAACCCAGATGAGGAGTAGACGTTGATAATGTTGAGACAGGAAGAACCAAGGGAAATGCGAACGCCTAAGAATTCGTTAACTGAGCCCAAATTATCGAAACACAACCTTGTAGACGACCAAGTAGAGTTCACCGCCAAAGCCAGACCACCACCGGCCCGACCGACCCTGTCCTGACGGTAAATCACTTTACCCGACATCGACAGAGGCTTCTCAGGTGAAAGAAAAATCTCCTGGAGAACCAAGACATCCGACGTCAAGAAGGTTTCAAACTGAAGGAAGGGGAGCTTGTTGGAGATACCTCGGCAGTTCCACTGAAGCACACTAATACCCATAAGAGACTGAAAGAAGAAATACTATCAAACACAAAACCCAAAACAAAAAACAAGAACCTGACCTGCCCCCTGCAGAAACACACGCCCAAAACACAAAAATAAACAGAAAAAAAAAAAAAAAAAATTCTACTCTCCTTTACCGTGCACGTAGGCACGTTTCCGCTCCGGGGATTTGTCACTGAGTTTTGCCATACAGTTCATAATTAGCACTGATAGTTTCTAGAATTTTTGCAGACTGTTTTTCTGAATGATCAACTAAAATCTTTAACATGTTATTAGTCCTCATCTCAGTAGCTTTTTTTAATTAATCTTGGTCAGGTTTTTTAACACTCGTTTTCTGTGCATATGATTCAGAATTCGCCCTTGTAGAAAATTTTCGTCGAGCGTCAGTAAAAGATAGAAAATTTCCACTTTTGAAGCGGAGAAAATCCATTTTTCTCGAGCGGGAAGGACCGGTATGCTTTTGGCCACACGTGGCACAGATTTGTTCAGACTGACATTTTCCAGTTGAATGATTGAATTTAAAACACCGTGAACATTGCCTCGGTCTATCAACAAACTGGCGGATCTTCTGAAGAGTAAACCATAGCTTAATTTCAGCCGGGATAGCAATACCAAGTGAAGTAATTAAAACTGGGGAAACAGTACTAGATGAATCTTTCTTCATAAACCGTCGCATTTCTAAGATCTGCACGTTGTTGTTGACCATTATCTCCTGGCCCACCTCCTCCAGGAGGATGTCGACAGGTACGTTGAACACCAGGAAGCGATTCGAAATATTCTCCCAAATAACTCTATGTTTAACTGGAACCCCCAAAAAGCTTGTAACCTGACAAATATCAACAGCACAGCTGACGTCTTTCGTGCTAATAAGTAGACTGCCCGTACGTGTGTGACGGACATTCTCTATATGATTAGCATGAGAGATTATCTTTTTAATCTCTACTTGCGCAGCTCTAGGATCTCTATTTGGAATAGATTTTGAATCCGTACTTTGTAAAAAAATATTGAAACACTTACCGCCGTTCTCGGCAGCCATTGAAAGAAGCAGCTCCGTGGAAGCAGTGGACCGCGCCACATTTTTATTATCGCTGTTACATATCAAGAAATTTTCTGCCCCGTTTTTCTTGTCGCTGTCACTTGAGGTACTTTCTTCACAGTCCACCATTTCGACATTGACAGCAGAAGAATCCGCTGTTCCATCAATATCCACTATCTTAAATTCAGAACTAGCTATAAAAATATCCAGGGACGCTAGCGGCAAATAGTAGAGGTAAACAAACCGTAAATCAAACTATAACACCTACCAAACACCCACCAAATCAACAATAAAGTAGTTCACTAATAACAACCGCGAAAAGAGAGAAAAAACAAAACACCTTACTTCAAACCACAACAGCTTAAAAACGAAAACTTCACCCAAAAGAAAGCTCAGAATACCACCGGCTGCAAAGCGGTCACCGCCGGCTGCAAAGCAGTCACCGACCCCCACGTGTAGAAGGAGGGAGCACCTCACACCATTCATTTACCCTCGTCATTTTGTCGTATGCTAGCCGTGGAGAATATCTGCGCCCATCTTGCGTGCTTCTGCTCAAATTTAAACAAGTTGGAAATTGCTCGTCAAACGTGGCAAATGAGGTGCGTTCGTACTATAACTAGTTTTATAATTATTTTTTGCACCCCATATTGTACTGAATGTATATTTTTTTTGCGCTTCATAAGTGCATAGTCTGTAACATCATTAAAATGCACTTACAATAATAATTTCCCCATTCCCCGTAATGTAACGGAAAACTTTTGACTGTCCCTGTAATTAAACTATACATTCGATTTTCATAAAATTTGAAATGGCTCGACAAAAGTTTGCAGCAATTATATATTTAAAATTTCAGACCATTCGGAAGGCTGTAAAATCATTAAAATGCATTTGCAATAATTTTTTCCCATTGGCCATAATGTAACGGAAAACTTTTGGGTGTCCCTGTAATTAAACTATACATCCGATTTTCATAAAATTGGAAATGGCTCAACAAAATTTTGCAGCAATTATATATTAAAAATTTCAGACCATTCGGAAGGCTGTAAAATCATTAAAATGCATTTGCTATAAATTTTTCCCTTTGGCCGTAATGTAACGGAAAACTTTTGGGTGTCCCTGTAATTAAACTATACATCCGATTTTCATAAAATTGGAAATGGCTCGACAAACTTTTGCAGCAATTATATATTAAAAATTTCAGACCATTCGGAAGTCTGTAACATCATTAAAATTCACTTGCAATAATTTTTCCCATTGGCCGTATTGTAAAGAAAAACTTTTGACTGTCCCTGTAATTAAACTATACATCCGATTTTCATAAAATTGGAAATGGCTCGACAAAATTTTGCAGCAATTATATATTAAAAATTTCAGATCATTCGGTCGGGTAGTTTTTGCTCTGTTATATGCGGACGGACAGACAGACGGACGGACAGACAGACGGACTGAACGACGACTATAGGTGCTACGTATTTATATAATTACGAACGCACCTAAAAATGGATTGTTGAGTTATTAACACGTTAAGCGCCACGTCAGTCACCGGTAACTGACACTGAACTTTCCGTTTAGAACCCGTCATTCATCGATGACTGACGGTCTAAAATATGATATAAAACTAAAAATATACATAATGTTTTAAGTAATTACTTTAAATTTATTTAAAATTTTTTTACTTTTATTTATTACAGGATTATACTTTCTTAAAAATTACTTAAAACATTGCAAATTTTTCAGCTTCAGTGTCAGTCACTGTGGCACTCAACGTGTTAATCAATCTAGATCAGTTTTCCAGATTTATGCATAATAGTTCAAGTACACAGATACAGAATACATTAATAACGGTTTTGAAACTGGAGTAAATGCATTTTAGATCTTAGACTTAGTGAGCTTTATAAAATGATAAGATTGGATGTTCATAATTTTCAAGAAATAAAATTTTTTCAGGTCCAAGTATTCACCTTTTGCAGCATAAAAATATATGAATAAAACTATGCGAATAATGAAACTCCAGCAGCTTTTAAAGTTTTATTTATTGATTTTGGGCCTCCTAAAATTTTTAGATTTTGGGGATGCAGGGACCTTGCGTCCATGCCTTAATTTGACCCTGGCCACACTTTTAGTTCAACTGATGAGGAGGTGAACACTGTGAAATTATTGCTCTAAAATTAAGGCACTTCTCCTATATTTCTGTATCCCCCCCCCCCCTCAGTTTTCTTACTTTCTGTCACTTTGTTTTATTTTCTTTTTAATGTCCATGTGTGGGTGTGATACTCACTTCCTCTACCTGTGACTGCAATTAAATGAAAAATAGTGAGAAAGAGAGGGAGATTAAAAAAAAAAAAAAAAAAAAAAAACTTATAGTAATTAAAAAGCAGAAAAAAATCCCGAAAATAAAAGAAAATTATTTATTACTCCTCAATTGAGAATTTGTAGCATTCATTTTCATCATAAAGGAAATAATTTAGGGAGAAAAATGATAAAGTAATGTCACACTTTTGTAAAATGTTTATAATATATATGTGTCATATATATTTTTATAAATCTGGAAATATTTATTTCATGCATTGCTTAAAATATGGCCTAATTCTAAGCCTGTAAAATACCTCTTTTTAAAAGATAATAGAAAAATCGAAAGCTACAGATAATCAATCAAACAATATTTCAAAATAAAAACGCCACGAGAATTTAAATGACAAGAACGATTATTTTATCTCAATAAACTTTATCATAAAAAAATTATTCCCTATAACTTTATTATAAAGAGTCATCCAACATTTATTATTTTATTTAAAACGGTACTATCAAAAGTAATGTCCTGTCTAACTCAAACCAACGCATCATGAAGAAAAAAAATTGATATACCCTACTCAAAAAGCAAGCATATCTTTGTTTTTGACTACTATTTGTTTTCCTGTAGCAAATGAATATGAAGCACCTAGCTAATCGTATGTGAAGTCCCTCCCAGGCAAAGAGAATATACCGTTTATGATTGGTTTAAAGTAAAACTAACGGAGCCAATTGGATATTGTCGGCAGTCATAAAGTAAAATTTGTTTTCGCTTTCTCTGCCATGCAAATGCAAACAATCTTATTGCCCGCGCAGCGACCTCTGTTGGAGAGTAGCGCATAAAAAAGTTTTACTCTTCACTCTGGGAGCAAAGACTTCAAAATTCAGAGGGTTACTCTAATGTATCGAGTTCAGTTCAGTGGCGCGCCGCACCAAAGAAGACAGCGGTGCTCAATTACCGGCATGGCAAGCGGGGCACTATCCCAGGGCCCACAGAATTTAGGGCCCCAAAAATTTCTCCCTGATCAGTAGTAATTTTAAAAACACCCATATGTTTAAAAAAAAAAAAAAAAAAAAAAAAAGTAAGCTAAATTTGTGAGTGATATAATTTTGAGAGTGAATTAAGTAACTCAGCATGCATGTTTTTTACTGTTCTATAAGTATTTTCATTTTTTAATATATTTATTTTTATATTAGATGTTTTAAATTTTTATAATGATTTCGAAGATTTTCTTTCACTTTAGTGTATTTACTCATTTATACACTCTAAAATTTTAAAAGGTTGTTTTAATTTTGCGATTAAAATAACTTTAGAACTCGTATTTCCTTTCTTATGTGCATGTTTTTCAAATTAGCACAGTATAAAGTTTGTTTTACATCATATTTAACTTTGCTAAATAAAGAAATTTTCTTCCTAATTATAATACAATAATAATAGTTCTTGTATACAATTATCGGGAGGGGGGGGGGGGTAATTTACAAATACGGCCCAAAACATTTTCATTGCCAGTTATCCAAAATTTTGATGATCGGGTCCTGGAATGGGGAAAGGATTGAGGACCTATGACCATGAATCTAGACTAACAATTTAAAATTTCTTGATAGGTTTCTTTACAGGTTCTCAACAAGTTCTTAGAAAATGGAAATTTTGGAAAATATTGATTTTGTCTCAAAATATTTCTGCTTTTTTAATTTTCCTATTAAAAAAAAATTTAACATGTTTAATATTTACTACTCA
Organism: Maratus speciosus; assembly: GCA_963932465.1. Lineage (NCBI taxonomy): Eukaryota > Metazoa > Arthropoda > Arachnida > Araneae > Salticidae > Maratus > Maratus speciosus. Next base: position 373,196,353 of record OZ010796.1, on the reverse strand, counting down.
AAAATAAATATTTAAATATGTTACAATTAGAGAAACAGAAGACTTTCTTTGTATGTCAAGAATTTCATCTTTGTCATATTTATGTGCCATAATATGAAGCGGAGTGGTAAAACAATTCAATGAATTAATATATTAACCATTAGTTTTAATTTATTTCTGTTTCTGTTTATATTACCAGAAAGAGCAGTTTCCTAAATTTTATTTCTTGCAAACTCAGGGCCAGATTTTCACTTAGGTCTAGAAGTCTCGGGCTTTGGGCCCAGAAATTCAGCTAGCTTAAGTCCTTTTAAAAATGTCGTTATCAGATTATATTACAATCTTTATTTGCAAATTAATTATAATACTTAATAAGCCTTTAAACTATGTACAAGCTTCGGAAAAAAACAACCACCCCATGCTATTTTATCATCAAATTATCGATGAGAGATTCGAGAACTGCCATTCCACTAGGAAGAATTGTCTACTTTCCGAATAATAATGCAACTTTTGAAATCGACGTCATCTACACATTAAAAATTGTGCCAAATTTGAATTTAAAGTTTAATACCAACATTTGACACCATACTTCAGTTCCTTGAAAAAAGGCAGCTCTGAAAAAGGTATACTTTATGTACTATTTCTTTTTATAGAAGAGGTCAAAATTTGATGACACTATGATGTTAAATCCGCATGACAAATTTTAATTTATATTTTCGCAAAAAATCATCCTATTAAGTTTTTGTTTTTTAATGCTATACAGTGAATAGATCCAAACACAACTTAGGCATTTTTAGGGCAATGATATGGTTGTAGATATAGTTTATAAAAACAAATCCACAAGTTTCGGTCTCATTAAAAATGCAGAGTGATTTAAATGTATCTCTTTAGCAGGCGCTTTTTATTTGTTTGGGGGGGGGGGGGGGGTCTGTATGTTCAAAAACATATTTTTCATTATGCAAATTAATATTAAGAAATTCATTTACTTAAAACGAACCACAATCGTCAGAAACGCGTATGTGATTTTACACAGCTCATTCCAATCATTAATTTTCGAGATATCGATAATTTTGCTTTCCGAATTTAAATTTTATTTTAAATGGCCGGATCGCTTGTTACCAAAGCGTCGTCAGAAAAGATAGCCATAAAATAAACCCGAAAAATTTTATGAAATTTTCAAATTAATATATTTTATATTTAGAAATTCTGTATAATTTTTCTTGACTATAACTTTGTGTCCAAGGTACATTTATTTTAAAATTTTAAGTTTAATTTTCGAAATTTATGGATAATCCCCTAACACATTTTCTTTTATAACTCTACCAAGAATTAAATATATATAATATAAACTAGCGATCGACCAAAAATTCGGTTTCGTTTTCGGCTCAAAATCTGAGCTTCACTGAAAATTCGTTTTTGGCGAAAATTCGGCCGAACCGAAACTACCTATTCATAAAATTTCGTTCCTTCCTTCGGAAATTTTCAACATTACTCACTGATTTGAGCTGTATCGGCTCAAATGAGACATTCTTTATTTACTGCTATGACACTGTTTATAATTATCAGCCATGACTGAGTCAAGACGTGAGTTAAAATTATAAAGCAAGCAATGGATGTATGACAAAACTATAGTATAACAGATGATCCTTTACAAAAATCATTATAAAAGATGAATCGAGGCACGTATAAGGTAATGTGATATAGGTAATGTGATACTGTGTGTGTCATGTGTATGTGTGAATGGTTATATAAGTATTATAACGAAATTAAAATATGATATTTCATGGAGTATTGTTTTCATGTGATGAGTAGCATAATACAAATCTTTTTTATTATCAAAATGTTAATTGAATATATAAAAATATTATATAAGTACTGTCATGAAACTAAAATATTATGTTTCATCTGAGTGGTTTATTATACTTAAAATATCAGTATTATAAAAGTGTTATACCTGTTCTAATAAAAGAAAGTTTCGCTCTGTGTGTGTGTGCACTGTTAAAAATATTTTTGCAAAACAACAGAAAATTTCTGGCAGCAAAAAGTTGCCAGAACATATCTGTTTTCAGAGAATATCTGTTAACGAAAGAATGCGTTATCAGACGACAGAAATATGTAGTCATACAGGCATTTCGTATGTTGACAATTGACGCTTTTCCCAATAGTCAAATCTGTAGGTCGATTCCTGTTGCCGAGGGGGGGGGGGGGGGAGGTTCTATTTAACAGAAGAATCGCGTATTATGGGTTAGGTACACGGGAAATTTCTATTTACCGATCGATTTGTTTATATTAATAATAATAAATATTTATAGGAATTTCTCCTCCAAACTTTTACAAAAGTAATTTAAATAGCTTATTCGCAATAAAATATTTAAACAGCTGAATTTATACAGATTTGTGAATTAAGTACATTAAAGATTGGAATAAGTGAAAGAAGATATCTTAAACTTCTCCCCCCACCCCCACCCCCCGGAGTAATAAAATATATATATACGATATAAGGTAACTCCCCCCTCCCCCATAAAAATATTTATTAATAAAATATATGTATTGAATGTGACTTGTAATTAAAACAACTTTAATATTTATTCATGCAATATTTCTGAAAATCGATTAGGTTAAATCAGTGATGTTGGTTAATTATGTAAATAATACCTGCCAATTTTTATAATTTTTTCGAATAGAAAGCTTTGTATATATAAATGTGTAAAAGTTGACAGCTATGAGCAAAGATGAGAAATGAAAAAGAAGAGCCACTAAAATCTATATAAACATCACCATAAAAAAAAATATATTTCATTTCAGCTAAAGTGATAAAATGAGTTTTCATCCTTCTTAACAATTTACAGTGTTTTTCCGTACATAGTAAATGATCGTCAACTAAATATGAAAAAAATATTACAATATAATTTAAATTAAAATGTTAAACAAAATTAAACTTGCTGACTTTATAAAATGAATAGTTAAAGCTTAAATAGGAATTATTTTCAAAATAATTCACACAGTTGTAGCTCAAAATGTATTACTTAACTAATTTTAACTTAACCACCACAGTTAACTCTAAGATTGTACTAAAGAAAAAATATTTCTTCAGAATCAACATATGGAACGATTAATCAAAATATCAATCACCCCATTTTAAACAACATAATAAATAGTAGGAAATGTGATAAATTTAAACAATAAAAATATATGAACAGCGCCAGATCTAATAAATATTATTCTGGTTAATGTTAAACGAAAATATCAGTTATCTATAACTATAATAATTAATGCAGCTATTCCGTGTTTATTATTAAAACTATCACTCCAAAACTAATCACGTATGTCAATTGATGACAAAATTAATTTAAAATCTCAATCACAATTTCTAGAACTAATACATAGGAAGTAAAATTAAACTCTTAGTCATAAAAAAAGTTAAATATAATAAGTAATTATTCTACAGCTATGTAAAAATTCAAGATTTGTAAACTAATCATAAACTTAAGATTATGAATTTAACTTAAAATAAAGAACTGATCAAAAAATAATCTCCAGTTATTAACAGAATTAGATCAACTAAGTTATGTGCATAAATATTGAAGCATAAAATAATACTAATAATTTAAGTAAATCATACATTATAAAAAAAAAATAATAATAATAATAAATAGTATTGTTTAATTAAGATTTTTAGCAAATTGAATTTTTTTTTTCATACATATTGTTACGTTTCGGAAAAACATTGTTAGATATTTAAAAGAAGGGTGAAAACATACTTTGCTATGTTTGTTTTCTAATATGAAAACTACTCCATTAATGTTGTTCTGATGTCAAAAGTGTGTGTCGCCGGTTCCAATGGTGATATTGAGAGTGATTTTCTTTTAAAAATTTTGTATATATTATTCTTTTCCAATTGATGAACATGCTCTATATCGAACGTCTGCCATTTTAAACAGTACACAAGAGACAAGACAACAAATATTTCAAGTTAGAAGGGAAGCGGTTAGCGTGGGGTGTATGATAACCAATTATTATTGGTCATTCTAAATGACCTTCTAGACGTCAGAGGGGGTTGACCTTCCGCTCAAATCATTTATTCTGCTATCCTACAGTTTAATCTGTTGAAATGGAAACTAAAGGCAAAGAAAAAGAATTTTTTGTTGTTTCACATGAAAATAAGCGATATGAGGTTGGAGTGACATACAAATTCTGTTAACGTAATTTTTACTGTCGGAATTTGAAGATTTTTTTTTCTGTTCTTTTAAGATTTTTTTTACAGTGTGTGTCTGCCTGTTCGCGATGGCTAGCAAAATCTACGGCACGTACGAGGCTGAAATTTTTGTGACGGTAGTCAAAAGCCTCTCCTGGTACACCTGAGACTCGGGATTTTTAATTTCTACTAATTAGCTTAATTATTAAATTAAAACCCCAATTAAAAGAATGGAAAAGTATTCCTAATTCAACTGAAGCATAGATTTTTTGTCAAACTGCAGAAAATTTCTTCGAAAAACTCGAAGAGAGGGGAGGGTTTGCAATAATTCCAGGATTGCTAGGACAATAAGTGTACGGGGCATTTGGAAACACGCCCGGACATTAAAACTTATAAATTACGCAGCCAGACGCAAAAAAAATTTCTCTTTCAGGATTTCTAAAATTTTTTCCAATATTCAATCTAGAAGCGGAAATATCCATTAAAAAGGATTTATATAAAGTCATTTCATTTTATTTCAAAAACTTTCAAAGACTGCGAGTAGAAAGCAGGTGCTTCGAAGTCAGGGGATTGTCGCCGAGGCTAGTGGCAAAGATTACCGGCCTATAATTTTTTTACAAATATTGCAGCTATAGATTTAATGTCTAAGCATCTATGTGTAATTTTTTTCGCTGATTCCGAATATGTAATTTTATTTAAAATATTCCCAGAAGAACTCTAATTATGAATTAAGAATCTGATTTAATCAAAGGATTTATTTTTTATATCATTTCCTCCGTGGCCGCCCCTCCGGGTGGTTCCGACCCGACCCCTTGAGTAGGGGAGGTGACCGGAAGACCGGCAGAGTTCGTTGTGCACGAATGGGAGGGGGCCGGATGGGGACGAATCGCTACCTCCTAGAGAGACCTGCGGTCGACAGGCCAAGGGTCCGGTGGCCACGGTTAACGGACGTTGTGCATGGGTTGCAGGGCCTTCGGGCCTGACCGACATGCAACCCCCGTCAACCAGGTTCTCTGGTCAAACCGGACAGTGACGCTCCATAGGTCGATCCCGGTGCCGGTCTAAGGGCCGGACGGTGTCACCGGGCAAAGACTAGCTAAGGCGATAGGACCCCATCCACCAATTGACTAAGAGGGAGACTGAGGTAGGAGTGAGGGCTTTGTAGTGGAAAGTCCTCGGTGCTCGCTAGTGACGACGGTGCTCGCGGGAACGCCATGCAGGGACTCCCGGGGCAACCGAAGGGCGAAGGTTTCGGACAGTGCCCAGGTTACTTTATGACTTGGGTGGCTCATCCCTCCGAGGACCACAGCTGAAGCAGTTGTGAGCCGACCCTAAGGTGGGTAGGGTTTGGCGGTGCCCCCGTCGACCAAGGAGCGGTCGCATGGGGAGGCCAGTATGGCTCTGGTTGCTCCATGTCGTGCCATGACCCTTGGGAGGGTGTCAGCCGGCAGGTCCACCATCGAGCGCTGTCCCCACGGGGAACCGGGCCGGGGGCTCGCCGGTAACGCGGCGGCTCATCGTGCCTCAGAGGAACCCTTGGTCCGATCCAGGTCCTTCGTGTCTATGCGATACTGGAGTTTGCCTCGCCCAGTGATGAGGACCTAGAGGTGTTTACACCTAACTTTCGAACGCATTAACAAAGGTAGCGGTCGGTCACTGCACGGGGTCAGGGGCCTTCGGGCCTGGGTACCCTCGACGGCCGTGAGGTAAGGTAGTGGTGGCGGGCTTCTGTCGGCCTCCGCTGGCTTCTCTGTCTTCGGGCGGGGTCGATTCGGCGGGGGCTGGCGGGACTCCGTTCCATCCAACCCCCTAGCGAGGCGGAGCCTATTCCGTCTAGGTGGAGCTTTCCGTGCCCGCCTGCGGTCGCTAACGGCACCTAGTCTGGGCCAACTGGTTCCCGGCGTGATCCACGAGGGGTTCCATCGGTTGAGCCAGGTGGTCTGGGCGAAAAGCCCGGAGCTGGGTCGCTTTACGGCCGGAGGGACTTTCCCCGTCCTCCCGAGTTTTCAAGCTAGGGGCCCTTCATTAACTTTCCTATCGGCTGGCAAACATAAATGTCTTTGCCGGAAAATGGTATTTGATCTTTGGGGCCTCCCGTAAAGTAACTCCGGGTCGGGAAGCCTCGGTTCAGTTCGTAGGCCCGGCGTCTTTATAGGCGTCCGGTTCCCGCAGGGCTTGCGGAGTCTACCGGCTCGGGAACCAAGTTTAGGGACCACTTGGTTTTTCTAGCTGGGTGGTGAGGACTGTCGCAGCGGCCGTTCGTCTTGACTTGGGAATAGCCGACGTGGCGTGCGCTGTGTTCCGCTCTGTCGCGGCTTGTCTGGCTGCGACCTTCGGGACGCGTCGCGGGGCTTGTCTCGCGGGTGGTTCCCTGCGTAGGCAAATGGGCCTTCTGAGGGCCTGGGACCGGGGAATGGCAACCCGTCTTTATATCATTTCCTCCCCACGACAACCTTAAAAGCCAGACACCAGCTAAAACCACCGATAATTTTTGGACTAGGTTTGTTTTGCCGGGTATAATATTTTTACAAATACTGTATTTATAGATTTTAAACGTATTCATCTATGCTTATTTTTCGACGCTTATTCCGAATATGTAATTTTCGTAAAAATCAATTAAGAACTTTTTATTTTATCGCATATTTGTGCGTTTCTGTTATGCTCTCTGCCACATTTTTTTTACCCTCTGGTGACTGCATTAGAAGCCCGTCCCGAAGACGATTGAACTCTTGAGTTTATTAAAAATAAGCTAATAGATGAATACAGACACCGATGCGAAATTCGCAATGTGGCTTCAGACTCATGTGACTCATCCTATAAGGCCGTAAATAAAATCACTAAAGATAGAAAATTCTGCAATTTCTGTAAAAGGGATAATCATAACAGGTCAGAATGTTTTTATTTGAAAAACAAATATCTTTCACGAAAATTATTCTAATCGAAATAAATTTAACAATGATTCCAACAGCTTCAAAAATAATTCCGGGAATTGTAGAACGAATCGGAGCAACTCAAGGGACACCTCCAATTTTTATTTTGAAAGTAATGCCAGCATGGCAGAGGACTCGAATGGTTCATCCCCATCCCTTCCTACTCAGAAGAAACCGCTTATGAGTGCTCCGTCCAAAATCGTGCCGAACATGAATCATCTCTCATTAACGAAGCGCAGGCGACCAACAAAAACAAATTTGTCATAGATTCAGGTTGCACGAGGTATGTCTCCCCCGCGAGAGAAAATTTTATAAATTTTAAATCATGATATTACAGAAGCATTATGATCGCAAACGGAAATAAATTAAATTCATACGGTGTAGGTGATATCAAATTAAGCAGTAGTTCATCACACAAGGTCACCTTAAAAGACGTTGTGCAAACTTCTGAATATTCACTATATGGCATGTATTAAAAAAGACAATCTTCCAACATAGGACTGAATATAAGATTTATTTCCCTCCGAAGATTTTTCGAAGTCCACTAATCGCCGGAATACATCTGAAGTTTCGATAGATCACAATCTATTCTATAAGGAAAGGGCAGCTGACGTCACTGTTGGTTGAATTACTGTTGGTTCAGCAAGAAAACCTGTCCGTTCTTTATGACTCCTACCTGTACGCATGAGCTAGGAAAATTTGATTGGTCTACGTTTAACACGTCTCTGATATGATTGGCCTACGTCGCCAAGACTATTCCTGCAATGATCTTTATGGCAAAAATATAGTTGGTAGATTGGTTGACGGAAGTGTTTGTTTGTAAACATGCCCTTTCCTTATAGACTCGACAGTCTGAGACAGAAGCACTTAGCCGAGATGTCCTTTGGAAATCAGATACGCGATCACTGGTAAGTAATCAATTTCAGTGTCGGGACAGGCCGTGAAAGCACTCTTAATTCTCAAGCCTCTAAGCTATTCCTGTGATTCAGCCGACTTTCGCTTTGGAACATATGGTCCGAGAAGCGTAAGAAAATAGGGTGTGGCCCACCTGAAATCACGCGAGCGACTCAGAAAAAGAAAGGACAAGGATTGGTTGAGCCCCGACACACAAGAGAGACAATTTTTGAAATTAGGAGGAAGTTCTTAATGAGGAGAGAGAAGGACAGGAGGCGAGATAGCAAGTTGTACTTGCGAGTTTTCGCCGAGCTTTTACGGAGAAATAGATCCTCCAGGTTTTCGTTAAGTCTTTCACCCTGAGAGCGGCGCGCAGACTGGGTCTGCAGTGAACCAGACGTTCCTTTCACAAACATCTAGACTCCTGACAAAAAAGAGGTACTGCGGTTAGACCGGGAGTACGCTGTATTTTACTTTTAACGGGAGATTAGATCTCTCAGCCGAGACGACCTTTGCCCCGATTGCGAACATTTCACGGTAAATCAACAAAGATCCGATAGACCATCCGGTCTAAAAGAACATTTTACTAATGAACAATGTATTGAACTCTGTCTTAGGGCTGCCATCTTCAACCTAGGACTTTCTCAAATTGTACGCAAACAATTATTGTTGCGTACGTGTAACGAGAATAATTCAATTAGCGAGAATTTTTATTGTTATTTAATTTAATAAATTTCATTTTTTTATTCTTCATTCAATTGGGTTATAACTGAATTACACCCCTTCGAAACGAGCCTTAACCCACTCGCGCTACCACGTTACGAAGTTCACACAAAGTTTTATATTACACCGAATTGTACATCAACTTGCTGTCCATTAAAAGGGCTACAGAAAATGACTTTAAAGTTGTTTTTGATAAGGAAACTTGTAGCTTTGTCAAGAACAATAACACGGTTTTAACAGCCAAACTAAACAATTTGTATGAAATTGATCACAAAGATGAATACGGGTACACTGTTTGAACTCAGGTATCTTACACAAATCCGAATTGTATAACTATTTGGCATAGGCCCTTCGGCCACAAAAATTATGAATCAAATAAATATCTTGTAAAGCAAAAACTTGCGGAAGGAATAAATTTGAGCGATTGTAAACATGACACTAAGCACTAAATGTGTTGAAGGCAAACTATAAAAATTACCCTAACCCAAAACAGGTTCAAATAGATCAAAAGAAGTTTTGTCGTTAATTCATACAGACATCTGCGGTCCAATGAAACAGAAACTTTCTCTGGCAAAAGGTATTTTATCACCTTTATAGATGATTATAGCTGATTCACAATGATTTATCTGCTCTCACATAAGGGAGAAGCGTGAGAAAAATTACAGGAATTCACCTTGCTAACCAAAACCAAGTTCGGTAAAGATATTAAAGCCATCAGATCAGATAACGCAGAAGAATACCTTGGAGACGATTTTGAAAATTTCTTAACCATCAATGGTATCAAAAACCAGCTTAGTGTTCCGTACTGCACTGCACACCCCAAACGGGCGTAGCAGAGAGGGGGAAACTGCACGTTCGTCGAAATGGCACGTACAATGCTCTCGGATGCCAACTTGCCAAAACACATCTGGGCGAAGCAATTCTCACTGCCACTTACCTGACAAACCATTTACCCACTAAAGCAACAATAACAGAACCCCGTTCCAATTATGGAATAATAGAAAACCTAATCTGCCCTACATAAAATCCTTCGGATGTAAGGCTTACGCCTACGTTGAAAAAACAAAGAGGAAAATTCGATGAAAAGGCCACTGAAGGCACTTTCTTAGGATAGGACAATAGAAGCAAAGGATATAGAATATATACAGGTAATAACAGAGTGGTAATATCCAGGACCGTGAAATTTCTAGAACACAGGGTAAATAATATTAAACAAGATGAAAGCAATACTCAAAACCCTTCGGATAATAGTAAAGTTGATTTAAACCGTGATGAGCAGGATCAGGTCGTCATACCACAACAGGGCCCTGTAGAACCCAGAAGATCATTAAGACATAATAGGGAAGTACCTCCTGGCCGATTTGGAATTAGTGTAAACATTTGCCAGTAGAGGAACCGAAATCCTGGAAGGACGTGCAAAGTATATCAAAAACCCTAGTATTAAAAACAAATGGTTAGCAGCAACTGATGAAGAGATTAATTCATTAAAGAGAACACAACGTGTGTGTTAGTAAAGCCAACTCCTGGAAAACGCGTAATTGGATGTATGCGGACATTTAAAACAAAATGCAACACCAGTGGGGAAATAGAAAGATACAAGGTCAGGCTCGTAGCCAAAGGTTATTTATAAACATTCGGGTGTGACTACGACGAAACCTTCACCCCAGTCGTAGCACACACTACAATAAGAAGTTTTCTAAATGCCGCGGTATATAAAGAATTAGATATCACACACCTAGACGTTGAAACTGCCTTTCTTCACGGTAAGACGGCCCATCTCCCGGTCCTGGGCCCTCTTCTTCACGGTAACCTTTATGAAGAAGTTTTAATGACCCAACTGCAGGGATATGTAGTAAAAAGTGAAGAAGATAAAGTATGCAGTTTAAACAAGGCTATATATGGCCTGAAACAAGCTGCCAGAATATGGCCCTTGAAAATAAGTAAATCACATAAGACATGTAGAATTTGAAGAATGCGCATCTGATGTATGCTTATTTAAGCGAAACCAAAACGAGAATACATGTTTTACGTTATCGTGTACGTTGACGACATTTTACAGACGTATGAAAATCATTAGAATAATTGTGAAATTTACATTAAAATCTTGTTATATTAAAGAAATAATACATTTAAAAAATATTGATACATTTAATATTTAGTGTGCATCCCCTTGTTTTTTATTAAAGATTCGATACGTCTTGTCATACTTTGTATGAGTTTTTGGCAATTAATTGGTATTTCGTTGACATGATGCCAAATTTGGATGAGTTTTTCTATCAGAACATTCTTGTTTGTGATGTTGATGTTTCTTTAATTTAATTAAAGAAAACATTTACATGGCCTGGAAACAGTCCAGATATGAACTCCATAGAGAACCTTTGGGCCATTGTAAAGAAAAAATTAAATAAACACAACATCCCAAACAAGAGTAGTCTGATAGAAAGACTCATCCAAATTTGGCATCATGACAACGAAATAGAAATTAATTGCCAAAAACTCATACAAAGTATGCCAAGACAAGTATGCCATCATTTCTTTAATAAAACACAAGGGGTTGCACGCTAAATATTAAATGTATCAATATTTTTTTAAATATTTCTTTAATATAACAAATTTTTTATTGTAAATTTCACAATTATTCTAATAATTTTCACACGTCTGTAATTGCAGCAAATGAAGCAGATGCGCTTGACATATATAAAGAATTATCCAGTGAATACGAAATAAAGAATTTGAGAAAAGTCTCCCAGTACCTAGGGATCAACATTAAACAATTAGAAGACGGAAGTCTAATGTTCGACCAAGAAAATGAAATCGAAGAAATAGTAGAGAAATTCAATCCAACCAGCTCAAAGCTTACTTATACCCCTGTGAGTACAGACTATTTTAATCAAGATCCTAATAGTAAATTATTAAGTGATAATACACGCTACCGGAAAGCAATAGGGGCGTTGTTATACATTTCCACTATTACCAGACCAGTTATATCAGGAACTGATAATATATTAGGTAGATGAAACGAGAAATACAAAGAGGTAGATTGGGTAGCAATAGAAAAAGTAATACAATTAATAAAAACCACTAAACTTCTGAAATTTGTTATCGGCAAAAGTAAACCCCCAATACTTACAGCATTCTGGTATTCTGGCTGGAGTAGAGATAAGTCCGATAGAAAATTAACGACGAAAAACTTATTTAAACTAAGGAATAATTTACTTTTCTGGTTATCCAAGAAACAGAATTGCGTAGCACTATCTTCCACCGAAGCGGAATATATTTCGGCTTCTAGCGCCACACAAAAAGTGTAATTGTTGCTAATCCCTCTTAAAGACTTAGAACTGACACAGACTTTACCCATCGTCATTTACGAAGATAATCTGTCTTGTGTAAAATTATCCGAAAACGACAAGCATCAATCCCGAACAAGACGCATTAACATGAAATAACACAACATCAAACATTTCAAAGAAACAGTAGGCCATCAGCTGGAAAAAAGATGGCAGCCAGCAGTGCCATCAACGGTAAAGTGCAAGGGTGCCATTACTTAAACCTGTCGAAAAGTGTCCGAGCCGAATGCAGCTGGCCCATCAGTGATGGCCAACAGCAGGCCAGCATTGGTATGCCATCACATTACTTCAATCTAGCACTTTTCCTGCAGTGCTAGCACCTATCCCACTGCTATTCCTTTGCTGGCCCAGCACTTTCCCTTACAAAAAATTTTATAGAATTCTATAAAAAAAAAAACAGAGTATTACGGCTCTTTTTTCTATAAGCTAGTTTCACCAAGAGCTATAGAAATATCTGTAGAAGTGTCTGTCTATAATAGAAATGTCTATTGAAATTGCAACGGTTTCCACGTGGTCACCCTCCCAAGTACTAACCACGCTCGATGTTGTTTGGTTTTCGTGATCGGACATGAACAAGTACTCTCAGCGTATGCTACGACCGTTCGTAGTTTTCAAGCTCTCATTACACTATTTCAAGTTTGTTTCTTTTGTGATTTACGTTCCAAATCATTAAACTGGTATAGAAATTATTGTATTGTATAGAAATCCTGTATATTTTATACGCTTTTTTATTATTATTGATTCTCAACTGTGTAAATTATGAAAACCAAAATCCTTTGTAACTTAGTAAAACCAGATTTAAGGAGAAAAAAAAAGTGCGTTGAAATAAAGAATTTATTTATTTACTTATTTATTTTGTTGGTGGCAGTGGTGCTATATTATTTACAGTTCAAAAAAATTAACTTCACCGCTTAAATTGTGTTAAAATATTCATTTCAGATTTGTGTTCAAATACTCAATGTCTTCGATATTCGCAACGCCACCTAGCGTAAGGGTTCCCAGCAAAAATACTGCAAAAGTTCGTGCACTTCTATGTAATGGTGGGCCAGCGCATGAGATAAAACGGAAGCCCAGCAGAATTTTATCTGATGATTTCCAACAGCAAAGTTGGTTGAAGCTGTCCAGCAGTGGTCACGCAGTGGCAGACCATTAGCCAGCACTTCTCCATCATTGCCAGCACCTATCTTGCTGCTGGCCAGCAATTTCCCCTCTGCTGGGAAGTATCGACTGACCTGTAGAGCTAATACAGGTAAGCAATTTCACTTACCTATATAAATTGTATTATTATAATAAACTGAATAAAGAATTATTGGTTAATTTATAAATTGGGCCACTCACGCCTTGTCTCAAGAAAACTCCACAGCCAGAAGTCACAAGGATTCAGATCTGGTGACCTTAGTGCCAGGCAATCGGAAAAGTACGCGAGATGACACGTTCATCAGGGAAGATAGCTTGAATCACATTCTTTACATGTCTCGTAGTATGAGAAGTTGCTCCATCTTGAATGAACATTGTGATGGCTAAAAAGCTTCTTTGCCTTAACGCCCGGACAGCATGATTCTCCAGGAGTCTGCTGTATCGGTTACTTTTGACTGTACACCTAAGAAACCCGTTCATTGTGACTTTTTCGAAGAAGTAAGGGCCCAAAATGAAATTCGCCGTGACGTGGCGTATGATGCATCATGCCGTGACGTATGGGGGAATGTAGCTGTTCTTGCACGGCATGAAGATTAGGGGAACCCCATATGCGGCAGTTCTGTGTGTTCACAGCACCATCTAATAAGTGAAAATGAACCTCGTCTGTCCATAAGATATGCGATGGCCAGCACTCATCTGTTAACAAAGTTTATTATTCACTAACTAAAAATATTGCCGTAAGTACGGTTACTCTCAATGACTTTGTTATAGTTATAATAACAATGATAATAATATAGGTAAGTTCAATTTAATCTACGATATCCAATTGGATTTCCAGTCTCCTTTCTCTTCTATATTTTTGAAGATCAGCATCCACTATAAACACATTTTTAATCTGCATTGTTCATTATATTGCACTGTAATTGTGTAGAAATACTTTTATTATGTGGTTTCTGTTTTTATGCAGATAACTACTTGAGGAAAAGAAATTTTTTTTTATTAGATTTTCTTAAATAAGAGCAGCGCAAAAGTTGCATGTCTCTTTGAGACTCGTCATTACAGTAACTGAACTATAATGCGTACATAAAAAGGTTGTATATTTATAAAGCAGGAAATGAGGACAATTTAGGGAAATTTATTATGTATAATATTAAAGTCATTAAGAAGAAAAATGTCCAACAGTTCTCAAATGTTTCTATTGAGAGTATTTACATGTTCTTGAAACAATTAAGAGTGATTACACATAACATCAGAGATAAATAAACGTCTTACTTCCTGATTCGTCAGTCAAACGTAATTGATTTGCTTAACGTATTGTGACACATGAAATAATTTTATCAGAATAATTATTATTTATCTTCATTTGGGGATTAATTTTCTTGATATACAGCCGAGTCTCTCTATAACGAAACTCCATACATCGAATTTCTCTATATAACGAATTTTTAGTAGGAACGGTCCCCTTTTCCCATGATCTCATTAAAAACAGTCTCCATATAGCGAAATATCTATCTCCATATAACGAATTTTTTCATAAAATGCTCTTTATTTATCCAGTTTTAAAAAACCTTCCAAATCACATGGAATCAATTTTCCATTACCGATTCCTGATTTATCGTTCTGTGCTGAGTTTTTTATCTTACTTTTCTACCTTGAATCTGTTTGTTCTTTATGTCCAACGAATTCATCTCTCCCCCCCCCCCCTCCCCACACCTTCCAACATCCTTCTTAAAACACTGTCAGTCGGATTGTTACACATTTAAGAGCGGGATCAGAGAGGTAATTGAAGGTGAATGAGATCGAAGATCATTCAGAAGGTTAAATTAGAAAAATAAACTCTCATTCAATCAAGCACAACAAGTTGATATTCGTAATATTCCTTGTCAGAAAGCTCCCGAGATCTACTGGCATGACACGTGACCTGATGCACCCCCAAAAAAGCGAGCGGGAAAGAAGGCGGAAGCCGCTATTGGTCGAATAGAAAATTCTCCCTCGACAGCTGCAGCCGTGAGATTAGATCACTATCACCATTTAGAACACGTTTTCATCTATCCAAACTAAAGCTCTCAACCCTTACAGTTAGAGTAGTTGTTTATTGTTTTTGGCTTTCTTTAGTGTGAAAGATTCACAAAACTTAATTCGTTTGAGTGCGTTTTTTTACTGCTTCTGCAAAAAATGTCTCTTAGGAACTGCATAACTCTCTGTGATAAAGTGAAGATTTTGAAAGAAATTGATAAGGGATTGAAAAAAAAAAGATGTGGCAAAAAAGTTTGTGATTCCGGCAAGCACTCTGTCAACAATCATAAAAAATAGAGAGTCAGTCACCGAGCAGAATTCGGATCTTGGTTCGGTGCGAAAAAGACAGAGGGCGTGCCAATACGAGGGGCTTGGACGAAGCAATGTTTAAGTGGATTAAAGCTATAAGGGACCGTAATCTATCATTTTCGGGACCAATGATTTTAGAAAAGGCTCTAAAATATGCTTCATCTCTTGGGCACTCTGACTTCCAAGCCAGCACTGGTTGGCTAGAAAAGTTCAAGAAGAGACATGGGTTATTCCAGAAAACTATCTGCGGTGAAAGGACGAATGCTCCGGTGACAGCATGTGAGAACTGTAGTCTTAAAATAGCAGAAATTCTAAAAGAATTCGCTCCTGAGAACATTTTTAATGCTGACGAAACAGGCCTCTTTTACAAGTGTCTCCCAAACAAGACTCTGGCGTTTAAAGAAGATAAATGATTTGGCGGTAAACAAAGCAAGCAAAGGATTACTATTCTGTTGTGTGCTAATATGACAGGGGAAAAAATTTAAGATGGAATGCTAGAGAGTCTCTTACTCGGGACGTGGCTGGGGACCTATGCAACTTGCTTCCGCAAAAGAGTCGGAATAAGTGGAAGAATAAAGGGTTGCGGACGAAGATGGGCTGAGATGGGATGAGAAGTTCATTGGGAAAAGCAAATCTCTTCGGTGTTTTAAAGGCGTGAAGTCCTTAGAAGTGGACTATGATTTTAATAAAAAGTCCTGGATGACCTCTGAAATTTTTGACAAATGGTTAAAAGCACTTGACAATCAAATGAGAAAACAAAGCCGAAAAATTGCTTTGCTTATTGATAATTGTCCAGCTCACTCACAAAACTGTGGAGAAAAACTGCAAAATGGTGAAGTTATTTTCTTACCACCCAATTGCACATCAAAACTGCAGCCCTTGGACTTAGGAATAATAAAAAATCTAAAGGTGCATTATAAGGAAAAAATTCTTAAAGAACTGATCATAGCTACTGAAAAAAATGATTCCACCCAAGACATCATTAGTCTTAGAAAGTGTATTGCGAAACTTTATAAAGCTTGGAGATTAGATGTAACTGAAAAAGCAATTTACAATTGCTTCAAAAAGGCCGGATTTTGTAAACTGGAGAATAATGCGGATTCTGAGGATGAAGAAGATAGCTTTGGCAGACTTAAAAGAGAAATGTGAATTAATTGAGGAACGCGGAAATGACGAAGAAAATGTTACTCTCTCTGATTTTTTAGAAAAGGATGACAATCTCACTAATGCGCAGTATCCTACTGATAGTGATATTTGAAGCAGCGTTATGAACACTGATGGTTAGAGTGACAATGAGCATCAAAACGAAAACGTACAACAAGAGAAAAAAACACCACGCAGTGAAAAGATGAGTTCTTTTGATCTTATAAGGAGAGGACTTCAAATGGAGGAAAATGTTCCCGATACAATTTTTCATTCCTTGCTAAAGTGTGAACATTTTTTCGAAAGTGTAACAAATTTGAAATCAAAACAGCGAAAAATTATAGATTTCTTCGTCTAAAATTAATGTAAGTTTTCCTTATGTAATTTTTATTATGCTTTCAAATAAATGCCTGTTCTCTTTTTTGAGACTATTTAAATAATTAAGAAATACAATATTAGGTTAAAATTTATAGTTAAACATTTCATATTCTAATTAAACACCTCAAAAATAATTTTTGTTCAAAATTTACACATTAAATAGGAATTTTTATGCATTCTCTATATAACGAATTTCTCTATATTACGAATTTTTAACTGGAACTATGGATTTCGTTATATAGAGACTCGACTGTATTTGCATCTCATTTAGCAATCCGAACAAGAAATGATCTTCAGAAACTTTCTGTGATAACTTTTCGAATTAAAATTATCACAGAAAGTTTCTTAGAGCTGTTTTCCTTTTCTTTCCTATTCTCAACAACGCGAAACTATCTTCAACATAACAAACTTATTTTTGTTCTTAAATGAATGAAATGTGCAAACATTCTTATTTAAATCACAAGAATTTAATAGAATAGCTTCCTTATCCCTTGAATTATAATCGATTGCTCCCTGATGGCTTTCCTTCCTGAACTTTAGTGTCAGGAAAACAGGCTTAATATAACTTTAATAGCATTTTCAGAAATATTCTTTGCGTTAGAAAAAAAAAAAAGTAAAGCGCTGTTTTCAATTGACATCTCAATAAAAAATATGAAAATTTATGCATTTAACGAATAAGAAAGTCTGTGAATATATTAGAAAGTACACAATTTAGATCTGAGATTCGGATAAGATTTCATGATGACCTTTTTTTTATATAAAAAATATGGATGATTTATTTTTTTAAACAGTTAATTCTTATTTGCTTATATCTGAGAAAAATTTCATGGAACTTCTGAAAGCAACTGTTGCAACTGAAGCAAAGTTAAGTTTGTTATTTCACCGAAGATTCATTTAACTTTACTCATTTTCTACACTATAATTTGTGCATCAGTCAATTATTTTGCTTCATCTTCCTAGATTCTGCGCGGAAGTTTTAAATATGTTTTTGATACTACACTGATTACAATCAATTTTAGGTACTTTTTAAGTAGGAAGAGGTTTAAACAAACTATATCCAAACACATGCTTGTGATAATATATATGTATTCTACGGCATCGGAAATATAAATTTTTGCGGTAGTATTCATGGGCGCTGAATCAAATGAGGCCTTTGGGCCTCGCTTTGCTTGATCGGTCCTCGAATTAATTTCGGTGCTTCTGCTCTAGAATTTTAGACGTAAGCTTATCACACATACTTTTGTAAATGTTATACTCTTAAATTGGGAGGCGTGAAAAGTTCACTCTTTAAAAGAGTGACAGGCATTTTCACTTTTTTTGAAGTGAATTTTATAAAAATACACGCCTTAAAAAGTGGAATTTTCCACTCCCTAGAAAGGAGTGAAATATTTCACTCTATTGTCGGGAGTGAAATAATATGGCACTCCGCTTGGAGTCCCTTGCCTAATTCGCCTAACTAAAACGAAAAATATAAACATGAAATAAGCTAAAACAAGAAACTTTTATCAGAACACCTCGTACAAGATAATTCTTATATAACAGAAATGTACAAAAATTAACAAGTATGAAGTATCAAATATTCAAAAATAAATTTCTAACAATATTTTTCAAAATGCAGAACATTTCTTTCCTTCTGGTAGAGGGTTTTTTCTTTCTGAACACCCCTTATCGCCCAATTTAAGATAAATTTGAAATATAAGAATGTCAAAAGGAATAATTAAAAATTGACTTCTATTAGTGGTTTAGGAAGGGAGGCAGGTTGCTTCTCTTACGAAAATGTCTTTGTTCATTTTTCTCTTAGTTTGTACATTTAATTGTGTAATCATTTGGAAGAATAAATTATATTATTTTTTTAAATATAAAGAAAATTTAATTAAGTAAATTTCAAAATACATAAGGGAAATTTGCCTGCAACCACCCTCCTGCCTGTGATTATGCTTTATAAAAATTCGGTGCATTATTTGGAAGCGATACGAAGATTTTTTTTTATTTTATTTATTTATTTTTATTTATTTATTTATTTATTTATTGTAATGTGTTTTTTCCCTTCTGCCTGAAAGTATAAAAACTGTAATAATTATATGCCTATAATTTATAAGTATAAGCATTACGAAAAATGCCAAATAAAGAAAATAAATGTTTCTAACTTTTTTTTATACACAACGTTCTATTTCCCGCTGATAAAAAAGTTTTAATGAGCTTATCATACTGTAAACCATTAGGCTGACATAATGAGATAGCCATTTGTTTGCAATGGAATTGCTGACTCCATCTTTTTTCCCCCTTTATCAGACGAATCTGAGTTGTGAGTCCATTTTCGCATTCAAATTTAAACGTTCTTCAACAGTTCACATCTTTGACCGGGTCCTGATTTTTTACCGTGAAAAATTTTGTCATTATGTTGTTACAGTGGCTGCGTCATTTGTGGAAGTGTTATATTTAGTCGTTTCTGACATTTTGGATGGCTGGAGAGATCTTATGTGCTTCTGATATCGATATAACGACGGGAAAGGAACACTTGAAAATTACATCCGGGGGACTGTACAAATAGTGCGCAACAGAGACAGGATTACTTTTCATTGTTTTTCATCAATAATATAGTGTTATTCATTTTTTCAAAAATTGGTAAACAAGAACTACCCCAGACCTACAAACTAGTCCCGTGGATTATGTTTTAAGAATGGAAAATTTTCATTATTTTAACATAGCTAGCAGGATATATGAAGGGGTTTTCTTTTAAAAAGATGCAAGTATTTTGTCTCTCATTCACTATGATAGTTCTTTTAAATCAAGTCGAGGAATTCTCCATATCGATATCAGTGTTTTTGATATTTTGTTTATATTACCACTTAAAATATTGCATGAAATGTAAGTTAGGTTTGAATCTGTTTGCGAAAAAAAAACAGCTAATTTTACAAATATATATTCTTATATTCATGTAATTATGCATGTTTATCTAACTGTAAAAATCCCTAAACATATACATATATATTTCATTAGAAAACAACTTTAATATTGATTTTTAATTATTTTTAGCAAAAAATAATTTTAAAAATTAAAAAACTAGAATTTTATACATTTACTTTCATAACTAGATTTTGCACTTAAAATTGCGGTTTTTACAATTTTATTTATAATCACTCATATATATATAAAAAAAATGACAATTAGATGTTAAGATGTATGTTTAAGACAAAAGAAGTTTAGAAATTAGAAGTAATTTTTTCTGCATGTTATTAAAAAAGAATATTTATTTATTTATTTATTTTATTATTAAATAAATAGCTCTTCTGATTCTCATCTGATGTCTAAAAAAATTGCCCATGTGGCAATATAAATTAAAAGAAAAATTTAATTTTCAAATGATATGAATTTTCTCTTTCTTTTTCTTTTTTTCCTGGGGGGGGGGGGGGATTTCTGTGAAATTTTTGTAAAGCTGATATTTTAAATCTCTTTCGACATCACAACACATAAAAAAAGCATATATTCTTAATATTTAGATTAAGCTTAGATCTTATTAAAAAAAAAAAGATGTCAGTTGATAAGCATTGTTTTTTAAGAGGCTACTTCAGTCAAGTGAAAAGACCCGTTCGTTAATGCTAATCCTATGGAAGAAATATATAACGATATCTCGGTTGCATTTTAATAGTTTTAAATGATTTTTTGCATTGGATAGTTGAGATTGATCTGTACAAAGACCGTTCTTTATTTTTTCGATTTTGTTTACAGATATTTTTAATGAGGATACTTTCATTTTCGGAACCGGTTTCGAAACTGAAAGCGTCCTCATAAAAAATATCTGTAATCGAAATCGAAAAAGTAAAAAACGACCTTCGTACAGATCGATCTCAACTATCTAATGCAAAAAAATCATTTAAAAATATTAAAATGCAACCGAGATATCGTTATAAATTTCTTCCGTAAGATTAGCATTACCGAACGGGTCTTTTCACTTGACTGAAGTACCCTCTTAACCATGGAGAACTCGCTAGTGAGAATTTCTCTCACGGTGCCCAGTTGCTTTTCTTTTACTTTACATTCACTTAATATCAACTTTTTTTGCTTGGCTTAGTACTTTTATTCACGAAAGAGGCAAAATAACTGAAATAACATTTTCCATTTTAATTAAAATGAAAAATGGTTTAAATAAGAGTCTTAAAAAAAGTACGACAGTCAGAGAAAATCTCATGCAGCGAGATCTCCCGGGTTAAGTGGAAAAATTAAAAATATTTTAGAAGAATAGGACCCCAAAGTAGCGATATTTTGCTATAAAGTACGGCAAAAATATAAGTTTTTATATTAAAAACAAAACTTTATTTTAAAATTGGGCATTTTAAAATTATATATTTACAGGGCATGCAATGAAAGCAAACACAAAGGATAAAATTGTAATAAAATATTTTAGTTTATTTTCTGTCAGTAATCTAATTTAATTCACATGTAACCTTAATTGAGTTTTTCCTTAAAAGTTCAATTAGTGTTACAAACTATGAATTAAATAAATATTGTCAATAAAGTATTTTATTCCAATCTTTACCACACTTGTATTTATTTTCATTGCATGCTCTAAAAGATGTGATTCTTTTAAAATGCCCATGAATCAGCCTAAAAAAAGAATGCACTGCATAAAAGTTTAACATTCACTCGTATGAAAGAGTGACTATTCACTACTACCAGGAGTGAAAAAACGCACTCCTTTAGCAAGAGTGAATAGTCACTCCTCCGAAAGGGTGATTATTCACCCCTGCACTGCAAATAGAAGCGTCTTAAATTCAGACACATATGTGACTGAAAAAGTATTTTAGACACTTAAGCGTCTGAATATGAAATTTCAGACATCACAGATGTCCGAATTTAAGACACATCTTAGTGGGATTATGGTATGGAAGTCTTACTGGGATTACGGTATGGATGTACTGAAAGAAATGTCTGAATAATGATGAACCGTCTGACATTAAGACACTTAGAAATTCAGACACTTAAGTGTCTAAATGCAATACAATTGTAATATTTGATGACTATACATACAATTGCACTGCAATATATCTGCCAGCATAATCAAGAAACGTTTTCGAATGGATGACAGATGTTTAAAATACTTTTCCGTGCACTAAATTTGGTATTATTTTATAAAACAATCAACGCGATTAGATCATAGGACGTCTGTCAAAATTATAAAAGTCCGTTTATTAAGTTTTGGAAAAAAGATATTTTTAGTGCAATAGGCAATTAACGAATTGTTTTTCCCAATATATAAAATTTTCCAAATAATTATATTAAAACAATCTACCAGCTACCATCCCTCTCTCCCCCCCCCCCCCCTCCCCGCCCTCTCCACAAACACACAATTACCTAACAATGTCTTAGGGTGGGTTTCGTCGACCAGAAGCAATTTAAAATAGTGCGACCCTACCGTAGTGGGCTATTATAGTGTTTTTAACGGCTTGACGAAGGGAATCGCTGTATAGAAGTAATCCCTGGACTTTCTGAAATGTAAAACAAAAATTTGAAATGTAAAAATTACTTAAAAGTGTGACGACAAAATTTTTATTTAAGAGGCACTTCAGTCAAGTGAAAAGATTCGGTCGCTAATGCTAATCCTACGGAAGAAATTTATAAAGATATCTCGGTTGCATTTCGCTATTTTTAAATGATTCTTTTTTACATTGGATAGCTGAGATCGATATGTACAAAGGCCGTTTCTTACATTTACAATTTTGATTTTACATTTTTTTAAGAGGATGCTTTCAGTTTCGGAACCGGTTCCGAAAATGAAAGTGTCCTCATTAAAATTATCTGCAATCAAAATCGAAAAAGTGAAAAACGGCCGTTATACAGGTCATTCTCAGCTATTCAATGAAAAAATGAATATATATATATATATATATATATATATATATATATATATATATATATATATATATATATATATATATATATATATATATATATATTGAAAAGATATTTTATAAATTTCTTCCATAGGATTAGCATTAGCGAACGAGTATTTTCACTTGACTGAAGAATCGTCTTAATGCCTTCGCCTGAAAGCATCATAACTGTAATAATTATATCTTATAATAGATAATTCTAACGGATTAAACAAAATATTAAAGGAGGAGTAATTAAAAAAAATCTGTTTGTATTCGTACACCATTTCACTTCCTGTGATAAAAATCTAATGATTTCAACTCCCTTCTCGTAACGTATTTCCATTTGTGTCGAGTCCGAGCTCAAAGTCAATGATTACGTCACTAACGGAAAGCGGAAAGTGCTGAGAGCGTAAATCTTTTGTGAAGACACATTAAGCCTGTTACCTCGTTAATATTTTAAATGAAGATATTTTCAACAAGTGTTTTTGGAATGGTCTCCTGATATTTTTAGTTTAAAATATATTGAAATGCTCACAGAAATATCTTTATTATAATACTACAATTTGGATTTGGATTACTATGTTTAATTGCATTTACCCGTTAAACAAGTAAATACTATTTGGATTTGGAAACACATACTCATATACGTTCTTATTACGAAAAGTCTAGTTATTGTTTGGTGTGTGTTCAAAACTAGGCATATGAAAAAAGAATCATTATTAATCGAGAAATTGCTGCAGATTTTTGAAACTCTCATGAGTAATAATTTTTTATTATATTTGTTATTCATTAGTGCATTTGGTAGAAGAATGCAGTGCCAAGAATATTTAAAAAATACATACAATTGTTTTTCAAAAATAGCACTGTGCCGATACTTTGTGAAATATTTTATTCATCATAATGGATTATTACACTTTGAAAGGTAAGAAATAATGCATTTGTATGATTAAGTGAACTCAATTTCAAATAGAAATTTTATAGTAAAATAGTGAACTTTATGTAATGCTAATTGATCATTTACATTATTTTTTAGAATAATTTGCATATTTAATTTTTTTTTTATATCCAATAAATATTTTTTTGTTTTAAGAGGATCGTGTGTTCATTTGTGTGTTTTCAATAAATCATGACTTTCAATGTAATGAATTTGTTTAATATTTTTTAGACTTCCGTTTTATAAATAAATATTTTATAGCCCCAAAGTAAATTTTCCTGCTTGTTATATATATATATATATATATATATATATATTTATTTATTTATTTATTTATTTATTTATTTATTTAATGATTGCTAAATAGCTCGATCGAATTGCAATTTTCATTTAACCTATATAAACAAAGCTCATATATAAATACAAAGAATCTTTCTAATGATATCTCATTATTAAGTTTTTTTCCTTACAATTTCCAGTTACTTTATATTTATGATATAATTTTACATATTAATTTTTATTTTTTGCAACATCATGATAAGAGTATCATTTCATTTAATTCTCTTGCAGAGTGTATATTTTCGAAATAAATGTTTTAATATTATCAAATTTAAATTTATATATGGTAAATCTTTTGAAAATACACAAGCTTTATATGACGGATATAGAACATGAAATGAAATCGTGAAAGGATCAGAGTGAATCTGAATATCTGGATATTTTATTTTAAAACTTTAGTTTTTCCGGTGGTAAATAAATCCTACTGATATAGTATTCATTTCTTTTTAAATAACCCTTCTGAAGGCTTGTTTCAAAAATACAAAATCTGCTTTGATTTTCTGCGTTCCATATCAATAACATATTTAATTTTCAAGACTCTGAGCCATCCTGAAAATATACTTTAAACAAGGAATAAAAATGGTTGTAATTATCCAAGCTGTGCTAAAAATTACTTAAAGAAATCAAATTGCATAAAATCCCATTAAAAAAGGGCTGATATTTAATATTTTGAGACGGTGCTGATGTTTGAAGATATAAATATTTTTATAATTATGTTTGATCTGAGTATATATTTTTATACTATCATTTCTTTTATCACAATATTAAAATATTTTTTTGCTTAAAAGACGTTATAAAAACACATTAAAAATAAATTAAAAATCTATATTTACATGTTTCAACTCTTTTACTGAGTCGTCATCAGAATGTATAACAGAAAAATTACAAAAAGTATTTTAACTTTTTTTTAATTTACTTTTAATGCGCTTTTATAACGTCTTTTAAGGTTGTTCTCAAATCCAAAGTGTCAATTCTCTGATGTGAGTTTTAAATCATTTTTAATTCGGAAACGCATGAAACTAGGTGTTGTCATTCAGAAACTATGTCATCGAACTGTTTTTTCCGTTTTCTTGTAAACGCAATAGATCTTTCAGAAAATACTGTCAAAGTTGGCATTTTGAACCGAACTTCCGAACGAAAGAAGAAAATCCAGTTAAAAAAAGGGGGGGGGGATGCCGTGTCACGTGATCAAAATCGCTTATAACTCAATAGGTAATTGATGGATCAAAAAATGGAAAACACAGTTCGATTCCGCAAATCGCTTCCGTGGTCAGGCTTTCCACTTTTATATCTTTCCGTTAAAAAATGAACTTGTAAATGTGTCAAAACGTTTTGCGCTTGTTGAGCAGAGCAGTTGAGAACACAGCCTTAAGCAAAATATGCATTGTATTTTGTAATATTTTTGTTATACATTCTGATGACGATTCAGTAAAAGAGTTGAAACATGTAAATATAGATTTTTAATTTACTTTTAATGTGTTTTTATAACGTTTTTTAAGCAAATAAATATTTTAATATTGTGATATGGTTATTGGTGGACGTAATTTTGGCTTATAACTCGCACTAATTTACATTTGTATCATTTCATTTTATAAGTTATTTTTATCGGCATGTTAACAGAAAAGAAAATATGTTTTTAACTTCTTTCTCAAGTCACTTTTTATGTATGTAATGAGGAGAGAGAGGGGTGATCCATGAAAAAAAAGAAAAGAAAAGAAAAGAAAAGAAGAAGAAAAAAAATCTGACTTGGGGAAAACAAAAATCGGATTTTTTGGATTATTTTGTATATGATAATATAGCATCTCAACGCACGTTATCATACTTAAATTTAAATTTAGTCTGTTTTTATAACCAAAATAAATAAATGAGATAAACTCGCATTGAGATGTTACAAGTTAGCCCTTGGTATAATCGCGTAGCAGATCTGCACCATACGCAAAAGTCAATGTTACTTACACAGTAAGCTTTACAACACGATTTTTTTTTATTGTTCCTATTTCCCAACACAGCAGAATATGAATTGATCATAGAATTTCCAACAGACGGAGATAATGAGTTAATTTTTCATTCCAAAGAATTTTTATCATTTTTAATAATTTTTTATAAATGGAAATAATTTGCTACATAGAGCAGAGCTGGTTGCAGCATGGGCAAACTGGGCTGTTTGTATGGGCTTTTTGCTTTATGGGTCCCTAAATTTGGTATGAAATTTCCATAAAGCTGATATTTTAAATTTGCTTTGATATACTTATTTTAATAAATATTTTGCACTTTTAGAACATGATTAGGTTAAAGAAAATGATATATTTATCCAAATATGTATTTGACGGCATCGAATAGGCTTTTTTTTTTTTTTTTTTTTTTTTTTGTAACAGTATATGAAGGCAGAGAGGGGAAAGGGACGAATGAATCTAGGTCTTTGAATTAGAATTAAAATTGAAGTTCTCACTAAAAGTAATAAACATTTTTGATGCCGTAGGCCATATATGGTATCACATAAGTACATATTTAGGTGAATATATATATACATATATTATCCTATTCTGAAACTACAAAATACTGATTACAATCATAAGGTCAAAAAGGATTTAAAATATCAGCTTTATAAAAATTTCATACCCAATTTGGAGTACCCTAAAATCAGGGGACAGAGAGACATCCCAGTTTTCCCATGCTGCAATCAGCTCTGCTTTATGCTAACAAATTATTCCTTTTATAAAAAATGACTCAATGTGGTCAAACATGGCTGCGTTTATGGCTTAGAAAGAAAAGTGGTGAAAGATGGCTTCATATTGCCCCCCCCCCCCCAAAAAAAAAAGGGCTCAAAGATGGCCGCAATTAAGACATTTGAAATGTCTGAAATTCAGACGTAAGAAGTGTCTGAAAAATTTAAGACGTTTTAAAACGTCTGAAATTTGAACACTCTTGTTTCAGACACTTAAGTGTCTGAAATTCAGACGCAAGAAGTGTCTGAAAATTTTAAGACATTTTAAAATGTCTGAAAATTGAACACTGCGTTTCAGACACTTAAATGTCTGAATTTCAGACATTTCAGTTTACAGTGTGTTTAGAGTGACTATTCACTTCCCAGGAGTGGGTATTCACTCTTTCAGCGAGTCAAAAATTCCACTTTTGCTCAGAGTGAATAGTCACTCTAATGATTTTGGGCATATTTTGACTGTGCGATAGCGTGTATATTCACTCCTCTAGAGTGAATCGCCACTCCTTTTTATTTAGAGTGTAAACATAATGAAAGTGCAAGACAATGTCGAACAACAATAACGAACCTTTATTTAACATATGTATATACAGTCTCCTAGATTTCTTTTTCCCAATTGATAATTACGCAAAAAAAGCTTAAAACAATCCAATTTTCTGTAAACTATATAATAAAAAAACCAAGACTATATACGTTTTAAAATTATCTAATACTGAAAATTAGAAAATGCTCAAAATTAGGAACATTTTGTTTGAAATCATCTAAAAATATATTTCATGAGAAAATAAGTGAAATCGGCTTATACTAATTATAGTTTTACCTATTTTGCGCATTTGGCGGCCTTCTCTTACAGGACTCAACTTACCTATGTAGGAGAAAAGTACTGGACGCAACATATTTCAGTGACGAAGAAAGGAGGGAGCCACCCAAACCATATAGTCAATCAGATCCAAAACTTTAAAAAAAGATGCCGATCCGACCGCCGAACGGCAAGCTGAGGTTTGTTCGGGTGAGATCAGGTTTACCGGACCCATTGCAGGATTGTAATCTGCATTAATTTTAAATCTCATTACAGTCAATATCACTTCCGCAATTACGGTAACTGTTTTGACTCGCAGTAGATATTAATTTTTTTTATTTATCACGTTAAAATAAAATAAAATATATGTATATATATATATATATATGCACGATTCGACGACTATTTTAAAAACGTAAAGTAGTGTACTGTATATCCTAACATCATATTAAAATTTCGGAACAATTGGTGAATGTTTGAGAGCGTTAAAGCCTATAAAGTTAAATATGAAAATAGATCAAACAAACAAACATATCATAAATATATCACAGACATTTCATTTTTTCAAATATTCTAAAGATTCAGAAAAACAAAGAAAAGAAAAGAAAAAAGATTGGTTTACCCCTATAAATGTCATTTGTGTTGAATTAGTGTCGATAACTAGCTTATACGAACAGCTTTTCGTGATTTCAAAACTCTAAAAATCGTTTCCCCTCCCCCTGAAAGATATGCAAAATAATTTTGAAAAAAATTTTCCTTGGAATCTAAGAGTAGTTTTACATATGTGAAATAACATTTCATGTTGTGAGCTATTTGCCTTTCTAATTCCAAAATTCTTTCTGAAGCGCGAGATTTTTCAGTTTCCTAGGCAGACTTGGGCGACAAAGCTAAGTAGATAAGTGTTGCCAGCAAAGACAGATATTCCAAAAGGCATAATTTAGAGTATTATTAATTTTTAGTAACAATCTTTTTTAAAGACAATTCCTAGAGTGACCTGACTCTAGCTACGATGTTAATGTATGTACGCAAGAGAAAGGATGAAAATTACAAGACTGGAAGAATAATCTATATTTGAGAATGTGTGTGTGTGTTTTTGGGAGGGGGGAACTTCAATGTAATTGTAAACTATTAAAAGCAATTACCACAATAAATTAATCTCCAATTTCACTTTCAAAATATCGTAATTGTCATAATTATTTTGTCTAATCAGCACTAGATGGCGCCACTAAAGCTTTTAATTAATGTACTACACAGAATTCAAGACAGATGTGAAAATAATTATATTTTTTCTCCTATTAGGCTGTTCTAATACCATGTGTGGCCGATCTAAAATTTCAAACAAACTAGTACTCAAGCAGTTTCCCCTTCCCTTCTCTTCTCTTTCGACTCACTTTTATTCAGGACGGAGCGTGGTAGCTGCCTTTTGTTACAATTAGTATTCTGACGAGTATATATTGCAAATGGGAAACAAGAAAATAGTGTTATATTGTTTTTAAAAGATGCTGAATATTATTTAAGTGACGACAACTGCCCGGGCACCCACTTTTATGCAATACTGTTCAAATTAACTAATAAAAAAAATAATAAATAAAGGAACTAATTCCAACTCAAATTCGCCTTCTGAAAAATGAATTGAGTTCAAGCTCAAATTCAAAATTTATAAAATGAATCCGTTCAGTTCAAACTCATTTTAAAAAAAGAGCAAAATTCACTAAAGATTGTTTTTTTTTTTTTTTTTCCAATAAACAAGCAAAACAAATCATGAGGAAAAGCTACATTTTCCTTAATTTTATGGACTTACTCAGAGATGCCAGAAAATCTTTAATTTAGTATTGGAACAAGACTTAAACTACAGCTACCGGTGTAATTAAAATATATTAAATAGTGTAATTTATTTCTATCAATTAATCTTAAATTCTTAAATTGCTTGAGTGGGTTTTAGTGTTAAATTCTGAAGGTAATTTTCTATGCAAATAATATATATAGTACAATATATGGTTTGTTAAAGAAACCGTGAATAAAAGGTGGAAATGACCAGGATTTTCTCCTTTCTTTACCTTTGTTTTAATCATGAATGTAGAGAGTGATCTATTATACACAACTTGTCTTACGTAATCCATTTTCTGAGAGATAAACGTCTCCAAATAATCAATGCATTATATATGTATGTGTGTAGCCAGAAGATTTTTTCAGTTAAAATTTCGAATTTGTGAACATAATTCATTAAAGAAAATTTAAATAAAAACCCTTCAATTTGTTAAACAAAAATCACCTCGTTAATCCATTAAAACATTAACTTCACACTTTTCTAACTTCACACTTACTATAAATGAGGCAAAATTTAAAAAGATTGAAAAATAAGATTTTTAGCTATTCTTTTTAAAGATCCAAATAATCGAACAACACATTTTGTTTTCCTAAAAGTAAAGCGTCATTCAGAAAATACTGTCAAAGTTGGTCTTTTAACTGATTTTTGAGACATCAGAATCTCAAAAAGTGGTATTCAGGTAACAATAGACTATAATAAAAGATGTGTCGCATTTACAGACAGATGTATAATAAATGATGTTCGATTCTTTGGCGTCTGAATGAGAACTGAAAATGTCACGCAAAAAGAATAAAGAATATTTTGTAATTGTTTCAGAAAATTTTCAAATTTTGAAAGCGAAAGATTATAAATTTAAAACGTTTAAGTTATTCTCAATAACTAGTGATGTATTTATATTTATTAAGGTTATGGGACTTGGACAATAAATCATATGTTGTGAAGTTGTTTTGATGTCTGGGGAAAATGTAGAAATATGTAGGTTTTATCATAACAAAATCAATAATTTTATCTTTCTAAAGCCATTCACTTTATCTCAATCCTGCGAGTTCCCACGGACCCGAGAATTCATCGAGTGGTTCATCTAGTGAAACAAAAAGCATATTAAAAGATACATAATTATTTAGTCTTTGAACAAGGGTTTTCTGAAAAATTGCATATTTGCGGAAGGGTTTAATATCGAACTTAATGTATCAGTTTTCAACAAAAAACCTGATTTTTTTGTTTATAAAAAACGAAATATTTAAAACATTAAAATAATACGTCAGTCCAGGACTAGTAAAATATAAACTTTCATTCCGATATACACTGTTAAAAATCTGCAGCATTTGCTGCATAGTCACTCCGCCGCTTTTATATAATATCTCTATTCTGACCAATGAGAATGCTCCATGATATAGTCAAGTAAAAGTTTTCTATAAAAGCCGTGGAGTGACTATATGCAGCAAAAGCTGCATATTTTTAACAGTGGATATTGGGTAGATTTAAAAAGCATTATTTAAGGAAATCGCGTTTAAAGTTCTGTTACAAGTTTTGCAACTATGCAACAAGAATAGCAATAACTTTTATATGCATTTAATTTTTAAAAAGGCTTCGAGGGGATATTTATGAAATGTCAGACATTCAGAAAATAGTTTTAATGCATGTTTTGAAGTTGAAAAAAAAATGTCATTAACCTTTAAGGCGGGAATTGACAAAACTACAAATTATTCTTCCTTTTGATGAAATTTTACTGCGCCTTTTGCCTGTTTTTGTGTTTGTGTATGTGTGGTCATTGATAATTTAAATGATGCTATTTTCTATCAGCATAAATCGATTTATTTTACTCATCAAAATTCTGAAACTATTAAAACTACAACAAATATTTTTCATATGGGGGTAACATGAGCAATTTTGATGTAGCACTTGTATCTTTATTGAAATTTATGTAAAAATTAAATGAAATCAGTATTTTTCTTCGGCAAGGTGTTTAATGATAAAAGGTGGTAAAACATACTACAATAAACATTTTTTCATATGAAACGCGGGTCACAATCCATTATTCAGTCAGAAATACAGAGTGTCTCACTTTAAGGTGAACTTCGATTTTCATTCATAACTTTAACAATAGCTAAGTTATTGCAATAATTTTTAAGAGGTTCATCAGGCTGGTTTTTTTTTCTGAAATTCGTTAACATCATTAAAAGTGTTGAAAGCGCACAGTAATTCGGTCAGTGACAACGTATGTATGTCAACTACATCCAAAATATGGAGCATCAAGTTCCGCGCCGTTTGGGTGTAGATGGTAGCTTTTCCACCTCTTCTTCTGATGTCGTTACATTTCACACACACACACAAAAAAAAAAAAAAAAAAAAAAAAAAAAAAAAAAAAAAAAAAAAAAACGTGTATCTGTTGACATTTTAAAATGTCATCATTTTTTCTAAAGTTGCGAACAAAAATCCGTGTTCGGACTGGAGCAAGATATCATGCATTTTTGACTGAATAAATGGATTGTGTGTTTTTTGGTTCTGTATACAAAATTGTTTGTTGTAGTGTGTACCACCACTATCAGTTCTTAAAATTTGTCGCTTTTTTTAAACACCCTGTATCCTGTATACACTTGTCGTTACATTGTATAACTATGTCTTAAAATTTACTTCACGATTTCATATTGTGGTTTTAATAGTTACTGGGTCTTATATTCATCAAATTTCAATTATTGGTTCATATATTGATAAGATTTTGGAGAAAATGAGGTTTTTGATCGATCTTCTTCAGAAGTGATAGATTGATTGGTTTATATAGTGTTCTTCGTTGATCCCTCACAAATGATTTGATTAAATAATAAATACGTTGTGGTGAAGAACTGACGAATGTACGCTTGCTTAAAGTTGCTCATCACGAACATAATTAAGAACCTTGATTATACAGAAAGTTTGAAAAGTCAATGGCATCTCTTTGAATGATGAGTTTGAAATTACTCGATGAAACGATTAGTTTTTATCACAATGGCCAATCATTCATTTTTTTTACATCTATACATTTTTTCCTTAAAAAGATGGCTAATCTCGTGCGCAGATATTCAGCATGATGATCCTTATTTAGCCGTATAGCCACACGTGGGAACCGTTAAGAGGATGATAGACTTTGAAAATGAAAATAAATGGCAAAAATTTCAATATAAAAGAATTACCATTAAAATTGATATATTTAGCTTAAATCTTTATTTGATGAATTAGCACACTGTTTATCTGTCAGGGATATTCTCAAATCCATATTTACTACTTTGTGACACATTTACAAAATTACTTTCAACGGAAATAATTTTTTTAACACTTCGAGTAGCGCAGGACCAGCAGCCAAAGTGTTCCTAAGGTTATGGGAAAAGATAACATTTGACCATCGCTGGTGGTCAAATGTTCTTTTTTCCCATAACTTAGTTGTACCGTTGGCGGTCATTTCAAATAATCTCTTCATTGGCCAATTAAGTGCCGAATGTCATTTACATTGTTTCTGATGTCCGCGGTTAGTTCGGCGTATAAGTTATTACTGTAATATCAGGTCCCCCTGTTAATGAAAACATCGTTTGACTGCTAGTGGTCGCTCATCAGCTAAAGTTAAAAAAAAACAAAAACAAAACAAAAAAAAACCACCGATATTGTAATGGCAACCGAATTACCAGTATAATTTCCATATTTTTACGGAATTTCTTTACATTTTATATATTAGTACCCCCTTCTCTCTCTCTCTCTCACTCACTCTCTCTGTGTGTGTGTATATGTTTGCACAGAATTATTCATTATGCTAAAGATATAATTTTATACCTTTGTCTTAAGACTCCTGTCCCTGCCGGCGAAGACACTCACGAGCTAATGCTAATCCTATGGGAAGGGATTTATCTAATATCTCGTTTGCATTTCGACATTTTTAAATAATTTTTTTTGAATTGGTGAGCAGAGGTCCTTCTCTACATTGCACCTTTTTTACTTTTTCGATTTTGGTCGCAGATATTTTTTATAAAGTTACTTTCACTTTCAAAACCGGTTCTGAAAATTAAAGTGTTATTCTAAAAAATATCTGCAACCAAAATCGAAACAGAAAAAGTTTTTTACTGGGGGGTGGTTTTGGGTTCTGTGGGTCATGATCGGTGTAGATCTGCAAAAAAGAAATTCCAACATAGGGGAGAATGTAATAGGTATAGTATTTCATACGAAATCTACCTAAAAATATAATACTTCATGACATGTTTTTCAAAATAAAATTGTTTGAAGCATAATGCCCTATAAAGTTAAATTCCTACTGCAATAACATGTATTCACCACCGGAACTGTCAAAATAAAACTGTTCCTCATTTTTTTTTGAAGCAAAAAAGAAAAACATTTGCGATATTTTTTTCGCTGGCATACAAAGGATGGATCAAAAACTTACACCAGATAAAGAGCTTAAAAAAAACTAATTTATAGCGTAATTAAAAGTATTCCTGTTGAAATAAATAAAACGCAGCCATCAAAGAATATCACGCTATTGAAAATACGTGCTTCGTTTTGATAATTGCAAAAATAGAAACATCAGAGGAAAGTGATGAAAATTGAACTGCTCCTCTACTGAAAATTTCCTCAGCCGCAGAGGCACGAAAACTTTTCAAAAACGTTAAAAAATAAAATATCTGAGTGACACAAAGTTGTCATGACAACCGCCTAGCGACGCCAAACGACGCTGGTTGTCCACAGCACCTGCTTTTATTGCAATAGAAGAGCAAATAACCGGACCGCAGTTCCGCTTTTGCTCTGTAGAGAAGAGAACCGACAAATAAGCGCCTCTTCTATAGAAAATCATGTAACACTCTAAGATAAAAACTTCATTCAAGACAAGAAATGTATTTGATGTATAAAAAGCCTATTCCAATTTTCAGCAGCACGTAAGTTCCAATGGTTAAGGCTGTTTTCTCAAAACTATTTTTCTCCTCTCAACAACGGGAAACTTTCTGACACATTTTCTGACTCATTATTAAACATAAAAGCACGATACTTGCAGGCATGATTATTAAAGTGATTTATCATCGAACAGTGTTTTTCATTTTCTGATAAATTAATTCCATCTTGAGTTATCAGTGATCGTTACCTCAGGACGCATAACGGCAGTTTTTCTCCTTTTCCGCGTGTCGCATTCGTAAAAACGGTTCAAAATACCAAATTTAACAGCTTTATCTAAAATTCGTCTGCCTCTACCAAAAAAACTGAAAAACAATTCAATTACACAGTTTTTTAAAAATTGCTCCTGCCAACTTAATACGTTATTGACTTGGTACAGATTTCTTTCTTTTATCTGGTTTCTAAGTCAAGTGCATTTGGTGTGCTAGAATTCGCGCTCAAACTTATAATTAATTACAAAATTTCAAGGAAAATATCCCTTGTTCAACTATTTCTTCTGCCACTGTAACTCAGGTGAACGTTTGAAAACTTCAGATTAAAAAAGAACTCTATAATATATTTTTTCAAAACTTATAATTTGGAATGCGTGTTTATTTACGAGGACTTATTCCTGAACTCTTGGCGTATACTTCAGACAGTTTTATATTGAAAGTGATTACGGAAAACTTTCCATTTATCTTGAGCGACTGACTCTCCATAAATGAAATTTGAGGATATTTATATAGAGCAGATGAACAGAAGCTCGGTAAGTTTTGTGGCCAGGGCATCGCGTTGCCACGTACAGTCGTGGAAAAAAAAAAGTAAACACCCCTACTAACTCCTCAACAAACTATCGTAGACGAAAGTTACTGCACTCTAAATTAAAATGTCTGAAACGGTGTGTTCAATTTTCAGACATTTTAAAATGTCTGAATTTTTTCAGACATTTTTTGTGTCTGAATTTCAGACACTTCAAACGTCTTAATAGCATCCATTTTTTTTTCAAGCATCATACGTAGCCATGTTTGACCACGTTGAATCCTGGATTTTGGCTGGGGTCCTGCCCCCTCCCCCTCCCCCTACAGCCTGATTTTTTTGGTGCTCTCAATTTTGGTATGCAATTTTTGTTAAGCTGATAATTTAAATCTTTTACGACATTTTACTGATTATAATCAATATTTTGAACTCAGGAGTAGAACAAGATTAAAATAAAAAATATTTATTTAAATATTAGATTTTTTAAATTTGTTTTATTTTTAATCTTATTTTACTTTAAAAGTTCAAAATATTGATTATAATCAGTACAATTTCGAAACAGATTTAAAACATAAGCTTTACAAATATTGCACATCAAATTTGTGGGCACTAAAATCGTAGGGGGGCGGGCGGGGCACGGCCCAGTATGCCCATTCTTTAATTAAGAAGTTCTTTTGAAAAAAAATGCAACCCTGCATTATTGTTATCTAAATTGAGATGTCCGGTACTCGGGAGTATCCGTTGTGGAGGTTAATGGACATTCCCGAATAGCTGAAGCATCTATTTAGCGAATACTTTTTTAATCCGCATGGCATACATATTTGCATATTTTTACCTCACAAAAGCAGACATCTCCGATTATCGGACAAATTCAACGGCAAGGGCTATTAATGGCTTTTAAAGTACATGGATAAATATATATATTTCTTATAATCTTGTCCTACTCTACTTCATATAATTTAAAAATAGATTTTTTAAAAATTTATATTGCCACATAGGCAATTTTACATATATATCAGATGATAATCACAACTATGAATAAATTAATAAATATTCTACTTTATCCCTTTGCACTCGAGGGCTCCGGAGCGGAGCCATTTAAAATTTGTCTTCAAACTCGAGGGCTCCTCTACGGAGACGATGCAAATAATTTTGTGATACCTGTCTAGAAAAGCCAAGATTACATGGTATCACAAAATTATTTGCATTGTCTCCGTAGCGGAGACCTCGAGTTTGAAGACAAATTTTAAATGGCTCCGCTCCGGAGCCCTCGAGTGCAAAGGGTTAATATTGAGAAAAAAATTACTTCGGTATTTTGTTTATTTATATTTTGTGTTTTTAATCTGTTCCTACTCTAAAAGTTCAAAACTTTAATTATAATCAGTGCAAGATTTAAGGTATCAGCTTTACGAAAATTTCATACAAAATCCGCCCCCCCCCCCTCCCCGAAAAAAAAATGAAAATCCTTATCATTTAAAAATTAGATTTTTTAAAAATTTATATTGCCACATTGGCTTATTGTTATCATTCCTATTAAACACTTTTTATTAGATATCTTTAAAGCAAAATAAAGCCGCAAAAAAAGAAGTTACCACATAATCACTATGATACACACTTGCGATGCTTATCAGTAAAGTCTAATTGGAAAATGACCTTCGAAGTGAAATATATTTTCTACACGCAGCAAAATCAAAATAAACAAATGATTTCCTTTTTCCTGACTATGTTACCTCTCTGATCATCTATGGGTCACATCTATGTTTCCAAGTCAAAAGCTTTGCACATTTAATCTACTCGGTAAAAGATTTAATAGCTTTAGAAATATATCTAAGAAATATTTGAGATAAATATTCTTTTTCAATTATATATAAATTTCATAAAAATCAATTGATTTTTTTTTCCAAAAGCGAAATTCTATAAATATATTTTTTAGTTTCAGCTAAATATTGTTCAATTGAAAAAAGAAAAAAAAAAAAAAAAAAAAAAAAAAAAAAAAAGAGGCAATCCCGAAAATCTGGATTAAAATTGAAGCGGGATCCCGGGATATCAATCCGGGATTGTAATCCCTAGCTAGGAAGTAAGAAAGCTTTAGGAGATCTTTCAAAGTTTTTTTTTTCTATTTCCTTGTGGTCGTTTAGTATGAGATAAGCATTAGTCATTGAAACTAAGAACTGCCATATTGAAAACAAAACAAATCAAGGGAATGAACTTAACTTTTAAATATGTCTGTTTTTTAGTGATGTTATTACTTTAAATTTGAGAAAAAAGATGAGAATAAATAATACATAATTTGTAATAAAAGACAACGTCATAAATTAAAAAATATATACTTCTAGAATTATTATTTTTTTTTTTTGCAAAAAGATTCAAAACTAATTAAATTTCATGTAAGATTTTGTTTAGTACAATAAATAAAATCATAAAAGACACTAATTTTAGTACTATAAAGAAATTATAACACTTACTTAAATCGCTGTTTGCAAGAGGTAAGAAAAATTCCTCGATTTGAAATTTTAAAAACTACCACAACCACAGTGAGGGAGAAAGACTTGCACCAGTTTAAAAGGTAATCCCATAATACATCCGACTAGCCATATTTAAAGAATGAGATGTTTCATCCTCAAAACAGGACCTGCCAGACAAAAGTTTCTTTTTTTTTTTTTTTTTTTTGCCAGCTTCGACAGGACGAAGATGAATAACACAATATTATTGATATAAATTAATACGAGTTAACACTAAGCCCATTGCACACGCTTTGTAGAATTTCCGGGTGTAATCTTCAACCGTCGTCTACTTCTGTTCTGTGTCTATCCCGCCCTTATATCGACGACAGCTTCTAAGAGACATTTGATGTCGAGCACACACGTCAGATGTATGTATTCAATAAATAAATAATCCAAGTTAATACGAACACAGTAAATCACAGTACTTCATATTTTGCAAAAAACGAATTAAAATACACGCGTACATAAAAACAAACTTCGTTTGAATTACAACGTATACCACTTCGGAGGAAGACATTAAAGTGCATGCGCAACTGGGAGTGTGAGTGCCCCCTGGTGGTTATTGCGTCGGAAGAATCAAAACGTCTTAAATTAAGACACGTTTAAAGCAATGAAGCGTCTTAAAATAAGACGTTTGCGGATATTTTAGACATTATTCTCAGTTCATTTGCACCATGGTCATAGTAAGACACTTATGTATCTTAAATTAAAACATCTATAATGTCTGAATTTTCAGATTAAGACACTTAAGTGTCTAAAATTCTTTTTCAGTCACATATGTGTCTAAATTTAAGACGCTTCTATTTGCAGTGTGGTACCAAACGATTGGAAATAAAGTCTACTTTTAAATGATGCATATAAAATTTTCTTAGGGGGTCATCTACATATTAAAACAAATCCAAACTTCATTTTTTTCAATGGCAATACCCAATTTTAACGCGATATTTCAAATCTTCGGTTCAAACTATGCCTTATATACCAAATTTCAAGTCATTTGAATGATAAGTTTTTGAATCATAAACATTCAAAATTTAGTGCTTCTAATGTTAAATTGCATTATCATATTTTTATTTATATCTCTTGCTATTGCTTTTTATTTATATGCTCCTAATGTGCTATTTTTTTTTTTTTTTTTTTTTTTTTTTGTAGCAATAATATTAATATACCCAAACGTAAATACGCTGAATTTGCAATTTTTATAATTTTATGACATGAATTATGAATTATGAAATTAATATTCGAAAAAATTATGAATTGCAATCTACAATTTTTTTGATGGATTTAGATTTATAAAGTCCTGCTTTATGGAAATCCAAAATTTCACATTTTTCTTCCAAGTAGTTTTCAAATTATTCTTAAAAAGCAGCAAAATGATGGTTTAAGATATGATAGAAGTGAGTAAATATTTTGAAATTTATTCTGCTGTCCTGTAATCTAACGGGCTTCATTGACTTCTTGAGTGGCGCTTCAAAAACCTTGATCAAGAAGGGGGCTGTCTGGGTTAACAATCGAGTATGGAACTTCAATTTGGATGCAACCCTTAAAATACGCTCGTTTTAAAATAATTAATTTATGGGAAACTTATGGTACGAATTGCATAAAAAAAATTTTTAGGCTAATTGAAGGGTGTAGAGTTCATTTATGCTGTCAGAATTGTGTACTGCTATTGAAAAAAAACAAAGTTATGGTTAGTTTTAATATGTAGATGGTCCCCTAAGCAAATTTTATATACATCATTTAAAAGTAGACTTTATTTCCTATCGTGTGGTACCAGTAACTTTCTTCTACGATAATTTGTTGAGAAGTTAGTAGGGGGTGTTTACTTTTTTTTTTCCACGATTGTACATGTCCAGAGTTTGACTTCGTACTTTGGTAAGGTTCACGAAACTTTCATCTGGTCGGTGTTGGGTTGATAAAATGAGTACCAAACTTACTTGGGACCTGAACTCTGAGGGTTCTGCGTTAGGTTGACCACCTGACCAGGACATGTGCATTATAGCACACCGAGGCCCACAGAAAGCAGAGTTGGGTACTGAAGACCATGATCCTAAATGGATTATTGCGCCGCAAAATTTTATTAGACAAACAAGGAAAGCAATTTTCTAACTTTCAGCGTGCACTCAAATTTTTTGTCTTCCTCCTGACATTTTCTGACACATTTACAATTCATTTTCATTATCACCTAAAAATTTCAAGCATTAACATTTAGATGCCAAAAGAATC
Organism: Maratus speciosus; assembly: GCA_963932465.1. Taxonomy (NCBI): domain Eukaryota; kingdom Metazoa; phylum Arthropoda; class Arachnida; order Araneae; family Salticidae; genus Maratus; species Maratus speciosus. The sequence goes on along the minus strand of OZ010796.1, from coordinate 373,156,443 downwards.
AAGTAGCAATTTTTATTTTCTTGCAATTTTGCACACTCTAAATAAAAAAAGAGTGACTATTCACTCCTAAGGAGTGAATACTCACTCTATCGCAGAGTCAAAATATGACCAACCTCCTTAGAGTGACTATTCACTCTGAGCAAAAGTGGAATGTTTGACTTTCTGAACGAATGAATACTCACTCCTGGGAAGTGAATTCACTCTAAACAGGAGTGAATAATCATTCTTTTGGAGGTGTGACTATTCACTTTTGCAAAAGGAGTGCGTTTTTTCACCCCTGGTAGGAGTGAATAGCCATTCTTTCATAGGAGTGAATGTACCTTTTTCATAGAATGAATTCTTTTTTATGTTGCTTTCATGGGCATTTTAAAAGAATTATATATTTTAGAGATTGCAATGAAAATAGATAAAAGCGTAGTAAAGCTTGAATAAAATACTTTATTGGCAATATTTATTTAATTCATAGTTTGCAACACTAATTGAACTTTTAAAGAAAAATTCAATTGAAGTTACATATGAATTAGATTACTGACAGAAATAAACTAAAATAATTTTTTTTTCAATCTTATCGCCTGTGTTTGCTTTCATTGCATGCTCTATAAAGATATGATAGTTTAAAAATACCCATAAAGGCTAGTAATTAACCGAAATCTTAATCAGTTAATACTATTTCTTTCTTTTCAGATACCCATTAAGTTGCATTTAGTTTAATAATTCCCGTTATGAACGCTAATTATATTCTTTTTTTTTCATGTGTAATTCAAATTTTAAATATTTAGATCTCAGTATTCATTGCTAATGGATTTAAATATAATCAAACGTTATTGGGCGATTCCGTGCAGAGTGTCACACACGTAACGCAGGCTTTAATTTTCATTTATTCAATTACTTATTAAATTTTAATTTTAATTCTGATTTTAAGTGGTATGGTAAATAAGTTATTACCATATTTTTAAATTTAAACGTATGGTAATGAAACTCACAGAAGTATATCATTTAATTTTATTACTAAAAATTTGCTTTTTTCCTGTACGAAAAAAGCAAATTTTTCGATTAAATTTTTCGAGCAAATTAATCGATTGCTACCCTATACAACTTGTGTACGGGATTGTCATATCATGAAAATCAGTCCAAAACAGCAAGTTTGTCAACATTTTCGGAAAGGTTTTTACTTCTTTAAGAAAATGCTGTATTTTTTGGTATATGAATAAGACTATTTAACTGTAAAATGTATGCATTTACGAATGAAAATGGACTTGGTGAATGTGTAAAAAATGTGAGTTTTGATGTGAGAATAGTCTTCAAGCGCCGACAAACTGTAGTCGTTATACTTTTAAATTATGTGGAAAAGATTAAATATTTTTATTGTTTTAAAATTTCAATTAATCTGTTACTTTAAATCGATGTTTATGAATGTATCCGCAAAAATAACTTCCCTTGGATATTCCTGCAGATAAATTTACCCAAAACTTCACCAACTACGCACATTCATGCAGTATTATTTGGACTATCCAGATACTTTATCCAGGAAATTAGCGTGTTACATGCACATTATACCACAAACGACATTTAAATGAGTGATTATTACTCACGAAACACTGTGGATTTCATGTCTCTGGTCACGATTCTAGTATGAATCTTTTTCTTTGAGGGGTAATTCCATTGTCTGTACTCATAATAGTAAACAAAATAAACAAGAGTAAATACAGAAATCACCAAGGATGAAAGCTATTTAAATCTTTCACAGCTGTATTATACAATGATCAGATGAAAAAAAAATATGTACTGAAAAATAACTTGAAATTTTTTTTTTTTCCTATTCAGCAGACGCTCTTTATAATGAACCCTTTTGTCATGCGAAAAATATCGTTTTAACCCTTTCAGGGTCAAGTAATTGTGTTTCTGCAATGAAAACACAGCAGAATTCTCAAAAAAAAAAAAAAAAAAAAAAAAAAAATCGAAAATAAGGAAATGTAATTTTACAGCTTTTTTTTTTTGTTGTTGTTTTGTTTTCAGCTTAAGGTATCTACGTCTGGAGCAACTAATTATAGTTTAAACTTATTTTTAGAAAGATTGTGACTCGAAATCACGAAGAAAAGCAAAAAATAGCCCATACATTGTAACTTATTGGTAAATTGGGGAATTTATGGTAAAATTTACGGAAATTTAGCCCAATACTTAAACGCTCTGCAGGAAATTCTATCGCATCTAGATGCATTTTCTGTCTACACGTAATTTTTTTGACAATGGTGGAATGAAATAAACTAAAATCTAAGAGATATTATAATTTTTTCATGAATTATGGCATATCGCATCTGTTTACATGCCAATTTTTTTAAACTTCATAGTTGTCATTTCACGAAAACAGCTATAAAACAAAAAGTATTTATTCTGAAATTAAATGTTTAGTTCATTGCCTTCACAACAGTGTCAATAACTTTCAGTTTGAATTGCATAGTAATATTTCAATAACTTTTTGAGAAATCGTGTTTTACGTATGGAATTTTCACTGAAAAATGCATTCTCCATAAAACGCATTGGAAGTTTTAAATTTATGTTTTACTGAAATTATTTAGTTATGTACATCTGAAATATACTGCATGTGTAAATCATAGTCTTTTCTTTAGTTCTGAGCCTTGTTTTAGTTCTAGAAGCTCATATTTTGTTTGTTTTTTTGGCAGATTTTGTTTGAAACGGGAGAGAAAAAAAAAAAAAAGTTTCCCACTGAACACGCATTTGATATTGAAAGAACCATGTTCTGGGGTCATAAATGACCTCAATTGTTTTGAATCCAGTGTTATATTGTTATATATATGTTATTACTGCTAAAAAAAAAAAAAAAAAAAAAAAAAAGATATTTAATCATGGAATATTTAGTAAATTTTGTAATTTTACATAAAAATTAACAAAATCTGTGCCTATATGTAAAAAATTTTAAATAAAATTATATAGCACAAATATAAATTTTCTTTTAGTAGAACGAAAATTCTCATTTCCGGTTATTTAAATGCCACTTCGATTTCACTCACAGCTGCCAAGTAGTTTTTAAATCACTATAACTCAGGTTTTATTTATAGTACAGTAAAAATAAGTACAATTTTGGAAAGATAAAGAATTGGGCTTTAATCAAATGCAGTAAAAAGAAAATGCAAATTTTTGATTAAAAATCACATTTTAAAAATATTTGGCATTAAGTTATAAAAGTAAAATTTTGTTCAAAAATTTGGGTTCAAATACTGATTAACATTAAGAGGTATAAAATATATCCCACCGCCCTTCAAGAGGTTAACCGAAATTTGATTTTTTGAAAAATAATATTGCATTTAATTACGTCATTTTTTTTTTTTTTTTAAGTATTAAATGTGAGTCTAACTATTTAAAGGTCATTCTCTACAAAAAAAAAGTTAGTTTTTCGGTACAGTGTCATTGAATTTTCACAGAATACTTTTTTTAATGGTGTTTTACAGATTTTACATTATAGAACACATTAGAAAAATACATTTAATGAAACTGATGATTTGTGAGTTTCTTTAATGAACGGAGGTAATACTCGTATATTTTAGTTAAATGTTACAACTAATTTCCTCTATGAGCATCTTTACTTATTTTGTGAATGTGATAAATGTTATTCATACCGTAACGTATTTTTTCTGAAAATTCCATTGTATATAAATTCCATTTTGTTATAAAAAATATATTTTTTTCAAAATTTATGTTTGAATTACTGTTATGAACCTTTCTTCTATCCTCCGTTGCTATAAAATTCTGTACAATATATTTCAAAATACAGTAGCATTCGTAATCTAATAAACCTTATCAAAGGCAGGAGACATCCCTTTAAAATTTCAGTTGTTAGCCATAAATGCATACATAGTCGTTTGTCATACATTTTGAAGTATTCTCGCAGAACTAGAAATTGTCATAAATTTTTATGTATCCTCCGTTTTTAAGTAAAAATATAATCATCATATTAATAAAAGAAAGAAGTTTGTCTGTGTGTGTGCTCGCTTGTTTTTTCGTGATGTAATGGCTAAGTAAATATATCGCACGTGTTTTTAATTGTTTATTTTCATGAAGTTATTTTTTACGATTTCGCATAGCCAGTGGTAAGGGAAAATCATTTCGTTTCTATGGCGTTCGTTTCTATATACTTATGGCGTCATTACTTCCGTATTACTTCTTTTTGTTATAAAACTATAAACCGTTAAAAGTTTTAAAAATTTAATTTTTATACCAAAATAAAATTAGACTGGGGCCCGTCCCGGGCAGCGCCCGGCGCATAGTGTAAGATTATGCGAATATAACGGGTCGATATTCAATTTATGAAAATTATTGATATTAAAGCAATAAAATTGATCTTACTAGAGATAAAATAATTATGTATTATGAGAAAATACAGTAAAACCTCCCTGTGCGACCACCTCCCTGAACGAACATTTTTTTCATGGAACGAAATTTATTCCCAATTGATCTTCCAGATAAAATGGTTATGTATTATGAAAAAATACAGTAAAACTTCCCTGTGCGACAACCTCCCTGAACGACCATTTTTTCATGGAATGAAATTTATTCCCATACGCTCAATACTAATTTTACCTCCATTCAGAGATCAACCTAGTTGGACTCCCTCCATGAGTGACCAATTTCTGTGAAGAAAATGAAACAAATTCTGTTTTTTCGAGTTTGCTTGAAGAAAGTCTTATTACAAAAATAATTCCGGAAAGCCCATTATTCATCAAACTTCTAAACTAAGTTTAGATTTTTTTTTTTTTAATTCTGGCAACTTTTATGTGTTTAAACCACTCTGTGCCTTTTTAGCCAATGAATTTAACTCTGATGACAAATTAATAATACGGTCAATGAACGTCTCTGCCCTATTCTGTCAGGAAACTCTCAAAGAAATAGATAAATTAATGAAATCGTCATTATTTGTTCCCGTCCAAAAGAAAAAAAAAAAAAAATTGCTTTTATTTACTGAACTTCGAAAGGGCTTGGAAATAAAATTTATAAAAGATAAAACCGTAAAATCAAAGCAAACGTGAATGTATTTATTTTTTAAAGTCTGCAGTGATTAACTTATGTAATTAAGTTTTGTTTTGATACTTAAATTTTCATATTTTTTCCTAATGTGAAAAATAAATTTTAGTAACATTGATTATTACCTTTTTTCAATAATTAAAATCTAGATTTAAACATGACCTCCATTAAGAGACCACCTCTCGGAGCGGCCAATTTTTATTGGAACGGAAGGTAGTCGCTTTAGGTAGGTTTTACTGTATATCTTGACGCATTGCATTGTACAATTTACGTCACTGTTATTCCGTTATCATAACAGAGATGGGAAATAGAGTTACTTTTGGTTAACAGGTTGCATCGTTCCACGCTTGCACAAGTAACAGGTTCCAACAACCTGTTATTTTTTTAACATATAACTAGTATGATGTCAACGGGTGTTTTAATTAGAAGGCCTTTAAACAAAATGTTTGAAATAATTTTGGGACGTACGTATAGACACCGTTTTTTGTTAAGGTGAATCCACACCATTAAAATCAGTTTTTGTTAAAAAATTTAATTTTTACAGGACAAAACTTACCTAGTTATGATACTTTTAATTTTATGCATTTTCAGCTTTTCTGGCACTAAAAACACGTTTTATGTTTATGGTGACAAAAACGTCGAAAATTCATGAAGTTCTAAGTATCATAACGTAATAAGTTTCAGCTCTAGGAAAATAAAATTTTTACTGTTTCAGTAGTTGGAGAAACATGGAGAAACTTTTTATCAATGAAGCTTATAGGACCCAGACGTTGTGAAAAAATTTTAATTTCTTAACTATTTAAAAAGCATTTATTTTAACGCAAATTAGATTTCAAATGATGCATAACAAAATCTGAAACATTTTTGCAACTGGAACAATACCACTAACACTAACGATTTAGAAATTAGCTTTTGGTAAATGATAAGAAGAGATTGGTAAACGATAAGAAGAGATACCCTGTATAAAAATAAACACAGTTTTAACAAGAAAATTTGTAAAAAAAAAAAAATATTCCCGATTTTGTTTCTGCCATGTGTATCAACGCATATACATAGCGAAAACCACAAGAACCTGAAAATATTATTTATACATTTTTAGTCAGATGCAATTTATCAATGTAATACTAAAAACGTGTTTTTTCCATATTTGGTGACTAAAAATCACAAAATTCATTAAATTGCAAGCAAACTCAGTTAGTTTTGGCCATAGAAGAATAAATTTTTACTGTTTTACATCTTAAAACATGGAGAAACTTATAAGCTACTATACTGTACTAAGCTATTATACTGTAAATTTTTTTTAATTTCTTAAGTATTTAAAAATCAGCTATTTTAACGTAAATCGATTTTTATATGATACAGAACAAAATTTGAAACACTTTTGCAATTGCAACTACACCTCTAAAACTAATGGTTTAGAAATTAGCTTTTGGCAAACGATAATAAAAGACATACTATATAAAAATAAACACTTCTTCAACAACATGATTTATAAAAAAAATAAATTTGATCCCCGACTTCATTGCAGTCATATTTATCAACGTCTATCCCAAGATAATCCACAAGAAACTGAAAATGTTATATATACACTTTTAATTAAAAGCAATTTATCCGAAGATATTTTTATTACTTTTTCAAACTAGTTACAATTGTATTAAAATTAAAAGCTCCCACAAATATTGTCTATGCTATTGTCTTTCTTTTATTTACAGTGAAATAAAAATGTTTCTAGCTCTTATTTTCTAAAAACACAGTATTGAGAAACTAATAAATAAATAAAAACACATGCCCCCCTTTCTAAAAAAAAATTCCACTGTCAAATAAAAAAAAGAAAAAGCCTGTCGAACTCCATGAGCAATATCCCTTTTAAACATTCAAATTCAAAGAAACCACTAGCCCAATCAAAAATGGCTAAGGCAATAACTGTGTCAAAAATGCAACGAAATCAAAATCATTCCCATCCTCTAATCCCTTTTAAACATTCTAATTCAAATAAACCACTACCAGGTCAAAAATGGCTAACGACCTAACTCTGCAATGCAACGAATTCGCAGTTATTCCCATTCTCTGATATCCTTTATTAAAAAACGCGTTTTACTTTTCATCCCAATAAATCTCATCATTAAAATTATGTTATTCAATACTATTTATCTGTATAACAAATTACAACAGTTTAACGTATATCAGTGTGATGTGTTAAAAAATATTTTGTCTTCGTGTTTAGTTAAAGCAGTTACAGTATTAGAATCAACAGTAATGAATATTTGTAATAAAATAACTGTCAAGCTCTATGCGGTTTCTCAGAACATTTTAACAGTGGTAGCTTTCTTTTCTAGCGAATGGCCAGGTGTTTTCTAGTGAATTGAGCTCTGATTGGTTGATTGCAAATTGCTTCATAGCTACTAAGCTTCACTCCTTTTTTGCAGTGAACGATACATTCTAGCCATTGAAGGCTACTAAAGACATGAAAGGAAGTTTTTTTACTGTCTGCGGTTGTTAGTGATTTCTTTCTATTAGCCTTGGCGCATCATAATAAGCGTTCATAACCGTTTAAAATAGGACTTTTTTTTATTTGAAAGTACAATTTTAAGCTCTTTTTTTTTATAATATCGAAATCAAATTTTGGAAATTTTATTTTATTATAATTTTAATATATATTTCTAAACAACTATTCTTTCAGCTTTTTCTTTATATATATATATATATATATATATATACTTTGCAGGTAATGCGTTCCAAATTTAACAGGGACTTTCCGTTAACCTGTTACTAAATAATGCACTATAAACGAATAACATTGTTATTTATCCTAATACGTTAAATAATGCCCATCTCTATATCATAATTATATTACCTAAAAAGATGTTTTGTCATTTTCAGCCGTTGACATTTGCCTAGTGTTATGGTATTCAGTGCAGATTTTTAAAAATGTAGTACATATTTATTTTCAACAAGAAGAGTTTTCTTGTATTAAAAAAATAGTAATTAATTAATTACATACTGCTATAATTACCAGTGTTATAAAGTGAATCACTGTCACTTTCCGTCGTTTGCTATTCTTTTATTATTTGTATATTCGGTGACCGTATAAATGTTAAAACTTCAGGGTGATTCAGCTACTCTATAGTTTTATTGAGATGTTAATGTCATGATTTGTAATAGTTAAAGGCAGATATATTTATCTTGTATCCATATGTCATGTAAAATTATATCAAATCGCTAAAGAAGAGATTATAAACACCTGTTATGCTAGCGACCACTGCAACATCCTTAAAAAATCTTCCTTTTTCTATTTCATACATTAATATTATCTTGCCCTTGTTTTGGAGCTTTTAATAATAATTCTCTTTTAAGTCTAAATCTTTCAATTATATTTTTTTTCTTTGTGCGATATTTCATTTTTCTTCAGGTTTTCGGAACTGCTATTTCTTTACATCAAAGGTATAACCACTATGTAAAGAGGCATTCCATAAATCTTAATTGTGCATGTTTTGCCGATAACCCTCAAGAAAACTTGTGAGTATTATTCGTAATATTATCAAATAATTTTTCGGTTATTCACCACCTTGAATTTTCCGTTACAGACATTGCAATTTAAAGTTGCTTTATTTGAAGATAGAATGCTGCACATTGAGCTATCTACCACCGTGTCTTCAAATTTATGCTCTATGTCATACGTCTGAACATCGTATTCTACTACAGTTAGTGCAAGAGCTGCAAAGACTTAATTTCTGACAATTTAAAATTCTTCTGTTATGGACTGATCAGTTTCCATGATGAACTTAAACTTTACGGATCTAGAGTAAGAAGTAGATGACGGCTGTGGCTTTACCCATTATAAAATTTTGATTTTCTTCATTACAGCCATTTTTTATATGACGAGTATCCGGCTTTTGAACGATTTTTTAAAATGTAATGCTCTTTAAGGGCTTTCAGATATATTTTTTAACACATCCATACCATTTTCCAGATTGCCTCAGTTTTACACACGTGGCACGTGGTTATTCATTTGTGTTCCGTTAATAACGAATGCACCTTTTGTCTTTTGATTTCGATCCACATAAATAAAAAAATTTCTTTGGTTTTCCAACCTTTTTCTGGTAGTAATTATTACTTCTGCCCTGTAAATATATTTATTTATAATATTCGAATCTGACCAACTCTTATTTTACTTCAAAAAACGGTCTTTAGGCGATGTCAGTTTCTCCATCTTTGATTACTGCCAATTATAAATTAATCGATCAGCCGCTTAATCTGGTCTAACATAACAGATGGGCAATGTTAAAAATTATATTTCTATAACAAATAATCTATCAGGATATTTTTAGAATTAAGAGGGAATGATTCATGTCCAAACATATTTTATTTTAAATCTAAAATTATTCTCTTTTCGAAATTTATACTTCCGTACCTGATAAAAAATTACTTATATTCAAGAGTTGCTAGTAGTGGCAGCTGAAATTGATTTATTCTATATCTATATGCATACATAACTACAAAAAAAATTATATTACAATGTACCGGAGTGTACAAAATTTTTGGCTGCTTTTTAAAATTTACCATATGCTATTAAGTTTTCAAATAATTTTTATATTGACTTAAAAAAAATATTTTTTAAATATAACACTTCTAAATAACTATTTTAACTGTAAAATACAAAGTATCTACATTGTTGTAAAGGTTCTATGCTATCATTAAAAAATATTTACAAAATAATTATGTTTTTAGCCAAAAAATATCAATGGGAATTACAACTACAGAAATTCTAAAGCCATTCTAAAAAGGTTAAAAGAAAATTTGGTTTTTGAGCCGATTTTTGATGGTGTTGTTGTGGAGTTAGGCTGCTATCACTTTACATTTTTTTTTCTCCAAAGTGTTAGATGTTATTTGAAATCTCTAAATGTGAAATTACTGCAAGTCGATTTTTGGACTTTTTCCCCGCTAGATTTGCAAAATCTTACACTGTGCGGCGGGTCTGATAGTTTAAGTTTTAAATTCATATACATAAATATTGTTTTGAGATATCTACTTCAAGTTTCCTATCCTACCCGAAATAAGCATTGGGTTATAAAACGATGTGTATTTGTATGCTCAGTTACAATATTAAGGAAATCATTCCCTAAATCTTTATAAAATAAATTAAGCACGAATTAATGAGAAGACTACACACGGCCACCTATGTAAATTTTAGAAGAGGTGAAAGTTGAACTATGAATATCAACACAATTTTTTTTAGTTATTTTATTTGATTTATATAGTTATTTGTTTGTTTGTTTGTTTTTGAAATTCTTACGCTAAGGAAGTAAAGTTTTCTGTAGAATGGTCCTTAAGGCTGCTCGTCACTCAGTTTCCGAATTCCCCTTGGTAATGTTAGGTCTATGGGCATTTGATGCATTCTTGTATTTAAAATATATCCTCAGGAAACTAATATTTTAAACTTCTTTTTAATATGTGCTCTTCTTAAAAGATGTCTCCTTTTTTCTTAACTCTCAAAAATTTTCTAAAATCTATGCTTAGTTTTATATAAAGTGTTCAAATTTTACTGCCAGTTCGTCCGCTTTTAACACATAAAATATTAAATTAAGCATATATTTTAAAAATATTTTGACTAATAGGAAAAAAAGAGACAATTTTTAAGAAGAGCACATAAAAACAGAAATAAAAAATATTAATATCTTGAGGATATATTTCAAATATAAGGATGCATCAAACGACCATAGACTTAACATTACCGAAGGGAATTAGGAAACCAAGTTACGAGCAGTCTTAAGTATGGTTTTCTTAATACATAAGCTAATTTTAGCTTATATATTAAAATTCGCACAAAGTGTTTGATTTATGCTTATAGTTTTCTTAATCCTTAAGTGAAAACGTGAAAATCCCGTGCACAAAGAGAACACTTAATAATTTAGCAAATAGTGAACTTAAGCATTTAATCTTTAATAGTAATGCATTAACAGGACCAGTTTTTTTTAATATAAGAGCATAAAAATAAATTTTGAATGTCGAAGAGAGAAAATATTATGGGCAGATATGTACACGCAACCATCTCACAGATGCTACGTTTCCAGTTAAGGGTTAAATATCAGAAAAGAAAATTCTTCAAGTAATGGTTCAAAGATAGATTGATTTGTAATTCCTACTACTACCTTTTTACTTTTTTTTTTCATCTAATCTAATGAGAAAAGAAAAGTCCAACCAATGTCAAAGGTAAACAATAAGTAATCAACCGGAATTAAACTTTGCTTTCCTAGATATTAAGTACCTATACAAAAGGATTATCACGTGAAATAATTTTTTCATACTTTTGGACGCAGGAATCATTTGGTCTCCCAAGAATACATTATAGACGACACTGATATGGGTTTTGGGAGCTTCTCCCCAATGAACGAAGAAACAGTAGATAATTTTAACCCTCTGAGCATGTGTGGGCTTTCCTGTATTTAAAAAAAAAAAAAAAAAAAAAAAAAACTCATAAATGTTAGGTTAACTTAAAATTTCTTTCGTAATTTCGTGCCGCTACGTTTTGTAGTCCTTCATATTAGAAACTTCTTAAAACATAATTCTGTTTAAAATATTTTTGTATACAGTTAATTTAAATCATTTTAAAGAAACAGAAAATTAGGTGACAGCCGCTAAGAAAGTTTTAAAAGATAAAAGTTATTTATTTTTCATCTGGAAAAGCTCTATAGCACACCTAAACTAATCGAACACTTGAGCAATATTAGAAAAAAATTATATAAAATCTGTAAATATTCATTATATCGGGATGTATGATCGTAACCGTTATTGTACTAGAAATAACTTCCGTATGAATGCATACATATTTTGAACTTTTTCATGCATAGCTGTAAGATAAGTGTTACTGTAATATATGATTGCTATATCGAACGTACATTACATTTACAGTCATCGAAAATATGGGGTACTTATAGTGAAAATATTGAAGAAAAATATTACAAATTTTATATAGAGTTTATATGTTTTAAGGGACAACATTTATATATGTTTCAACAACAAATATTTCCCACTGCTCTACAATAATGCGATTTAAATGGTTTGTATACTTTTCTTCTTATCTAAAAGAAATGACTAACGCAATCAGTATCCCCACAGGTGAGCACACGCGCACAAAATTAACCGTGTTGCTAACTCGTTTAATTTGATTTAAATTATAAGAAGCTGTGTTTTAAAACAGTTTTCGACTAAATTTAGTTTTGACTGATATCTCTTAAACATTCAGACTTCATTTAGAGGTAGTCACAGGCTACTACTTTTTTATTCTATTTCAGAGGATTTGTATCACTTTTTCAAAACTACAATCCTCGCCATATTACATCAGCAACAACTACAAGAGAAATCTTACAAAGAATTTTTTTAAATAGTGGCACGACTAGAATATAAAAATAGTCGCATGTAGCAACCCTGTATTTATGGCATAAGTCATTTTTTTAACATAATCTTAAAAGTATAATATAATATACAAAACTCAAAACATGATTTGAGAGAAAAGCGTGAGCGAAAAGTTTAATACATATTGCAATCGCAAAGACAATATTGCTTAAGCTGGTGTGATTCCATTTAGTCGCTACGTAATTTTTTACCCTTGTAATTTATTCATCAATGAGCAAAATTCAGATAAATCTAATAAAGTATATAAGTGATATATACTTACTAATTTTTTCATCTGAAAAATACAATCAATTATAAATACCACTGTTTTTATAAAAAATCATTTTTTAATGAGTTATAATAGGTACTAGCAACTAGTGGGTCGACGAAATGGCACCATGACGCCAGTTGCTGGTTAATATTTGGAAATTCGTAAAGAACAAATGTTATAAATGTTTTAACATTTAGACTAAAAAAAAATACTATGTAATAGAAATGAGCATTATAAATGCCCATTTCATTTTTGTAGCATTTAATTGTCACTCATTAAAGAATTTCGGATGTTATGCGGTAAAACTTCATCACGACCACCTCACAAGAATGGTATTTCTATTGGATGAAAGAAACGCCTATACAGGATGCGTTTCGACAGCTGATCAAATATTAATAGTAGAATCCCTTTAAGAAGAATCTAAAATACAGAAGGGCGTCATAGTACAAAGTTGGGGAGAGCAAATTTGTAGCTTGGATACAAATCGGAGAAAAGTCCAAAAATTAATACTAATGTCCTTCAGTATTAATCTCTTGGCGCATTACAGCATCAAAATACATGTAGATAATTAGATGAAAGTAGCCTTCTCCATGCAGAAAAACTATCATTAGAAACTCATTTTCTCGTCATAAGAAAGAGAAAAAATAGAAATAATAAGGGAAAACCATTGAATGAAATCACTAATTATTTTTTCCTCTCCCTTCTCAAATATTTGAGTAAGAAAATCGGACAAAAAAAAAAAAAAAAAAAAAAAAGACCACATGTTAGATATCATTCGTGGTATTTAATTGCCCTAAAAATTGTCATCAAGTTGGTATTTTGATACACTGTAAGTAAATTTGTGAAATGTCGTGTCCAACTGCTGAATTCTTCTATAAGTGTAATGTTAAGTAGTTATGTAATGTTAAATGTACTAAAATTTTACTTAAACCTTAAGCATGCATCATATATTCATATATACTCCAAACGTTCATATATGCGCCAAATACATCAATATATATATAATATGTACGTCACTACAAAACCTTAACTGAAGCGTTCTAAAAATAATTCTCAGAATTAAATGGTTTTGTAGGCTGAATCCTACAATCCGAATTGGATAATATTTCTTAAACATTCACAGTCATTTTTATTCGTAGATACACGAAATTTAAAATTGAACATCATTTCTAATTTACCTATAAAGCCAAAGAAATTTTCATAAAATGTCATCCACGGAATTTATTATAAGCATATAGGAAGTATTTTATTATAATTGAGAATGTGCTGCATTTATAGGAAAATGAAAAAATGCGATTCTATATTCTTTGTAACTTCAATTGTAGTGTCTGCAGATTTCAAGGATTTGTTGATAAAAATGACATCGTGAATATATAGGAGCGTCCATTCGTTACTCTTGTGATAATTAGAACAAATTTTCATATATTATTCCAATTATTTTATTACAAAATATAATTAAGATAAAAATTGATATAACCAGCTAAATACCACTGAGTTCCACACACAAACATATATCTAATTTGTAACAAAAAGCATTTTACTTATGTATATATTAAATTACTCTTGTGACACTCTGGTCACAAGAGTAACAAAATTTTGATTGATTATATAGACAAGGGAAATGCTTTTTGTTACAAATTAGATATATTTTAAGTGGGTGGAACGTAATTGTATTTAACTGGTTATATCAATTTTTGTTTCAATTATATTTTGTAATAAAATAATTGGAAGTATTTGTGAAAATTTGCTCTAATGGTCACAAGAGTAACAATGGACGCTCCCATATGTCAGAAAGTATCACGTTTTTGAACATGGGAAAGAAAAACAAATAAGAATACATACTAAAAGAAAAACGTATCTTCAATTTTTTGTTGTTCTTAATTTCAAGTTAAACTTAAATTTCTTTCTACGTGTGTACACTGCAAATAGAGACGTCTTAAATTTAGACACATATATGAAAGAAAAATAATTTCAGACACTTGAGTGTCTTAATCTGAAAATTAAGACATTATAGATGACTTAATTTAAAACACATAAGTGTCTAACTATGACCATAATATAAGGAAACTGAGAAAATGTCTGAAAAATCAGCAAATATCTAAATTTAAGACATTTCGTTACTTCAAACGTGTTTTAATTTAAGACATTTTGTTTCATCCTTTCTTCTTATGTAGTAACCACCAGGGGGCACTCGCAAATGCACGTGCGTTTTAGATTTCTTTCTTTCAAACTTGATATACGTTGTAATTCACACTGAAAGTTTGTTTTTATGTACGCTTATATTTTAATTCGTTTTAGCGGAATGTGAAGTTCTGCGATTTTAATTCGTATTAACTTAATGTATTTATTTAATGAATACATACACCTGGCTTGTGTGCTCTTATAAGCTGTCGTCGATATAAGGACGGGATAGACACAGAAGTAGACAACACTTGAGGAATACATCCGGAAACTCTACAAAGTGTATGCAACGGACTTAGTGTTATTTTGTATTAATTTATATCAATAATATTGTGTTATTCTTCTTCGTCTTGTCGAAGCTGGCAACAAAAAAACTTTTGTCTGGCGAGTAATGTTTTGAGAATGAAAAATTTCATCATTTTAATTAACTAGTCGGATATATTAAGGGATTTTCTTCTAAAATGATTCAAGTTTTTCTCCATCACTATGTGACGGATGTTTAAATTTCAAATCGAGGAATATTTCTTACTGCTTGCATTTTAAGTAGCAACATTTTAAGTAAGTGTCATGATTTTCTTTATAGTACTGAAACCAGAAGCGTATTACCCATTAGACTGAGTAGGCTGAAACCTAGGGGCCCAGAAGGAAAAAAGCCCCCTGTACTTAAAATATTTTTTTTTATTTTTATTGAGCTAACATGCAAAAGAGAAATGATGTGCAGTATTCTTTGTTTCACTCATTTATTGAATCTTGAAAATTATTAATTACTAGCAAACCCCGCGGCTTTGCTCGCGTAATAGTTGAAATATGCCAAGTGATATTTGCATGAATATTTTTTATTAGAAGAACACTTTTTTGGAATAATTCAAAAATTACAAATTAAGCCAAAGTTTGACTAAACTTCATTATAAAAGTGCAATAGACAGAAATGAGATTTTAATTAATAAGAAGAACTAAAACTAATTCCAAATAAATGATAATTTGAGAAAGTATTTTGTGACTTTTGTGCTTATTTCAGTATTCATTTGAAGTTTTGAATTTTTTAGAAATCATCTTAACACATTTACATCTTAAAATTAACTATCATGTCAAATTCCAAGCTTCTTGTCTAACAGTCTACCACCTCTCTGGTATTAGTGGCACCAATATAAAATGCTGAAACAGAGTTGAAGTAGAATGTCTCGAAAAATGTTGAAACAAATACTGTCACCATTAATTTGCCAACATTAACCTTGAAATCGGTTGATATTTCCTAATATTCTATAGAAAACTGAATTTAGATGTTTTTAAAGGCTTTGTTGTTGGTCCTGCCAACCAGGTGGTAGTGATACCGGCATAAAATATAACCCGTATAGGATCAGGGACTAATCACTCTTGATTCGCAACCGATAACTTCTGTAATCGGTTGTTTATTTCCTGAGATTACATAGAAATCGTAATTTAGGACTCTTTTAGAATGCTTTTCACTCCTTCCCTTCGCTTCATCCCTTTTTAATTTTGAATTTATTTTCGACTGTTCTTAGAGGACATTTATATTTTATAAGTAACTACCGTGCTATATTTAAAGTTTCTAGCCTCTTCAGTACCGCAGAATCGCAATTTAGAAAGTTTTTTGCTCCTGCAACCCTCAAGGGGTTAGGACCGACATAAAATATAGCTTATGTTTGATCAGATTCTATCAGCATCAATTTGGAACCATTATGTTTGAAACCGGTTTCGTATTTCATACGATTGCATAAACATCGTAATTTATAACGCTTATAGAACGCTTTTCGCTCACTTCGTATCCTTTTAAATTTGGAATTTTCTTTCGACAATTCTTAGAAAGCATTTGCATCTATGAATTAATTACCATTCCAAATTTAAAATGTTAGACCCCCTCAGTAACACAAAAACGCAATTTAGAACATTTTTTGCTCCTGTAACCCCCAGGTGGTAGTGACAACAATGTAAAATATAGACTATGTTGGAGCGGGGACTGTCACCATCAATTTGAAACCATTACTTCCGAAATCGGTTTATATTTCTTGAGATTGCGTACAAATCGCTATTTAGAAAGTTTTTAGAACGCTTTTCCTTTATTTTAATCCTTTTTAAATTTCAGATTTTTAAGGAACTCTTCTCAGAGAGCATTTACATCTCATAAGTAATTACCACGCCAAATTTCAAGTTGCTAGCCCCTTGAGTATCACAAAAATCATAATTTAGAAAGTTTCTTAAAATGCAACGACAAAGTGATAGTGACGCCAACATGAAATAGATCCTATATTGAAGCAAGGGCTGTCATCATCAATTTCCAACCATTACTTTTGAAATCGGTTGGATACTTTCTGAGATTTCGTAGATATTGCAATTTAGAACGTTTTTTAGAACATTTTTCGTCTATTTTCACCCTTTTTAAATTTCGAATTATTTAGGAAATGTTCTTAGAGATCATTTATATCTTATAAGTAACTACCATGTCTAGTTTCAAGTTACTAGCCCCTGCAGTATTCCGAAAAACGCAATTTAGATAGTTCTTTGCTCCTGCACCCCCTTTGGGGTAGTGGTATCTATATACAGGGTATGTTGAAGAGAGGGCTGTCACCATCGTTTTCACGCCATTATTTTTTAAATTGGTTCGGTACTTTCTGAGATTGCGTAGAAATCGCAATTTAGAAAGTTTATTAGAACGCTTTTCGTTCACCACGTTTAAAGAAGTTTGGAAACAAAAGAGGTTTGGAAACTATAAGTAATTTTTTCTTCATGTTATTAATATAGAATATTTATTTATTTATTTTTGCTGATAGTTAAATAGCTTTTGTGATTATCCTTTGATCTATATAAAAACATTGACCATGTGGCGATATAAATTTTTAAAAAATCTACTTTTTAAATTATATGAAATTTCATTTTTTTTCGGGGAAGGGGGGGGGGGTGTCGATTTTGTATGCAATTTTCGTACAGCTGATATCTTAAATCTTTTTTGACATTGCACCGATTACAATGAATGTTTTGAACTTTTTTGAGTAGGACAAGATTAAAAACACAAAATATATTTAACCAAATACCGAAAAAGCTCTCACTAACGGACACTTCGGGATTGCGGAATTTGTTCGATAATCGGAGGTGTCTTTTGTGAGGTAAAAATAAACAAATATGTATGCGTTTTAGATTAAAAAGTGTTTTTGTTAAATAGAGTTCTCCGGAATTAGGGAATGTCCATTAACCTCAATAACGGACACTCCCGATTACAGGACACCTCTATTTAGTGAACATAATGCAGGGTTGTATTTTTTGAAGGAAAAGGATTTGATTGAAGCATGGGCAAACTGGGTATAATACAATCAATCACTGGGGAACACATTTTGTTGACTTAGATCTGTCACTTGATTTTGACTAAATATTGGCATCTAAATCCAAAAATGATCCCAGTTTTTTTCTATCACGTCAACTTTTTAAGCTACAGGACACCCCAAAAATCATGATTAATGTGGATACAAAGGAAAATAAAGAAGCAATTATCAAATATATTATTCATACAACGGCTGTATATTACTTACTATAAGCTACATTGTGTTCATATAAGTTGTAACATCCTTTTACATAACGAAAAAGTACATATTAAGGTAAAGATTTTTTGCTTGCAGCTTTTCCTGGCTTTTTCCTTAATTTGTGGACAATCTCGCTTGATTCTTCAACACTAGTCAGCCATCATGTGTTCATCCCATCTACCTTGATACCGTTCTTCCACGAACTTCAAATCATGGTGGAATCGCTCACCCTGCTCATCATTGACAGCACCAAGAATTCATCAAGATGGCTATGTAGAAGATGAAATTTGATGCTCATGTTGCAACCACACGTTTTGAAGATCTCTAAAAGTTGCTGAATAATTTCGATGTAATTTTATACTCGCATATTTCCAAGAAAGGCTTTGACAAGGTTTTTGAATGCCAACCAAGCATTCTTTTTGAGCTCTGTCATTGTTCCGATGAAATGTTCATCTCTACTGAGCTGCCGAATATGTGGACCAATATGTACACCTGACTTTTTCTTTTCAAAAGACAGGTTTGGGAATTTCGAAATGAGATACTTGAAACAGTCTCCTTCAGTTGACAAAGCTTTCACGAACTTCTTCATTAGATCCAGTTTTTATATGCAGAGGTGGAAATATTATGTTCTTTCTGTCGACAAGTGGCTGATGCAAAATGTTTGGATCACCAGGTTTGAGGTCAGATCTTGGAGGTCAATTCGACTGGAACCAATGTTTCTCACGAGCTCTTCTGTCCCACATATACAAAAAACACGGATACTTGGTATATCCACGTTGCTGACCAAGAAGGAAGTAGACCATTTTAAGGTCAACACAGATGATCCATTCGTGCATGTGATATTTAAATAAATCAATGGCTCCCTTTATGTGCTCATATTCTTCGCGCAAATAAGCTGAATGGCCTATTGGGATTGCTCCAAATAAATTTCCATTGTGAAGGAGCACGCACCTGAAGCTTTTCTTTGAGCTATCGATGAACAGTCACCATTCAGTTGCGGTATAGGATAAAATTCCCAACTCCTCCGTTAAACCATGTATGCTCGATTCAGCGTAGAGTGGTCACATTAATATAATCTGTAGAAAAAAAAATTGACGTGAAAGAAGAAAACTAATTGCAGTTTTGAAATCAGGACATTTCTTTGACTTAAAAACAGCTGAAAGATCAAAGTCAACGAAAAATGTGTTACAAATTGTTCCCCTGTGTAATCTAATAACAATAATCTAAATACAGTAAAATCTCTCAATCATGTCCGTATTAAGTTTTTGCAGTAAAATTTCCATAACAGACACCCCTAAATAGAGGACGACCACTGTTTAGGAAACACATTTTTATTCACAACATGTATTTTTTTTATGTACTTTTATCTCAGAAAAGCATGCACCTCCAATTGCGGACAAATTTCACGGTCCAGAGGGGACCGCTATTGAGAGGTTTTACTGTATTTAGATAATAATTTTTGTTTTCAATCTTGTTCTACTTCTGAAGTTCAAATATTGATTATTATCAGTACGATGTAGAAAAATATATAAATTATCGCTTTACGAAAATTGCATATCAACTTTTGGAGCCTCTAAAATCAGGTTGTATGGGGGTGGAGGAGGCAAGACCATGACCAAATATTTTTCCAGGATTCATCGTGGTCAAACATGGCTACGTATAATGCTTACAAAAAAATGGCTGCGATTTAGATGCTTGAAGTGTCTGAAATTCAGACGCAAAAAGTGTCTGAAAAAATTAAGACATTTTTAAACGTCTGAAAACTGAACACTCCGTCTACGATAATATGCAAAATGTTTTCTTACTTTATGTTATTTTTTCAGTAAAAGTATCATGTTAACATTTTTATCAATACTAGAAAAAAAAGTAAACTAAAATTCATTCTATTTTGTTGCAATTTTTGTAGAGTATTTCAAACTAAATTAAATTTTCCATCACAGGTATCAATAGAACAAGTATTTAAGAGGGTAAATGGATGATTAAATTAAAATTAATCTGCTTTTCAAAGTTATTATATTTGAACTCTCAACCCACTCTCCCTAGTTAAGTAACACTTTATACTCCAACGATACTTTTAAGTGCTATCAAAGCAAATTTAATATCAAATTTTGATCCGTCTATTAATAAAAGTAGATTTTACTTTTCATACAAAATATTTTACTCCATCGCATTCAGAAATCACAGTGAAACAATCGAAAATAAATTTGAAAGTTATTATTATGTCAACCATATACATAGCTATTTCTTATCTTATTACTTTTTCCTTATTAAAAATGTTGTGAAAATTTTGCAGCTACAAAAATCTTTCCATTTATACATAAATGATCACAATACATTTATTTAACGTGATATTACTACCGATTTATAATATCAGTTTTAATGAAAAAACTTATCTAAATTTCATATTATTATTTATATAAATTTTCTAATATGTCTTCAGATTAAGATAATTTTCAGGTAGAAAAACTTTTATAATCATGATTTGCGGCATAAAATATTAAAGATTAATTAAAAGAATAAAACTACCTTCTGAAACCCCAATCTTATTTATTTATACTAATTAAAAAGTAGGGTAATAAAATTCAGTCAAACATTGCATGCATAAATAACCTAAATTTTCAGAAATAAAATAACCCTCCCTTTTAAGGTTTTGCTTTTAAGGAAAATAGAAGAAAAGCTGAACTGAACTAAAATTCACATTTAACTACTTTAAAATTTTGGATTTGCGTGGTTTAGCTTGGGATTTATTTTCTTATTTCATTCAGCGAAGAGTAAACTTATACTACAATTTAGGATTTAAAATGCGTTTTTCATAACATATTTTCATGGTCAAGAAATAAAGTATCGAATAACTCAATCCATCAATCACTGTTGATTCTAACGAAATTCATTCTACATCGGATCCTCCTCAATCTTTAAGCTGACCTATCGAACTTCCTTTACTCAATTTCATACTGTGTTCAAACTTATTCAAAATTTTCGCTATAAAAATATTTCGCTATTTTCTTATTGCATAGGATGTTATTTCATATCAAATAAATTATGTATTAATCTCTTGAACCATTCACCCCGCTATTTTATTAAGCTAGAAGAAATTGGAAATAATTGGGGATTTTTTTTTAATTAAATTTGATCAATGATTTTACAATCTCGAAATTCATTTTATTCCAAATATGAAGCAAGTTTAAGGCGATTCTCAAAAAGATATTTTTCGCCGCTCAACAACGCGAAACTTTCTGACATATTCACGGACCACATTTTTAAACGTAAAAGAGGGAAATCTCCAAGCAAGACTGTTCAAGTGATTTGGAATTGAATAGCCTTTTTCATT
This sequence comes from Maratus speciosus, assembly GCA_963932465.1. Taxonomy (NCBI): domain Eukaryota; kingdom Metazoa; phylum Arthropoda; class Arachnida; order Araneae; family Salticidae; genus Maratus; species Maratus speciosus. The sequence goes on along the minus strand of OZ010796.1, from coordinate 373,134,698 downwards.
CTTTAATAAGTATATTACACGGTGAGTTATAAGCAATTGCTGTCTTATGATGATCTTGCTCGAGCTATCGTGTCCGAATATTCGATTCAAAACCTCAATCTTGACAGCATTTTATAAAAAATCCCAGAAAATGTTATTCGATTTAGGGGAGACCGGGGGAATAGCAACATCTTAAGGGAATTTAAATTTTTTCACCTCGAAAAAATGTTTATTTTTTAATAGTAAAAATTCTAAAGCTGAATACTGTACCGGGGTAATGCCGCCACTCTTCAATGACTCTTTAATTACTTGGGTAATTCCGCCACTGTATCGGAATAATAACACCACTCTTTAATGACCTAGTAAATACATCAAATGGATACTAGGAAACACAAAACCTACTGAAAATAATTAGAAAGCAATGTAATTGAGTAGAATAATGGTTAAGCTTACAATTTACTTCATATTGCAAATGTCACTCTGCTGAATCGGTTCCACTACATTAAAATGAGGCCATTTCTCACCCAATTTGCATGGCGGCGGCATTACCCCGAGAGGACAATATGGCGGAAATTACCAAGCAAAGCCGAAAGAAGAACCGAACTTGTTCAACACATTGCATCAAAATGTCGGCGAATGCATGTAGATTACGGGTCATATTATCTTAAATACCTAATGTTACAATAAAAGGTGCTTATCTCTACTCATTTGAAGCTCCAAAATAACAAGCAACTAGATGAAAACTACATTTTTCACTAGAACAAACGAACGACGTACAGCAAAGTCACTCTCACTTTAGGCACTGTTTATATTGTTGGCCGCTATAGTGCAGGCACATTCACTATCTCAAACTGCCCTTAGTTTTTAAACTAGGCGGGGTGGCGGCATAACCCGGGTTGGCGGCATTCCCCCGGTCTCCCCTAGTAGTTTTTGAATAAGAAAGTCTATAAATTACCTGCTCGTAAATTTAAAAATTACTTCTTTAATGTGTCTGGTAAGTAGTCACACTGTATTTGAGTACAGCCTTACTTGAATGTGTCAGTAAGTAGCCACTTTCGATTTCAGTATAAACAGTCTGAAAAGATGTAGGTCTTGCATTTCTAACTTTTGGAATAGCACTTATTTTTTCTGATAAGCAAGAGCTGCAAAATCTTTGCTTTCCAAACTGTTGCTTCTTAAAGAAATTCAGAAATATAAAATAGTCTTACTTAGCTAACAGTTTTTGTCTCCAGTTTTCTGACGTAACCTGTTCGACCCTGGCGTCCTATTAATAGGACATGTCTTTCATTGAGTATTATTATATCTTAACAGTTATTTTTGTTAGTAATATCAGCATCTTCTAGTGGTAGTATATGTCTATAGATTTATTATTGTGACTTTATTTATGTTCAGCATTTAGTAACAATAATAATAAAAGTTTCCTTAATTATCGTTAAACCGTTGACGTTTCGTTTATTTCAAACATATGTTTCACTCTTTAAATTTAAAATAGGGACTACATTTTCAAACAAATAATTTGTGATAAAACATAAATAATACTAGTAAGTTTTTATGTCTGTATAATCCTGTTTTAGAATCATTTTCTACGGCGGATATGGTTGCGAATATCATACAAAGTAGTGCCGTATTTTTAACCTTGCGTTAACTTAATCTTAACCTCACTTAACCTCCTTAAACCAAAGACGCCTAAAATAAAACAAACGTTTTCTTGTCAATTAAGGTGTTTTCTTTCTAGTGGTGCTATCAGTAATCAAATCAAAAGTGTCCATTTTGAGATACAAGCTTTCGAAATTGGTGCTGGACGTATAAAAAAATTTTGAAGGAATTTCAAAGATGAATATATTAATGAATATTTAAGTTGTGGAGAAACAACTTAGCAGCTCTATGACATATTCATAGGTAATTAATTGGTAAAGTGACAAATCTTTAATGTAATTTGTTGTAGTTACAGCGTAAGTGTAATTAGAAGTATGTGTTAAATTCATCGCGGCAGTTCGTATGGTCTACTTTGAGGCCAAGTAATAGTGCATATATTGATTTGTGATCTTTAATACTGCAATTTTGTTTTTCAGAAAAAAAGTTGTACTAGATTATATGTTTTCAATAAGTCAGGTTTTTGTATCGTGAGCAGTCAGATGAAAAATTTGGTTAAAACTCTCTTTCCTCAGCCTTACAGAAGAATCCCTGGAGACCCATACTACTTCTGACTCTGACAGTTTGCAGATGTCAATCTTAAACTTATATATATTTTCTTTTGCGATTACATCCAAAATTGAAGGGGGTCGAGCAGGAACCGAATTCAAATTTAGACAACTTGACATGGTATGACCCACTTGTGAAATTTTGTTTTGTTTTGGACCTTAGCACTATCGCTAGGATTTTCTGAATAGGTTGAATTATAATAGTCCTGTACATATACTGTTAAAAATTTGCAGCATTCTGTCCAGTCATTTGACCGTTTTTATCGAAAACGGTTGCACAACTGTTATTTAACATTATTCTGACCATATTATTGGCCATTTTATGGTCAGAATATAGTTAAATTACGGCTATAAAACAGTTTTTTCAAAAAACGGTCGAATGACTGGACAGAATGCTGCAAATTTTTAACAGTGAAAGTTTAGTTAAGAAACAGTATTCTGTGAGTTAATTGAGCCTCTTATTCATCTTTCGATCAAGCGGTCTTAGAGACAGCTCACAGTTGCTATGCGACAATTTCTGTCACAGCAGTTATGGGTTAAGATACATTACAGTCTATTGCGAGAATTGAAGTGTGTGTAATATTAAATACACAATAGCTATGCGACAATTTTTATGACAGTAGTTAAGAATAAAGTTTAATATTACATTTAGTATTAACAGTAGAAAACTGTGAACGTAAACTGGTTTTAGAAATTAAAAACATACGTGGAATTAGTCTGATCGCAAATTTTTCCCCCTTGGAAATAATTGTTCAAGCAAATCCTTTTATGGCTAGGATCAAATAATATAAGGCGGTCTTAACTAAACTGAAGGTTGTGACATTAATGAGACTCTATCTCGGTTATAATGTATGCAATTAAAGTGAAGGACATATAAATACCATTACTATAAAAAAGGCCTAATCGTCTAGAAGATAAGTGTGGTAAATAGCTCCCCCACAGAAACCAGTGTGGAAACGTGTGCTATAATATTATTTCGATATCAAACGGAATTTATACATGTTCTGAAATCTGACATTGACATGACCTTCAGATGCGAAAAATAGTCGTGCGCAAGAACATTTTTTTTTTTATCTCTACTAACTCAACAACCAATCTCGCTAAATTGTCACGCTATTAATAAAAAAAGAGCTTTTAAGAAACATTTTACCGCAGGTAATTTCATTCATAATTTTTGGATTACTATATCTGTTTTAAAAATAACAATTTTTTCGTGGTTTTAAAAAGGCAAAAATTACATATTTTATATAAGTGAAAACTCGAGTATCATTATTCCTGTATATGTACAGTAAACTCGGTTTAAGGCGAAATCGATCGGGACTCAGAAAATTTTCCACAGTAGACAATATTCCGCCTTAGACAAATTTTACTCTATGTCTATGGATTCGCAGGGACTTGAAAAACTTTCCGAGTTAGACAGATTTCCGTCTTACACAGAGTCCGCCTTACAGAAAGTTTACTGTATATTTATTTAGTTATTTATTTAATACATTGGATACAGCACTTTGAAATGGTTATACCACAACATCTGGTATATTTTTATGATGCAGGTTGCTGATCAGCTAGATTTTAAAATATTTTAACAAGGAAAATCTCTCAACACAAACTATTATAATTTTGGGGGAGGTGGAGGGGACAGAGTAAATTTATTCATATTAATTAACACGTATGAAAAAATCAGGTACTAAATATAAATACTAATGTAGTACAAAAAATGAATTTTCATCGCCAAATAAAACCCTATTGGTGGATAAAAAAATACACACAGCCCGCCAAGACTGTCGAGTGAGATTTCAGTGAGGATTGAAGATATAAAAGCCATGCAGACAGTCGTTTCTATCAAATGCGTTATTCGCTTAACTATTTCTATTTATTTGTTTTAAAAATAGGTAATTTATACATTTTGTGATTAATGTTATTTGGGTTAGAAAAGATAATTTCTTTTTCGACGCTTTCAATTTATTAACTGTTTATAATATTAAGAATTCTTGCGAGCTCTAAGATTCAACAAATGCTAATTTAACGATTTTTGCTCTTTTAATATAAGAAAGTCCTTAAATTTGCATTTGAAAATAGTTTTTTTTCTTTTTTTGTAAAGTACAAAACGTTAAGAATTAATCCAGAAACAACAACAAATTCAATTAAAAAAAATTATATTTTCGATCACCCTGTAAAATAAAATGCTCGAAATGATCTGTAGCTGTAGCATATGAGGTGTGGCAATTAAATAACGAGACCGGTGTGAAAAAAGTTATTTATTGCAAATAAACTTATATTTAACTTTTATCCCCTATCTATACACAGCTGCATACGTGTCTTCCATTGTTCAGAACAATGCTGTAGGTCATCAGTTGTCGGTCTCTTCAACAACTCTGCCGTTTTTGCTTTTACGTGTTCAATAAACTGAAAATGTGTTCCCTTTAATGTGCTTTTCATTTTTGGAAACAGGTAGAAGTCACATGGTGCGAGATCTAGTGAATACGGAGGATGCACTGCAAATAGAGGCGTCTTAAATTAAGACACATATGTGACTGAAAAGATATTTCAGACACTTAAGTATCTGAATCTGAAAATTCAGTCATGATAGATGTCTTAATTTAAAACATATAAGTGTCTTACTATGATCATGGTGTAAACGAACTGAGAAAGGTGTCTTAAAAATCTGCAAGTGTCTACTTTCAAGACACTTTGTAACTCCGTTCCGCATTAACCACCAGGCGGCACTCTAGTTGCGCATGCGTTTTAGATGCCTTTCGTTCGAATTGGATGTTCGTTTGTAATTCAAACTGAGCGTTTGTTTTATCTACGCGTACATTTTAACTAATAATTTATTTTGACTTGATTCGGTTTTCTCGGAATGTGAAGTTCCAGGATTTAATCCGTATCGACATAGTGATATTCCATATTATTGGAAGGTGTCAAGCAATAACAATAATATAGTGTTCTTCGTCTCGTCAAAGCAGGTAAAGAGAACTGTTGTCTGGCGGGCTATGTTTTTAGGATGGAAATATTCCATTCTTTTAACAGAGCTAGCCGGATGTGCAAAGGGATTTTTTTTTTAATATCAAAATGTGCTTAACTCACGGATACTAACGTAGCCTCCAATCCGGACGTCGCCTGGGTGGAAGTGATTTTGGAATAACCACACCTTTTTCCCGGTAAGTGGACCCTTCACTATGTATTGAAAACTCTCTGCGAATGTTTTCTCTTTAAATAGAGACCTCACACGAGTCTATAGCTTTATTAGTTTCTGAGTTATGCCAAAATTTGTTTAAAGCATTTTGCCTATTGGATTTCCATGTTAAAATTTTATCTTGCTAATATTTAAATTTCTACTATTCAAATCATCTGCAATCATGTTTCTGTATTATTTTACATCCGATGTTATCCTTAAAATAAGTTTTGGCAAGTCTGCATGGTGTATTAGTTGTTACTGAATCTATTGAGATACACCATCCTAAGCCTTCTTTCTCTGTCTACTCGCACGCCATTACTTTAAAAATAACAGTGACAGCACCTGTTGATCGGCTCATAATTTCTTAATTACCATCAAGGCTATCTTAACAGCGTTTTCTTAGAGTAATTATTACACAAGAGTACCTTTTATATGGGTTTTATTTATGTATACAATATTTTTATAAGCATTTAATGCGACAGCATTTGTAACGTTCACATCGGTTTTACATTTCCCATATGTTTAATATGTGATATGTACTGAAATTCCCAACTCTTTATAGTAAACATCCTTATTTAATTTTTATTTATTATGTATGCTTTTCATGTCTGATGACGTTTTCTTGCGTCTCAGATTTTATACACCGTGATAAATTTTAAGTTATTTAAAAGAATATAGTTCGAAAATCCTTCCATTTACCCATATCATTAATTCCCCCATACATACAGCGAATTACTTGTCTTTATTTATTAGATTAAACTGTTTTGACTGATAAAACTCAAATCCGGTCATGAAATCTGTTTTCCCTTTCTGCTATATACTGTTGTTGTTTCCGAGCATTTTAGAAATACTCTATTTCCTATACTGAAAGTAGTCAACTTCAGATGTTTTCATTTTCAAGCCCGGTGATTCACACCACAATTTGACGACTCATCAGAAATCGTCTGAAATCTGTAGACGTAAAGCGGAGAAAATTTTGTTGGCGTTTTCAATAAATCTTCTTATTTAACTATTTAGAAAATGTTCTCGCCTTATCTCTGTATTAGTCATAATGATTATTTGTAAATTCTTAAATTCATGTAATTATGTGCTGTTAACATAATTGTAAAAATACGGTAAATATATACAGCTATATTTCATTTGAAATCAATTATAATATTGATTTTTTGATTATTTTTAGTAAAAAAGAAATCTGAAATTTAAAATGAATATCAGTAAAAAAATAGAATTTTATACAATATGTACTTAAGCATAACTGGATTTTGTACTTAAAGCTGAATTATTCTATATTTACTGAATCACAATGCAGAGTTGGAATTTTTCTAGAAGGACTTGATTAAAGCAAGGGTAAACTTTGACATGTCCCCCCCCCCCCACCACCTACGATTTTTGTTGCCCCAAATTCGATATGCAATTTTTTTAAAGCTTATACGTTAAATGTGTTTCGACATTGTATATTGGTTATAATCAGTATTTTGAACTAAAAAGTAGAATAAGATTAAAAGTTAAGTACAAAAAATTTTAAATACAGTAAAAACTCTTAATCGCGGGCACCTTCAGAACGCTGAATCTGTCTGCTGTTCGATTGTGTTAGCTTTTATGAGGTAAATATACATACAGGGAAACCTCCCTGTGCGACCACCTCCATTAAGCGACCACCCCCTGAACGACCATTTTTTCATGGTACGAAATTTATTCCCATAGGCTCAATACTAATTTTACCTCTATTCAGAGACCACCCCAGTTGAACTCCCTCCATAAGGGACCCATTTCTTTGACGAAAATGAAACAAATTCCGTTTTTTCCGGGTCGCTTGAAAAAGGTTTTATTAGAATAATAATTCCGGAGAGCGCATTATTTATCAAACTTCTAAACTAAGTTTAGAATTTTTATTTATTCCGGTAACTTTTAAGTGTTTAAACCCCTTTGTTCCTTTTTAGGCAATGAATTTAACTCTGATGACACATTAAGGATGACGGTCCATAAACTCCCCTGCCCTATTCTGTCAGGAAACTCTCAAAGGAATAGATAAAGTAATGAAATCGTCAAAATTCGTTCCAGACAAAAAAAAAAATGCATTTATTTATTGAATTTTGAAAGGACTTGGGAATAAAATTTATAGTAGATAAACCATAAAAGCAAAGCAAACATCAATGTATTCATTTTTTAAACTCTGCAGTAATTAACTTATGTAATTAACTTTTGTTTTGATACTTAAATTTTCATATGTTTTCTTAATATGAAAAATATAATTTTAGTAACATTAATTGTTACATTTTTTCAACAATTAAATTCTAGATTTTAACATGACCTCCATTAAGAGACCACCTTTCGGAGCGACCAATTTTTATTGGAACGGAAGTGGTCGCTTTAGGGAGGTTTTACTGTATATTGATAAAGGTGAGTGCTCGCTAAAGATAACTGTTCGTATGAAGGCTTTGCAGTAAAATCTCCATAACGGACAATCCTAAGTAAAGGACACCACTATGTAGGAAACAGATTTTTTTATTGAAAATATGCAAAATTTTTATACACTTATACCTCAGAAAAGCAGACACCTCCGAACGTCGGACAAATTCCACGGTTCCGAGGTGCCCGATATTGAGAGGTTTTACTGTATGAAGAAAAATATATTTTGTTTTTAACCTTATTCTACTCTAGAAATTCATAATATTGGTTAATAATAAATATTGATTAATAAATATTACAATATAATACTCATATACTGTAAATTTGGGGGAATCCAGTGTTAGATTTTATTTAACACAGAAATAAAAATGCTTAAACTAATTTACTGGGAATATCTTATTTAAATGGGAAAAAATTGCACAACATAGCAGGGATGGGATTCTTTCTGAAGGAGTGAATCATTTTTTATATTTGGGAGTAATTTGTTACCATAAAGCAGAGCTGATTGCAGCATGGGCAAACTGGGCTGTTTCTATGGGCCTTTAGTTTTACGGGCCCCTAAATTTGGTACGAAATTTCCATAAAGCTGATATTTTAAATTCGTTTTGATCTTACACTTATTTTAATAAATATTTTGCACTTTTAGAACATGATTAGGCTAAAGAAAATGATATATTTATCCAAATGTGTATTTGACGGCATCGAATAGGCTTTTTTTTTTTTTTTTTTTTTTTTTTTTGTAACAGTATATGGATGCAATGGGGGGAGGGGGTGAATGAATACTAGGTCTTTGGACTAGAAGCAATTTGAAGTTCTCACTAAAAGTAATAAACATTTTTGATGCCGTAGGGCATATATGATAACACATAAATACATATTTAGGTGAAAAAAAAAATTTATTATCCTATTCTAAAACTACAAAATACTGATTACAATCCTCATAAGGTCAAAACTGATTTAAAATATCAGCTTTATGAAAATTTCATACCCAATTTGGGGTACCCTAAAATCAGGGGGCAGAGAAGCATCCCAGTTTTCCCAAGCTGCAATCAGCTCTGCTGTATGGCAACAAATTATTCCAATTTATAAAAAAAATATTCAATGTGGTCAAACATGGCTGCGTATATGGTTTAGAAAGAAAATGGTTAAAGATGGCTTCATATTGGCTAAAAAAAAAGGCTCAAAGATGGCCGCAATTAAGACATTTGAAATGTCTGAAATTCAGACGTAAGAAGTGTCTGAAAAATTTAAGACACTTTAAAACGTCTTAAAATTGAACACTCGTGTTTCAGACACTTAAGTGTCTGAAATTCAGACGCAAGAAGTGTCTGAAAATTTTAAGACATTTTAAAACGTCTGAAAATTGAACACTGCGTTTCAGACACTTAAATGTCTGAATTTCAGACATTTAAGTTTACAGTGTGATCAGGCACAGCAATGCGCTTGTCCACTAAAAACTGCTTCACAGATAGGGCATTGTGAGCAAGCGCATTATCCTGGTGCAGAATCCATGACTCATTCTTTCACAAATCCAGTCTTTTCTTCCTTACTCTTTTCTTCAGCTTGATGAGGACGTCTTTGTGGTATTTCTGATTAACGGTTTGACCTTCAGACACCCAATCAATCATGACAACACCACTGATATCGAAAACAAAAACGATCAGCATTACCTTGAATTTCAGCTTGCTCATTCGTGCTCTTTTTCTGTCTTGGTAATCCTCGAGTCTTCTAGCGCATCGATTGACGCTTTGTTTCCGGATCATACTGGAAAATACAAGTTTCATCACATGTGATGATTTTTATGAGCAAGTCTGGTTGTTCTGGGAGTCGTTCCATGATGTCAGAATAAAGGTTCATCCGATTGTCTTTTTGTTCCTGAGTGAGGACAGGAGCAGATCTTTCGGCACCATTTTTGCACAAACTTTTGTCATGTTTAATTCACTCACCATGCAAAATTTGCCTTACTGTTTTTTTGTTAGTATATACCATATTGGCTATCGCCCGAATGCTCAGAGGTCTGTCTTTCCGTCTGGGTAGGTAATCCCTGTGTGGAAGGTAACCCTGTTTCGCAATGCCCTGTTTGTCAATTACAGCCTCCTCTCTTATTTCGTTTACCGGCCGCCTCTAGAATATTGTTTATACAAATTGAACGATTTGACCTTCTTTAGAATCTATGTAATTCAAGACAAAAAAATTTACCAGTGGGAGATAACGCATCCTTTCTGGAAATCTATCGCAGTGTTTAAATATTTTTTATGGCCTTTCAGTTTTATTTTAGCAGATGATTTTAAGGTTGTGTGGCTACTTTTAGGCATATTTTTATGCCAGTTAAAATTTTAACCAAATTGAAAATTTCGCTTTCAAAGACCTTCCTTGTAAGTAGTATTGTGTTACCTTTCTTTTTCTGTTTTGTTGAATTTTCGGTATAAAGTGTTTTTTATGCATAAAATGTGCGTATGTATATATTTTAGCAAAATAATGAAACCACACAGAAATACAACAATTGAGAGTTTGCAGGTGGCAATCCGGATGGCATATTTTCTACGGTTTTCACACGTAAAGTTCTGGGGAACAGTGTGAATGAGGGTCTGTCTGATCATATGCTAGTAGCAAGGGCATATTTTTTAGAGTAGAAAGAAGGGCAAGCCTCCCATTCCAGTATGCTGAACTACGAAGCTGCCATATAAGTTTTTGAGGCGCCTAATTGTTATTACTAAAAGAGTAAACATTCGGTATTACGTCCTCCTAATGACAATGGTGTATAATTTCAGGGAGTGACGAAATAAACAAAGAATTCCAACATGGCAAATATACTTAAAATTTAAACACTTCTTCGTAGCTACTTAATTTCAGTAGAAATAAAGAAAAATGCGGCTTAGAAGATTTTTTAGGACAACAAACGTCTATGGTTACTTACATATGATTATATGCAAATTTCTGTATATATATATTTTTTTTTCTTTTATTGGCATATTAATGAAAGTTTTGAAATAAGTCTTGCGTGATTTTTTGTTTAAAATTTTCTGGGATTGCAAACTTTTTCTGCTGCTTTTGGAAATATACTCTCATCAACACCTTCAATCTAAATACCTGCTCCTTAATGAACTTAAAACATTCATGGTCTGCTCTTACAGTTAAAGTGCAACATTATGTCAAATTGCCATGCCCTTCATTATCATTAGTCTCATTTACATCATGCAGGGCTCCCAAATGGTCCGCCAACTGAATACCAATAAAATTTAATAGAAAATTTTATGGTAGGTTTGCGCTAGAATTAAATTTCAAAGGTGATTCCGGACGGTTCGTAAGAAAAATCTAAAAAGAAAACTTTTCTAAAATAACATTGGTATTCAGTTGGCGGACCATTTGGGAGCCCTGATCATGCAACTGTGCAAATTATATTACGCTGCGTAAACAAAAAGATAAGTGTTCTTTTTAGAAATAAAACAACCTTTTTTATGGATAAAATTCGGCAGTTGGGGTTATGGGATCTCAGCGTTTATAGAATGGTCGTCATATGACATATCATTAAGTGGTTTTGTTGAAAATTACTTTAATCAAGATATGGTAATCCTATGGTATTCCTGTGGTAAAGTTTTAAAAATTCGATATTTTTTTCGAAATAACTCTCATTATTTTTTTAATTAAATAATTTTAAATCCTACTTCAGCGACAATTTTGAAATTTCAGAAGCATATTTTTTGCATGCTTTTCTTACGAGTGAGTTTCTTACTTCTATGACGATAGAGGTTAGATTTCAGAAAGGTTAATTACTTTAAGAAAATATATAAAATGTCATGTTAAGTTTAAAAATACAGAAAAATCACCATTTACTTAGCATTTACATTTTTAAAAATAAACTGTTTATACAGGGGTCTGTCCAGACTTTTCTCATAGGGTCCTGTTTTTGTGAAATTGTGAAGTTTTTCTTATTTTTGTGAAAATTCTAGTCATAATTTTGTGAATTTTAAATTATCGATGTCTTCCTGTTCTATCCTTCATATATAAAAACCTAAGTAATATGCTCCTTGGTGAGTTTAACTGCTTACTTACAGGCCAGATTTTATTTTTAAATGACTAAATTTGCAAAAAGTTCAATTTGAAGGTGAAAAAATTCTGTGAAAGGGCTATTTAAGAGACAAATAATTTTGTGAAGGGTTCTGTTTTGGGATAAAATGTTTTGTGAAGGGTCCTGTTTGGGGATAAAAAATTTTGTGAAGGGTCCTGTTTTAAGATAAATTATTTTGTGAAGAGTCCTTTAAAGGACCTAAAATTTTCCTAAACATATCCCTGGTTTATAGTACTAAAAATCCGATCATTAATTTTATTAAATACACCTTAAGGATCGTCAAAAAAAAAAAAAATAGCGAGGCAATTGAAAAGTTTAAATTTTAGCATTTTGAATGAAGATACTGAAGATCATATATATATTGAAGAAGCACAAACTGAGAAAAATAAATTTAGAGATTGGAACTCTGAATCATTTAAATAGAAGTGGATGCGCTAAAAAAGCCTTTTTCACATATTTATAATCATTGGATTTAATCAGGTAACTTCGCCAGAATATACTAGAGAAATCAAAATACATTTTAAGCAAAGACTTTAAAAGTTTATACTTTCTTCTTTTCTCCAAATGAAGGTACTAAGTTCCCTTAAACATCTGCACAGTGCACAGTCAAAATTCAAATTGAGGGAGATCTGGGGAATAAGATAGTCATCTTTTGGGAATTGCTAAGCTAATTATTCAGTCTTAGAAATACTGGCGTAGGATTTATTACCCTTACTTTTCTTCCGAATTGTGAAAGTTATCCATTATGTATAAATATTAATCGTGTTGAAAGCTTGTTGTAGATTTTTGGAGTTATCCATTACAGAACTGAACAGAAACTGTTGTTATTGCATTGACAGAACATAGGTTTGCCCTGTATGTATGGTTTCTTCAAAAAAGTACAGGCAGTTTATCAACGAGACAAAAAATCTGCATTGCACACTTTCATAAAAAAGGAAAAAACAGAGTATGGGGAATCTGTGAAGATGGTTCTGCATTTTCTCGTCATAATTTATGGACTTTCCTAGATTTTGGGAAACAAATTCAGCATTTTCTAGAAAGTAAGTGTGACATATCTGGATTTCAAGATATTGCTCGAACTCTGTTAGATCTCAAGGCTGTAACTGTTTTCTCTCGGAGCAATTGCAACATATTCTAAGTCTTCATTTGGTATGGTTTTGCATTCCACCTTAGTTACGCTCATAAAACCCTCTTATTTTTAAAGTGCAAGATGCATAGATCATGTTTCGCAAACTAGGAACAATCATGAGACTTATGTGTAAACCCGCAGCAATCGAAAAGCAATCGTAGCATAAATTCCTTTGTTGAGGATAAAGATGTAGCAATAAACACGGTCTTCTAAACAAAAAAAATTCTCAAAGTAACTGCCAGAACATAGTGAAACACATTGTTTTATAGTACTGTCAATATTTACTGTCTTTAATACTCGATTCTATTAAGTCGAGATAACTGAAATTCTCTTAATTCAGCACCTACGAAATTTAGTAGTGTAGTTGCAAATGACTTCAGAAATCAACCGTTGGAGGTCAATTCAATGGCTGTTGATGTGGGTGGCTGGAAGGATTGTAGGCATTAGTGGAGATCAACTGGGCTGTTGTGAACGGCAGGCGAAATTCTAAAATGGAGGGCCAAAATCACAGTCAGGTGAAATACAGCCCACCCCCATTGGTTGTGTGGTCGCGTGTCTTTAAGAGAGATAAGGGTGAGGATCACCAACTTGTTTCTCCATTTGAATTTTGAAAGGAGTGAGGGGAAAAGTAATTTTGAAGCGGTTGTTACCTTATTTACATTTATGCATTATTTACCTTATTATTTTGTTCGCTTTTATTTATAATAAACAATCAAAATTAACTCAATTAAGATATTTTGATAACATTTTATACAACGAGAGCGAATAATTTAGATTATAAGCTGTAACAATTTTTAAATGATATGACGTGGCAAATATTCTTTAATAAAAATTTAGTTTTAATTGAAAAATACTTGTAATATCATTTAAAAATTGTCTGTAAATTCCGTATGGTAAAAATCTCAATAAATTTTCTCCTCTAGCCCCCCCCCCCCCCCCCACACACACACACACACATAACCATTTAAAACCCTTAAATCACAAAAGTAATATTATTCTAGAAAAAGTCAACAACTATTTAAAAAAAAGGCCTTTTTCTAGACTTTTAATCGGAAACTTTAAATTAACAAAATTATGTAAAAAAAATTACACAAATAATTTCAGAAATACAGAATTTAATGTTTTAGCATTAAATGAAAAAAAAAACCCTTAAAAATAAATCCAAAACCTTTATTTTAAGTCGCTCCAGGTTCTCTGCCCATAAAATAAATATGAAAGTAAAAAAGTTTTCCTTGTTTTAACCCTTTATGCCCGACGGTACATTAAAGTGCCATTAAAATAACTTGTTATAAAACTAATTTAATACATCGATTAGCAGTTATACTGTTTAGAATGAATTATAGATATTTTACTTTATCTTGTTCCAAAAAACATTATTGGTTGCACAAAAGAAAAGAAAAAACAAACAATAATTTCTTTTGCCTTTGCATCTTTTTCAGCTTTCTTGACGTTGACAGATTGGGGGTTGGGGAGGGGGGGGGGGGGCGAGGCGAAAGTTTGTGTTCGGAAATATTTCTATTGTAAGAAATTATATTTGTATAATTTGTAATTATACAAAATACTAAAAAGAAATATTTAAAATAAAAGATTTTGAGGGGGTTACAAATATTGCACAAAATCCCTATAAATTCAATTTAATTAATTAATTTTGGCAAAAACCTTCTGAAATTTATTAAATGATTGTGTAAATCTTCTAATGTAGTTTCAAAAATTCACAAAATATGCTTTAGAAGATGAAATTTTCATAAATTCATAATTTGGGACATAAAAGGTAAACATTCTTTTATAGACATTCAATGTTTATCTTAAAAATCAAGCCTAGTTTCATGACTTCTATTCAAGTCCGATACAATGTGTTAATTTGGCGTGGACCCCGATTATGGAAATTTCTTTGTTTAATTTACGATTAGAAATGCATGAACTTGTGTATTTATTTTTAAAATCACAATTTCTTCTCTGTTTTTTTTTTTTTTTTTTTTTTTTTTTACACATGTAAAAGAAAAAAAGCATAGTTTAAACAACCTTTCAAGATTTCTAAATGATTTTTTGAAACATAAAATCATAAATTAATTGATTAATTAATGATAAAAGGGCATTTAAAAATATATATTACATTATTTATATTTTATTTTTTACATTTTAATATTTAAAATATTTCATTGTTGCAGTTTCACAGCTAATTGGCATATTTCAACGTGCATGATTTGGCACATAATTAATTCCGTTCTTCTTGTAACTCTTATACCCACTCTTATACCCACTCTTATAACCATAAACAATATTTAGCAATTTATCACCTGGACCCTCCTTAGGGAAACATATTATTAATTTATAATTAAATTCTCAAAATATTAAAATATTATATTGTCATCGAAAACACACCAAATTTCATAATTTTTATAACCTTAGCTTTACGAGGAAGTGAGTGAAAAATTGATTTAAAAATTCCAGATTTAAATACATGAACCAGGAAACAAAGTAACTTATTATGCATACTATTACAAAATTGTTCATGTAATATTTTTTGTTCTGTTTATTCTTAATGATTAAAATCGGTTTAAAAACTGACATTATTTTTTTTTAATTATTTTCCATTAGGCAAAAATTATTAAAAGTTTTTAGTATTCCAAGTTAGTTATCAATTTTTTCTATAGAAAAGTGCGAATATTTGTTTTATTTTGGAATTTAAAAGCAACATAAGGAAAAAAACTGCAAGTTTCATTTTTAATTTTCAACTAAAAAAGTACTTTCCATATTATTTAAAATTTTTTACAGCTTAAAATCGAAATCTTTCATTAACATTTTATAAAAAGTCATCAAAATATCTTGAGTTAATTTCGATGGCTTATTTTAAATGAAACAGAAAAAATTCGCTTCAATACATGATTTTTTCTCGGAAAAGGGAGTATTCGACGTTTCCCCTAGCCCTAGAGACTGCTCTCTGAAAAGTACGCGACTCAATGACCAATGAGGTGCTTGGATTTCACCTGACTGTGATTTTGGTCCTCCATTTTAGAATGTCGTGAACGACAGCTGAAAGCACCTTCCCTAATATTATGCTGCCTGAATATTTGTGCAGTGGCAGATTTGTTCTAGTGGTGAATTTTATTACTATTTATTTCTTCTTTTAATTACAATTGTATTATCGAGAATTGAAATTTATGGTTACTCAGTTTGTATCAGTAGTGTTCTGTAATGAGACTTCATACAACTCGATTTTAAGGAAACGCTAAATATCATTTTAAAGCTTAAAAAAAGTCCGAACTGATTTTACAAAGATTTTCATTATTATACAGGGTGATTCATAAATATCGAAACAATAGGCTATCTCCTTAATTAATGCCCTTAATTTACTTCCAATTGCAAAGTTTCATAAAAAGAAAGGTGGAAATTTTGATGAGATAAGTTACAACTCCATGGGAGGTCTATTTGAGAAAATACGAAAATTAAATTTTTATACGGCCCCCGTAGGGTAAAATTTCCAATTAGGAATTTTTTCATTATCCATTCCTGAATTAAACACAAAAAGTTCCATCTTCATATCTGCAAAACTCATGGAGTTATGCCTGTTTAAATAATTCGTCAGGTTTTAAGGGATTAGACACAAATTGAAATGCGTGCACTCTAAAATTAAGAGGAGTGAAAAGTTCACTATTTGAAAGAGTGACAGGTATTTTTACCCTTTATGGAGTGAATTTTTTAAAAATACACTCCTTAAAGAGTGGAATTTTCCACTCTCTAGAAAGGAGTGAAATGTCTCACTCCTAAAAGTGTGACTTACGTATGCATTGCTTATTAACCAATCAGAGCAGCAAGGCGACGACAACCTTACAAGATAAGAAAAATGATCACTTTTTCGCCCGCCATTTTAAGATTAATAGATTAGGATATTATTCTTTATGGAATACATAAAATAAAGGTAAGTCTTATTTAATTTTAAGCATTTATCCGTGTAGATATGTGGAATGTTAATAATATGAGCTAAATAGTTGTATGTAGTATAGGAAAAGATTGATCGTCGAGTATTCAAAAGTGATTGTGAAATTTCTTCATGTAGCGGGTCTGAAATGTAATTGTTTTAAGGGGACCGGGAAAGCCGTATCTCCGCCATGTTAAATTCATCAACTTTTTGTACATTTTTCTCAGAAATGGTGAAAGATAGAGGTCTAGATTTTTTAGAGTAGTTCGAATAACATGCTTTACGTATTTTAACAGACCATTTTCGTTCTAAGTGAAACTCACAACTAATTATTTATTGAAAGTCATTTTTAAATAAGCATTTTTGGTAAGATTTCACTGCCTAAAATAAATAATCCTCAACAAATCATTAAATCTCTGTGTTAAAGTATACAATATAACATAATATAAGTATTTAAAAAAATCTGAGTTCTTAAGTTCAATAGATATTGAAACAAATTGGAAATTGCTCGTCAAACGTAGCAAAAAAAGTGCGTTCGTACTATAACTAGTTTTAGAAGTATTTTTTGCACCGCATATTGTAATGAATGTATATTTTAGTGCAATACCATTTAGCATAGTGCATATCCATTTCATTCTGTTCTGAAAGGCTGTAACATCATTAAAATGCACTTGAAATATTTTTTTCCCATTGGCCGTCATGTAACGGAAAACTTTTGACTGCCCCTGTAATTAAACTATGCATCCGATTTTCCTGAAATTTGAAATGAGTCTACAAAATTTTGCAACAATTATATATGTAAATTTTCAGATCATTCGGAAGGCTGTAAACGTTATTAAAATGCACTTGCAATAATTTTTCCCATTGGCCGTAATGTAACGGAAAACTTTTGAATGTCTGTAATTAAACTATACATCCGATTTTCATAAAATTTGAAATGACTCGACAAAAGTTTACAACAATTATGTATTTAAAATTTCAGACCATTCGGTTGGGTAGTTTTTGCTCTGTTATATGCGGACGCAGTGTTGAATTCAGACACTTTTCTCCGGGAG
This sequence comes from Maratus speciosus, assembly GCA_963932465.1. Classification (NCBI taxonomy): domain Eukaryota; kingdom Metazoa; phylum Arthropoda; class Arachnida; order Araneae; family Salticidae; genus Maratus; species Maratus speciosus. The sequence continues at coordinate 373,116,762 of OZ010796.1, read as the reverse complement.
GGATTTCTGTGGCTCCGGGAGGGGGGGGGGGGGCATTATAGAGTTCCGTTAGGGGGGTGATTGCACTTTTTGACTATTGAAAACACAAAATCTCAAATCTTCCGGGGAGACATCTCATTGCTCCGGGGAGGAATGTCCCCCCGGGCCACCCCCCTGAAATCAACACTGGGACAGACGGACTGAACGACGACTATAGGTGCTACGTATTTATATAATTACGAACGCACCTAAAAAAGGAAAATAAACAGGAAAAATTCAAGTTTTGAGAAAAAGTCAATTAAAGATTTAAATTGCCATTAAGCTGTGAAGTACTCTTAGAAAGAATGAATAATTTCAACATTTATATTTTTTTTATATATAAACATGTGTGACACGTCGTTGGAAAGACAAAAGTTTAAACTATTTAATGATATAAAAAAGTAAAAGTCGATTTTTAGGTGCTTTCGTAGCTATATAAAAACGTAGTACATATAGTCGTCGTTCAGTCCGTCTGTCTGTCTGTCCGTCTGCCCGCATACAACAGCGCAAAAACTAACCAACCGAATCATTGGAAATTTAAAATATATAATTGTTGCATAATTCTATCGCGTCATTTCAAATTTTATGAAAATCGGATGTATAGTTTAATTACAGGGACAGTCAAAAGTTTTCCGTTACATTACGGCCAATGGGAAAAAATTTTTCAAGTGCATTTTAATGATGTTACAAGCCTTCCGAATGGTCTGAAATTTTAAATAGGGTAGATGTGCCAGTAATGGACATCCTTCTAGTAATGGACACCCCTTGATGTTTTTGGCTCATAAAAAAATAACTAATAAATATTTAACTTTAATTATTTTTTTTATAATTTCCCCTTGCATGTTGTATAAAACTGGGTTATTGTTGACACTTTTAATCAAACCAATTAGGAAGCAGAAAATAATGTTTCAAAGTTTTGCTGTTTTTCTGTGAAAATCTTAATGAAGAGTCTAAGAGCTGGCTTCGTTTAATTAATTTATATATTATTTATTTTCTTGAAAATTTTGAATGCTTTTGTTTGAGTAGTTTGAATAGAAAACTTAGACTTTTATATACTAACGGTCATTTACGAAATTTCATTTATTTTTAAGGTTTTAAGAGGGGGTGTCCATTACTGGAATGGTTAATTAGTCATTTACCACCAAAACTTTTATAAATAGCTACTTTTAAGTTATTTTATGTGATTAATAAAATTTCAATATTTTATTCTTTTTTATCTATATATACCTTGCTATTTTAAAATCTGGCAATCAAACCAGCTAGGAAGCAGAAAATATTGTTTAAGAGCACAGTCAAAGAGGGGCCCATAGGGCTTAATACCTCTCCATTTAAATAAAAACTATTAAGTTACAGAAGCTATTAAAAATCTATTTTCTGTCTTAAATGTTTCCTTATTCACCTCTGACGAAAAAAAGAAACGAAAAAGGCAATATTCATTAATTTATAGGCAATATTCATGAAACTAGTAAATCTGCAGATCAGTGGCCTCAAACATCAGTTCTACAGTTTTATTTTGAAATTATTTTACTTAGCATTTAAAATATTCAACTCACAATAACATTTCTTTCATATTTGCAATATTAATTATTATAAATGATATATCAAGTAGTCTCTGGAAGATTAATTGTTAAAAATAGCGAGACAAAACTAAACACTAACATTCCAAAACTTTTTTTTATTATTATTACCTTTTGAAATCCCCCACTGTTTAAATAATTTGATAGCTGTAATTGTCTGATATTTAGTATTTTAAACTATCCATCTAAAATAATTAAAACATTGATCTTCTGGTAATTACAACAATTGATGCAAACAGTAAATGATTACCACAAATATTTTATTAATTACTGGTATCCTTATTCTTAAATTTATTTGAAAATAACTATTTTGTTTCATTAGTATGTATTCATTAAATTCTGGTTCTAAATACAGTCATAAAAACAATTATATTTATTACTTTTTATGGGGTGTCCATTACTGGAACAGAGGGTGTCCATTACTGGGCCTTTGGGTGTTTTGATATATTTCTGTTATTTAAAATTAAATATCGATTCGTATTGGGAAATGAGACTATAAGAATGGTTAAATATTGTTTATAGATTAATATAATATTGAAAAAAAACTGGGATATAATAATTATAACTACATATTAATAAAAAAATTAATTTTAAAAGAAATTCCTTAAGGGTGTCCATCACTGGCACATCTACCCTATATAATTGCTGCAAAATTTTGTCGAGTCGTTTCAAATTTTCTGAAAATTGGATGTACAGTTTAATTACAGGGACAGTGAAAAGCTTTCCGCTACATTAAGGTCAATGGGAAAAATTATTTCAAGTGCATTTGAATGATGTTACAATCTTTCGAACAGAGTGAAATTGATATGCACTTATAAAGTTCACTAAAATATACATTCAGTATAATATGCGGTGCAAAAAATATTTATAAAATTAGTTATAGTACGAACGCATCTCATTTGCCACATTTGACGAGCAATTTCCAACTTGATTTGATTTCCGAGGTCAATCTTTTCCTGTAAAACATATAAAATCTATTTTTCTCATATTCACAAAATACAATATCTACGCGAATAAAAAATTTAAATTAAATATGGCTTCCATTTTTCAGCAATAACGGACGAAAATTAGAAATCATGATTAAGTTAAGGAATATGTTTAAAAGAAAAATATACACATATTCCAGAGAACTTAAAATTTAGACACCATGTTCATATTAAATAAAACAAAAGCAAGTGACAGCGGATAATATATATATATATATATATACATTCTTAATATTTAAATCATGCTTTGAACTTATTTAAGAAAGATGTGAGTTTATAAGCATTGTTTTTTAAATGGAAAAATTAAAAATATTTTAGAACAATAGGACTTTTCAAAAATAGCAATAATTTAAAGAAAAAGCACGATTTTTTATTTAAAACAAAAATTATAATCAAATCAAACATTGTTAAATATATAGCATCCACAAAAAGTTATTAATAAAACTTTAAAAGTAATATCTTTATAGGGCATGCAATAAAAGCAAGCACAAAGGATAAGAATGGAATAAAATATTTTAGTTTATTTCTATCAGTAATCTAATTTAAATTCGTATGTAACTTTAACTGAATTTTTCCTTTAAAGTTCAATTAGTGTTACAAACTATGAATAAATAAATATTGCTAATAAAGTATTTTATTCCAATCTTTACCACGCTTGTATCTATTTTCATTGCATGCTGTAAAAGATGTGATTCTTTTAAAATTACCATAAAAGCAAAATAAAAAAAGAATCGACTACATAAAAAATTAACATTCACTCCTATGAAAGAGTGACTATATTCACTTCTACCAGGGGTGAAAAACCGCACTGCTTTAGCAAGAGTGAATTGTCACTCGTCTGAAAAAGTGATTATACACCCCTGTTTAGAGTGAATATTCACTTCCCAGGAGTGACTATTCACTCTTTCAGAGAATCAAAAATTTCACTTTTGCTCAGAGTGAATAGTCACTCTAAAGAGGTTGGGCATATTTTGACTCTGCGATAGAGTGACTATACACTCCTCCGGAGTGAATAGTCACTCCTTTTTATTTAGAGTGTGTTATTCAAGAAACAATGTTACTTTAAAAGTTCCAAGATACATGCAAAAAATATATTTATTGAGTTAGAATTAGATTTTTCTGTTTTTTGTGATGATTAACCATATAATTTGCAAATAAATCACATCCTAAAATTTCTCAGAATGTTTAAAACTATTATTATTTTATTAATTGGGGTAATTTAAAATCGTTATAACTCGAAATATTATCGTCGAATTTGAAATTTTTTTCATTTAATTAAAGAGGAAAATATAATTTAAATTTTGTTTCAGGATTTTTTTAAATATTAATATTAAAAATATTAAAAACACAAATTTTAAAAAAAAAAACTGTGTAACTTATTTTTAAAAAAATTATATTTTCAAAAATAAATATATTTTCAAATTTATTGAAACAAAATTAATGTAAAATAATCAAACAGTTCACGTTCCGAGTTTGCACCCTTTTTTTACCAATTCTTTACTTAAAAATGTAAATTAATAATTTAAATAAAATTAATTTTAATTTTAATTACGCATTTAAATTAATAAATTTAAATTAATTATTTTTAACAATTTAAATTAATTATTTTTAACAATTTAAATTAATAATTTAAACGCATTTAAAGTTTTAAACAAAGATTGGCTCCTAATAAAATGTTTAAATGCTTTTTAAAAAATTGCAGGTGAGTACGTAACTCTTTCCTGTAGCTTAAACTTCCGATTCAGTTTAACTTTTGCCCTTTCCACCTTCTTTCTGTACTATTTAAAACAAGGTTTTTTTTCTAACATACCGATTGAGAGTGTTTTCATAATTTTAACACTCACAACGTCAGATTTTATATCGTCCCGGCTAGCGGTTAAAAAAGTCTGTATTCTGGGGCCGGGCCAGTCTCGACCGGGCCTAATATATTTTTCATACCGAACCGGAACTGGCTTCCTTTCTTCCTAGGTCTGCACGGGGCGAAATTTTCCGTTCAGGTCTCGAATCAAACCGTATTAAAATCATCGTATCTGACTTACCTAATCTGTGCAAAAATCAGTAAAGTTTGGTTCATCCAAAAAATTTACAAAAAATGCATGTATTTTTAAATCGCTATTACAATTAAAACATATTACCCTTTACAATTAAACTTTGAAAATCGTTTTTAAAGGATAGTAGATTTAAACGCAAGAAAAAAAAGTAAAACAAGTGAAAAAGAACCTGCCTATTACGGAATCCTGCCTAAAACGTAATAATTTTTTGATGCATGCAAAATGAATATAATAATACTTGAGAAAAGAATAGAATACATTTGCACTTCCTAAGATGGGAAATTGTCTATAAGGCATTTTTTTCTTGTCTGTGTGATTCCGTCTTAGAAGGTTTTACTGTATATCATTTTTTAAAGTCTCCATTACATGGATTATAGATTAACGATATTAAATGGTAAGTGAAACATTTACATACAAATAGAGATTCATTAAAAAAAAGATAAATATCACAGCCTTTGACGCTTCTTTAAAAATTAAGATTATAAACATGTAAAAAGAAAATCTATAAGCTATTATAAAGCTATTTTTGGTAAGAACCCTTTCATAAAAAACAATTTTTAACCATATCGACGTAAAAAACTATGTTTTCTAGAAATTCAATCAAGCCGGACCAGACTCGGGCTAAAATTTAAACATTTTTTCCAGGCTGGGACGAACTTTTTTTTGCATGGTTCGGCTCGAGACCGGGTCTGGATATTTCGACCCGTGCAGACCTCTAATAAAGGCCTGCAGCATAATTTGAAAGAAGGTTTAACTTAAAATCTATACGCTGCTATTTTATGTCCAAAGGAGAGGCACTGTTTTAAATCGACTTTTAATAACGTACAATTTGTGGATGATCCCTATCTTGTATTCAAAATGAGTCAATAACTCGTCGCTCAGAGACATGGGAAAATGGTGTAAGTCGCGAATTTTGAATTTTAATAACTCTGTGAGGTTTCCAGACACCGAGATGATTTTTTTAGGAAGGGATAGAGAAAATTTCCTAACTGGAAATTTTACCCGACTTGGGCCATATAAAAATTAGTTTTTGTATTTTCTCAAATAGACCTCCCATGGAGTTACAACTTATGTCATTAAACTTGGCACCTTTTTTATGAAATTTTGCAGTTGGAAGTATGAGCCTAGGGGCAATATTTAAGGAGATAGCCTATTGTTTCGATATTTATGAATCACCCTGTATAACTATCATTAGTAAATTTTTAAACAGCTTAAAATAATAAAACAAATTCTTTTACACAATTGTAGCAGGAATAGAAATTTACAACTTTCATGTCTCATTTGCTTAAATGTTTTAACACACCTAAGTATTAATAGTCTGAATTCAGGATTTTAGTTCTGCCAGATTTACCGAATATCGTTCTCCAAGAAAAGATATTTTCTAAACAGCTGTGAAGAAGGAGAGATAAAAATAATACCGCCAGTGGAACCATCATTTATCTTCGGACTAAAACAGAAGCACATTGTGAGATAAAATACCGACAAGGTGCGCTTCAGAAAGAAAACGTAAATAATTGGATCGTTAAAGAATACCATGAACAAATATTTTTATATGAGATACACCTATGGAAAAAGTCATTTGCTGTACTTATGGGTAAGTATCTGTTGACAGATTCGGAGATGAAAAAGGAGAAATTCTGTTTTGACAAATGAAAAACGGGCCCCACCCAAAAAGTGTTCCACAGACCGTTTACAGCCGAATTATCTCAATTCGGTTGATTTAAAAGTCGATCAATTACAATTAACTAATGCATCATAGGGGTGGAATGAAAATAGATTCACAAAATTAAAAGGCTATTCTAAATATACAACGCGTACTTTGCGTACCAAATGAAAATTTTTACTCACGAATACATATACAAATATTACCTACTATTAGGTTGAGCAAAAAGTTCTGGGAAATTTTTAATCGAATAGTTACCAGAATTTGTATCGTATATGCAAATCCGGAATATGGCATAACGATAGCAGAAATTCGTGGACTATGATGGTCTCTACTTTGAAGAATAGTCCTTGTTACTTTTGTTGTTAATTTGCGCATAACAACGCAACTTTCACAAATTTCCCAGTTTTTGCTTAACCTAGTATTTTAGCACAAAAGCAAACTGATCTTCTGCTTGAAACATGAAATTTATTTTCTTCTTTTGATTTGTGCCATTTTAAAGTAACTTCTGGCGTATTTATTGGCCTTAAAGAGACCCAGTTCTGTTGATGTTTGATTCTATAAGGTTTATCATGTCGACTTTTTTTTATTGTAATACATGGTTTCCCAAAAAGATTAAAACGCGTTTTTACTTTTCTTCTTCCTTTTTTTTTTTTTTTTTAACCTGTTGGACTTACGTAGGCAGTGTAAATTGCAAAAGTGTTCAAAATATGTCAAGATTATGTGGATGAAATCATCCTTACCAGTAATTTAAAAAATATATATGTATTTTTTTTTAGAATTTTTACATGGTTTTTGAGTCCTATAAGTTATATTTAGAAACGTTATCTCCATATTTTGACAAGTAAAACAATAAAAACTCTATTCTTCTACGATAAAAACTCATACCTAATTATGATACATTAAATTTTGTAAAATGTAGGAGCTTTTCGGCACTAAAAAAATGTCTGTCCATTTTTACTTCCGGAAAACTCCAAGATTTGATAAAATTCAAAGTATTATAACTCGGTGAATTTTGATCGAAGATGATTGGAATTTTTACTGTTTTACTTGCCAGAGCATGAAGATTTTTTAAATATAACGTTAAGTTACTACACTCTAAAATTGGGAGGATTGAAAAGTTCACTCTTTTAAAGAGTGACAGGCATTTTCACTCTTTTTGGAGTGAATTTTGCAAAAATACACTCCTTAAAGAGTGGAATTTTCCACTCTCTAGAAAGGAGTGAAATATTTCACTCCATTGTCGAGAATGAAATATGACACTCCGTTGTCGAGAGTGAAAGCCTGGCATTATACACTTTAAAAAAAAAATTCCGTTCATCTTTGAACCAATATATGGAGTAAAATAATGAAAAGCCCCAAAATACGTCACTTCTTAATTTTCAAAACTCCATTTCATAATGTAACTTTGGAAATTACGTGCTAAAACGTACTCCTTTTCAAGAGTGAATAGTCCCTCATCTGAAAGACTGACTATTCACTCTAAGCAGGAGTCAGTATTGTGTTAGTATTAATAGGATTTGAATTTAGGTAACATCATTTATTCCACTTATGATGTACGTGCTCAAATCAACTAAATCTCTGGTAATTATTATTGTCTATGATTTGAATACATGAGATCGGTACCTGAGAACCAAACTATCGTAAGTCCAAAAATGACAAATTTTATGTTAAGAGATTTTTACACTATAGAAACTGAGCCAAACAATCGCTGTACTTGTATTATCTCTGAAATCACTTAGAATATAAATATAGCGATAGTTTGGCTCGAAAGAGAACAATTTTTCTAATATAATAAGCTAGTAACATAAAATTTGTCATTTTTGGACTTACGATAGTTTGGTTCTCATGTACAGAGATATAAAGCGAAATTTATGGATCACGAGCACAAGGACTATAGACTCGGAAAATTAGAAATTTTTCCATCATTCATGAAGCATGGGCATGGGAGATGTCAATAAAGGCGCTATTAGCCCTAATTAGACTGTTCTAGAGATATTATATAAATTATATGTTTTAAGTGTTAACCTTACTATGGTTGAAGAAGTTACTAACTGAAGTGAACTAGTTATAAAGCATTGTAAATGTCTTTAAGCAATTAAATCCCATTTCTTATGATTTCAGAGTTCAGTTATTATTATTCGAATATTTCAGTAAATTAGCGTTTGCATATCAACTTCCTACATACATATACTTACGTGTAAGAAAACTTTAACCCCTCGCCTGTGGCGCCTGAACTTATTCGAGCAACGCAAGTGCGCCAATTTTGGAATTATCGATCTGAGTTCGGACAAGAGAAAAATCGGTGTTTCAATTCCGTGAAGCCCGAACTCAGTTCGTCCACTGCATAAAATGTTGTAATTTACCATTTTCCCAATTGATTGCGATACTTTCCAGCGAAAAGTTTGGCAGTTTCGCGCTATTTGTAGGATATTTGTAATTTTTGCAGTTCTTCCTAAATTTCATTCAAACCATTCAGGGGGGGGGGGGGGGAATTCCATTCAAACCATTCAGAGGAGAAAAAAAATTCTATTTTTGGCACGTTTTTCTCAAATTTATTCCACAGCAAGGGATCAATAAACAAAATGTTATTTTAGAAATAATTATTTAAATTAAATGAAAATAGTAAGTTAAAATTAGTTCCTATAAAATAAGTAAGGAAATGAATCATGATTTACTTTGTTTAATTGCTTAAAATTATATTTAAGTTTTGTACAACTTCAGATATTGAAAAATTTATTAATATTGATTTATTGATTGTTAAAAAGAAATTACAGATTTAGAACGGAAAAAAGACTTTATTTTCATATTTTACTGCATTTTTCACATAAAATTGGGGGGATTTTTTTTCAACGTTTGTTCATTTTTATAAAAGATACAGAAATAACAATTAAATATATATTTTTAATGCAAAATAAGTTTTGAAATTAGATGTTATTTCTCTTGCATGTTATTAAAAATATATATATGTTTAACTTTTTAATGATAGCTTAGTAGCTCTGGTGATTACCATATGCTATATGTAAAAGAAGTTGCCTACATGGCAAAATATAATTAAAAAGATCAAGTTATTAAATGATATTGTTATTAATAAACCCTTCCGTTGTAATTTCTAGTTACAGATAATATTAACATGATTTCGTATATGAATTTTTATGTTTAATGACAGATCATTTAATTCTTTTACATTTTCGAAATTAATGTTTTCATGTAACAAAATTAAATTTATGTATAGGAAATGCTATGAACATTTTTGCTTCAATTGGTGGGCATAAAACTTGAAAAATAATTATAAAAGCATCAGAATCGGAGTTATCGTGAAATTTTTAATGTTTTATAAATACATTTTAAATTGTTCCTTTGTAACGAGAATGCATCCATTTGCGCAAAGCAATTTATTGTACTTATTATATATCATATTGCATAGTTTTAGATTAGGATGAAGTTAATGACAAAGGATATATTTATCCAAACATATATTTACATGTTCATATATATATATTAAGTCATCAATGTGTTTAAATTTTTGTTGCTGTATATGTAGTAGGGGGAAGGGGGGGGGGGGTAATGAATGTAAGCCGCTGGTACTGGAAGTTATTAGAACCACATTTCCTATACTGTCAAAAAAAAAAAAACATTTTCTAACTTTTTTAGAGTATATTTATAACTGTATATATTAAATAAAACCTCTCAATAGCAGACACCCTAGGACCATAGAATTTGCCCGCTATTTAGAGGTTTTATTTTCATATGTAAAAAAAGTCCAGAGTGTACAAATACCCAGCATACCGAGTACAAATTACACAAAATATGCTTCAATATATTATTAATCTGCTTTTCAATCCACAAATGTTGTGGATTGAAAAAAGTGATCGCTATATAGGTGTCTGCTATTCGAGAATGTCCGTTATTACTGAAGCATACAGTAAAACTTCTATAACCGGTCACTCCCGAATAGCGGACAGCTCTATTTAGAAAAATATAAAGCGGGGTAGTGTTTCTTCTAGAAGCAGGACCTGATTAAAACATGGAAACTAATCCGCGGCCCTGCCCCCTCACCTTCCCATCGATTTTTGTGCCCCCAAATTTGGTATGCAATTTTACGAATTCAATGTTTTTATATATGTTTAGGTTTTTTAGTATTATAACCACATACAAAATTATCATATTAGGATTATAATTTCAGGAGATATTAATAAAAATATGAAAATGCAATTTAACATTAGAAGCTCTAAATTTTGAATGCTTATAATTCAAAAACTTATCATTCAAATGACTAGAAATTTCGTTTCTAGGCATAGTTTGAACCGAAGATTTAAAATATAGTGTCAAAATTGGGTGCATCCATTGGAAAAAAAACAAAGTTTGGTCTAATTTTGATATGTAGATGGCCCCTATGCAAATTTTAAATACATCATTTAAAAGTAAACTTTATTTCCAGACGATTGGTACCAGTAACTTTCTTCTATTATTGTTGTCTTCTAGTTGCAGAGTTAGTAGGAGGTGTTTATTTTTTTTTTTTTTTCATGTTCGGATCTCATATGCTGATAATTTTGTGAAATCTAGTGCTAGATTTTATTTAACACAGAAATAAAAATCCAAAAAATGCTTAAACTAATTGACTGGGAATATCTAATTTAAATAGAAAAAAATTGTGCAACAAAGCAGGGATGGAATTCTTTCCGAAGAAGTGAATCATTTTTTATAAATGGGAATAATTTGTTACCATAAAGCAGAGCTGATTGCAGCATGGACAAACTGGGCTTTTTCTATGGGACGTTAGCTTTACGGGCCCACAAATTTGGTATGAAATTTCCATAAAGCTGATATTTTAAATTTGTTTTGATCTTATACTTATTTTAATAAATATTTTGTACTTTTAGAATATGATTAGGTTAAAGAAAAGGATATATTTATCCAAATATGTATTTGATGGCATCGAGCAGTCTTTTTTTTTTTTTTTTTTTTTTTTTTTTTTTTTGTAGCAATATATGAAAGTGGCGGTGGTGGTGGTGGGGGGGGGGATAAATACTAGGTCTTTGGACTGGAATTAATTTAATAAACATTTTTGATACCGTAGGGCATATATGAAATCGCATAAATACATATTTAGGTGAATATATTTATATATATTATCCTATTCTAAAACTACAAAATACTGATTACGATCATAATAAAGTCAAAACTGATATAAAATATCAGCTTTATAAAAATTTTGTACCCAATTTGGGGTACCCTAAAATCAGGGGGCAGAGAAGCATCCTAGTTTTACCACGCTGCAATTAGCTCTGCTTTATGGTAACAAATTATTCTCATTTATAAAAAATGATTCAATGTGGTCAAATATGGCTGCGTATATGACTTAGAAAGAAAAGTGGTCAAAGATGGCTTCATATTGGCAAAAAAAAGGGCTCAAAGATGGCCGCAATTAAGACACTTGAAATGTCTGAAATTCAGACGCAAGAAGTGTCTAAAAATTTTAAGACACTTTAAAACGTCTGAAAATCGAACACTCCAGTTTCAGTCACTTATGTGTTTGAAATTTAGACGCAAGAAGTGTCTGAAAATTTTCAGACATTTTAAAACGTCTGAAAATTGAACACTACGTTTCAGACACTTAAGTGTCTGAATTTCAGACATTTCAGTTTAGAGTGTACTCTAAATAGATCTTGCACCCATACTTTTAATTTAAGATCTGAATTTTGATTGCACTTCATGGCTGGATAGAGTAAGAAAGGTTTGACCTCATTGGCTTCATGCATCCTTAAATGAAAACTGAAAATTTTATTCAATGCAAATTCAGCTTTTGAACCATAAGGAAAAGATATTGTGTTGTAAACTTGTCTTTTGTTTTCCTTAATTAACTTATTCTAATCGCTCATCTTAAATTCGTGATATTTTTATCTTATTTTTTTTATAAGATTTTAACCTATTGAAATGGACTATAGCGCACTGCCGTGCTACCGTTTGAAAATAAATTAAGATATATGAAAATCTAAAAACTTGCAGACTTTCCTCCTCGATTATGTAAACTGTGATTACACTTTCATTCTAAGATGTTTTATATAAATGTTTTTGGTCCTACGCGAAAAGGATTTTTCGTGCCTTGTCTTCTCAGTAACTTCCTGGAAAAGTAAAGATTATTCAAACTAGATATTGCGAATTGCATTCGAGATCTTTTGTTTTGAGGGAAAAATTTTAAAATAAGATTCTTCTTGTCAAAAATATCGTTAATGACTTTTTAGGCTTCTAAAAATTATTTAATTTTTTAAATAAGTATTTTTAATCTTGTAAAGAAATTAATATTTATTTTCTCCTGTAACCAAAATTGGAAAAAGTACGCTAAAAGAATTATTCCTTGAGGAGAATGGCTAAAAAATAAATTTTAAGGGGTCGGGTACCTTTTAAAGTATCCAAAAATCAATTTTTTTTTTATTTTTTTTAATAGCTTATGATTAAATATGATTCTTTAGGAGCATTTAAAAACAAACCCCATTCAAAAATCCGCATTAGAAGAGAAGTTATGACTTTGAGCTTTTTCTATATGACCAAGGGATGACTTAAGGCTCCTGTCCCTGCCGGCGAAAGCACTCACGAGCGAATGCTAATCCTATGGGCAAGGATTTTTCTAATATCTCGTTTGCATTTCGAGATTTTTAAATACATTTTTTTTTGCATTGGATAGCCGAGATCCGTCTGTACATCGCACCTTTTTTACTTTTTCGATTTTGGTTGCAGATATTTTTTGGAATAACACATTCATTTTCAGAACCGGTTTTGAAAGTGAAAGTAATTTTATAAAAAATATCTGCGGCCAAAATCGAAAAGTAAAAAAGGTGCGATATAGAGACGGACCTCGGCTAACCAATTCAAAAAAAATTATTTAAAAATGTCGAAATGCAAACGAGATATTAGATAAATCCCTTCCCATAGGATTAGCATTAGCTCGTGTGGATTTTCTCCGGCAGGGACAGGAGCCTTAATCTTTAAAGTCAATTTTCTCAAAACGGCGATTTTGATCATTGCATTTCTGAAAAATTGTTGCCTAGAATTTCACGAAATTTTTACTGGATGTATTAAACGTATAGAGGCACAAAATGACCTATTATTATGTTTCTCAAGTAAGAAATATAGAATTCACGACTACATTTGTATTAAAAAAAATCCTCGATGTTTCGAGTTTAAGAAAAAAAAAAATCTCAGAATCTGTAAGTTTTACTTTTTTTAATGTAGGTCATTTTGAAAACACATTATATCTGTACTCATTTTTTAAAAATAATTGGTTTGTTTCAGCTATTCAAATGTGAAAAATCCCTGCCGGCCCGGCCTACAGGCAGAGGTAGATTTCGAAGTTAAATATACTAATTTCACAAACAAAAACTAAATCGTGATTAGAGATAAACTGATTTTAACAATTTTATCTGGCCGCTTTTGACGAGTTTTTATTTCATTTTTATATTAATAGCTGGTTTTATCAAAATCATGTTAGGGCGATATTAAAAAAAACTACTTTTCCATGCTCAACAGCTCGAAATTTTCTGTCATAACTCCAGATTCATTTTTAATAGAAAAAAATATGAAATTTGCTGACGTAATTTTTGAAAAGATTTATAAGCGACCTGTAATTTTATTTTTCGTTCAATTAATTAAAACTTGATATATAAACAATTATTTTCTCAGTAGGACAATATTTTGCGTTTCTAACACAATTGCTTCGGGAAATTCTGTTCAAAATGCCCACTTTGACATCATTTTTTGAAATATATTCTGCCTCTATCAAAAAATTGATCATTACGGTGCATTATATAGTTTCTGAATAAGCGAATCTACCAATTGGATACGTTTGAGAGCAAAAATGAATTTAAAAATGAGTCAGAAAATAAGCAGTTTGGATTTGAGAGCTCCCTTAATTCAATGAATTTTCTAATACAATCAGCTTCGGGAAATTCGGTTCAAAATGCCCACTTTCACAGCATTTTTAAAAATATATTCTACCTGTATCAAAAAATCGACCATTACGGTACACTATATAGTTTCTGAGTAAGAAATCGTATCAATTGGAAGCCTTTGAGAGCTAAAATGAATTGTAAAATGAGTCAGAAAATAAGCAGATTGGATTTGAGTACACCCTTACTAAGGTGATTTATTTCTTCAGTCACTATGTATTTTTAATTTGTTTTTGCAGTAAGAATTGGTAATATCCTAAACTTGTCTATATAGATGTTGTAGACAATATTAAGAAGATATAGGATAAATTCATGGGGATTTTATATCTTTTGAATTGACGGAGTTATGGATTTTTTTCTTCTTCAACCCCCCCCCCCTTTTTGTTTTCGTTTTTAATTTTTTTTGCGGTACGAATTGGTCCTATCAAAAACTTGTGAATATAAAAGTTGTAGATAATATTAAGGAGATATACAATAAAATTAATTGGATTTGATATCATGAGAATTGACGAAGTTATGAATCTTTTTCTCCCAAAAACCCGATTTTTTGCGCCCCTTGAGCCCATTTTTAATTTTATCAAAAATCTGTGATGCATAAATTTTGGCCCTATTTTTAGGAGTAATAAAAACTTTAAACTGATTTGATATGTACAAAATTTAAGAAGTTATGGGGTTTTTTCTGTTTTCACAAAACCCCTCCCTATTTCCAGCCCCTTGGCCCGATTTTGCCCATTAACGAACTTGACCGAGATTTTATGCCCCTTGATTTTATGTATCAGTTTGGAAGAGATTTGCGCAGAATTGTGGAAGTTATCGTGTCCAGAAGAAAGTGATATATATATAGATAGATAGATAGATAGATAGATAGATACATAGATAAAGTTTTTACTGAGGGTAGTTTTGGGTTCTATGGATCATGATCGGTGTAGATCTGCAAAATATTTTCAGAAATTCCAACATAGGAACGATCCCAATAGGTAGTATTTCATACGAAATCTACCTAAAAATCATGCACGCGGTGCATGCAAGAATAATTATTTTCTAAAAATTGTATTATCTATAAAAAATAAATTAAAAAGCATTATATATGTGTATACCTTTTTGCGAGCTTTAATTGATCAAATAAATATTTCTTAATCGGTGTCTTAAATTTCATAATTAAAAGTCAATTAGTTATAGAGTGACTGCAATTTTTATAGAGAACATTTTTTCATGTATTTTGTTAGTTCAAAGTGTACCTGACCCCTTAATTGGAATAACATAAATAATGAAAAATAATTTTTAAAGATATATATATATAGTGCTGGATTATCCGGAAATCTTTATCTCAATTTAAACCACTTCAATAAAAGGAGCTTCTGTTTTTGGTCGTTATATGTGTGTGCATATACACATGTATGTCCTCAATTTTATCAAAAACCTCTAAACGGTTTTGAATATATGTTTTACTCTACAATTCTAGTACACTAGAAAGGTTTTAATTTAAAAAATATCCATTGTAACGTATAGTTCTTTTTTACAAGAACACGTCAAATATTTTTAAATATGACTGTCGACTGTGTTTCAAACCTGAGCGACGAGCAATAGATTGCCTTTACAAATATGAGAGAACATATACTACGAGAAATAAAATTTTATTGGTCGAAAGGTTTTTAAACAAAATTTTGAACGATGACCAACTAGAGTGCCTTTATAAATAAAAAAGTAGTGCCATACGAGCAGTAAAATTTGATTCTAGAAGATTTTACACGAAATCATGAGTGAAGAGCACCTAGAGTTCTTGTATTAATGTATATAAAATATTTGTACTGCGATGGTTGATGTGGAATATCGCAGCCTTATCTCTTAAATGCCTATATGCTCAATTTCAGAACCGTAGCTGCTATATTAACATAGTTTTGAGGGATGGGTGAAGTTTTAAATACCTATTTTGGGGGGAGTTTTTAAGGATGGGGTGAGGGTGAAATGCTGGTTTGGAGCTTATGAGGCTACATTTGTGACGGTGTATGAGATGTGGCTACATCACTATGATCTCGAGTCCAAACGACAGTAGTTACGTCTCATCCACTGTCACAAATCTAGCTCCATAAGCTAAAAATCAGCCTTTCACCCAACCCCCCCCCCCCCTCTTTCACTCCTCCCTCCAAAACTATGTGAATATAGCAGCTACGGTTCTGAAATTGAGTCTGAAATTGAGACATTAGACTTCAATATTATACAACAATCATCGCAGTACAAATATTTTATATACACTAGGACAATAATTATTGAACCACCCTCGTATGAAATGTTTAAGAATAGGATCACGCTTTTAATTAATAACGTTATTTAAATTTGCTGGTGTGTAAAATTCTGCAATGATTTTTATTTATTTTCTTACTAATAATACCATGCAGTAAATAGATTATTATTTTTGTAATGCTTTAAAAATGCGATTCCGTTGATGTACAGCATTACTTTTACTATTTTTAATCGATTGATCTTAAATTTTTCCGAAATCTTTATCCAGTTTTCTATACAAATAAGTAGAGATTTTGGATAAAAAGAGGAGAAAGAGAGAGAGAGAAATTCAGGCATGAGAATTTTATATCTTAAAATATATCTTTATATGTTATTATCTTAATGTTAATATACCTTACTGTTAATATCTTAATATGTTAATAATCAAATATGTTAATATCTTAAAATGTGTATGATTTTAAAAGAAAATTTTTAGAGAGATGACATATATAAGTATGTTCTTTCATTTCATACATTTAAAAAAATTCAAAATGCAGAATTAATATTTATAGGGGGCTTCAAACTCTCAGACATTTGTAGAGCAGAAAATTGATATGACAGCTTACGCGCAGGATTACAAAATAAATTTTTCAACTAGAATGGAAATTTTGTTGCCTAATTGTACTTCAGATTTTAATAATTACCGTGAACCTAAATAAATTTGTAGTTGAAGCATTTTTATATTTTTAATACAAAGTTGTATTTTGCTAATACATTTTTTTCAACAGTATAATCACATACAAAAACATTTTTTTGAACAATAAAAAGAAAATTTAGGTTCAGTTTATACAGACTAACATAAAACATCCATTTCGAAAATTTCATGAAAAAATATTGAGAAATTTTTAAGATATCCTGCGCATGCCCGAAAATTTCAATTTCAGTAAGATGACTTCAAAGTTTCGGAAAAACCGCTTCAGCTACTGAGTGGGTACAATTCTAAGAGCCGTAACGTCTGTTCAAATGCGAATTTCAAGGAAACAATTATATCAAAATGTTCAAGATAGCAGTTTAACATATAAAAAAATTAAAATTTCGAAAATTTTGAAGCTTTAAGAGTCCTGAAACATCTTAAGTGAGCAAAACGCTGTCATATTTATTTTGTTAATACTATGCAAAATTTAAATAGTTTTTTTACTTTTTATCCATGATTTTCACCATCAGTTTTAGAACCCCCTCTGAAATTTCTGTCAGGGTGACTATATATATGCCATTAACTAGCGGTTAAGATGTCCAATATTCGAAAACCAACTATACAGTTAAGATTTTTTTTTTTAATCGAAAGTTTGCACCGGCATATCTTTATTGCTTGGTTCCATTAGAATGTTTAAAAATTAAATACATTTTCAGCTAAATCATTAAAATTCATTCGAATTTTTTGGAATAGGACTGTATAAAAACATAATATCAAAATAAAATTTCTATAACAGCTTGATGCAGATCACCAGACTTGTTTAACCAGTGGCGCATCCAGGATTAGGCTTTGTAGGGGGCTACAGGTCTACATGTGCCCAGATCTGGCCCGGTCCGTGGCCGAGCTCTGTCTAATTTGCTTTCATTTAACTCGATGGGACGTGCCGGATCGAGTCCTGACTTGCATTTTTTCTGCTGACTTGAGCAGAGTCGTAACAAGTCAGAGAAGCCAGAGGAAGCCCTGGAAAGTTTTGGTGGGGCTAATTCTGAATGCTTTTAACATGTTTAATAATGAAATACTGTAACTAAAATATATCTTATAGTTTTTGCGATTTTTTAGTGTTTTTCTATATTTGCATAATTTTAAAGTGTATTTGCAATCAAACGATTTAAAGATTTATTATTAAATTATTAAAATATTATGAAGGTTAAAGAGAGCAAGAGGTTTCGAAGGTCTAAAAATTTTGATTAGTAAATTTTAAACATACTAATATTTCGAATTTCATAATAACATTTATAAAAGAGAAAAAAAATGTGTGGCAAAATCAATATTTTTTCAAAAATTCTGATTTTTTAAGCACATAAAAAAATAACATTCTTTCATAATTAAAAAAAAATTAAATATCTAGTCTAGTCTCGGTGTTTGGGAAGGTCTTCAGCTCCCTTAGCTTCCCCCGTGGGTGCGCCAATGTGTTTAACACAAATTCTTGAAGACTGCAGTGAAAGTCATTTAAAATATCCAGAAACTTAACTGTTCCGACGTATGCTGCTGTGAAAAAATTTTTGGCAATAAAACATTTGAAAACATATGTACTACAAAATTTCAGACAGTAATTTGGTTGACTCGAACGTCAATTCGAGTCGAATATATATATATTCGACTCTATAAATACTACCCTATAAATATTAATTCGAAGAAGCATTTAAGCCTATTCTCAAGTTCACTGCTCAACAAGCGCAAAACTTTCTGACACAATGACGGACTCGGTTTTAAATCTAAAAGTATAAAATTGGCATGCCTGACTATGGAAGTGATTTGGAATTGAAATAAATCTTCCATTTTTTTTATAAATGAATTACCTATGGAGTTATAAGCGATTTTTATCACGTGACAAGACATTTTTCTCCCTTCTTTGACTGTTTTTTCTTCTTTCGTCCTGAAATTCGTTTCAAAACGTCAACTTTGACAGTATTTTCTGAAAGATCTTTTGCGTTTACAAAAAACAGAAAACGTCTTTCGATTACACAGTTTCTGAATAACAACATCTGCCAGTTTCATGCGTTTCCGAACAAAAATGAATTCAAACTTATGTCATAAAGTTGCCCCTTTGGATTTGAGAACAGCCATAACACTCGGTAGGTTGCCTCCGATCTAAGAGATATACAATTTGTTTTTTTGCGTTTTATTCCTTGACTAAATTTTTATTTTTATAACGAAAATATTCCTTCTTTTTTAAATAAATGTATTTAAAAATGCACTTACAATCGTATTCTTCCTATGCAATGAGAAATGTCTTTGATGAATACACCAATTTTATGAGATGTATCTCAGAGATACAAAGCGACCTCCTCTGCAATTCTAATAAGAGTAACTATCTTTGGAGTGTTAAATGATATTATAATTTTACTTGCACTGAAAAAGGCTTTTGTAATTATATTAAACTGAATTGTTTGAATTCACAAAAAAGCTTGATAAAGACTCTTAACATTTACGTCAATTCAATTGGCAAAACAAATGTAAAATAAGACAAAGATAAAATTCTGAGCCTCAAATCCCCCTTCCGAAGTATTTTTCTAGCTAAGGTTTTGCTAAGAATTAAAGGTCTGTAACAGGAGCCGATTAACCAACTCACACCTAGGTAGAGTACAGTTTTCAGCAATGTATACCTGAATTTTAACTTTTAAATGGTAACTGGTAATCTCAATCTACTAAAAAACAACTTTTCAAAAGTAAAAAATAAGCCAAGCAAAAAAAAAAAAAAAAAGAAAAAAAAAAGAAAAAAGGTGAAAGTTGTGGCTAAAAAATAGTGTGATATCAAATTTCCAAGCTTATATTGCGGTACTTATTTAACATTTTTTGATAAAAATTTACCATATGTAAGTCGAGTACCTAAGTATGCGTTGATAGAAAGCCTTTTCTCCTTTACTAAATTCATCATAACGTGTTTCTGAAAATTAATTTTTTTTAAATTATGCATGATGGGCTTGGCGGCCATCTTTCCATATTTTACACAAATTTCTAAGCACTCAAGCTCGTAACATATTTGCATTATTAAGAATTTCGAACTTATAGTTTTAGCTACAGACAGATAAATTAAGAAAGTTTTTTATTTTGAAAAAACAAATTGATTTTTACTGCATTAACTAATTAATTAACCCCCCTCCGAAAAAAGAGAATCATCAGATGAAACCTGAAGTTACTTCAGCTTTATTTTTAGACACAAATTTTTAGGCACTCATTTCCATAAATTAAAAGAATAAAATGTTTGCTTTAGTAACAATTTCGAACTTCCAATCTTAACAATGAACTTGTGTGCTTAGAAATTTGTGTAAAATATGGAAAGATGGCCGCCAAGCCCATCATGCATAATTTAAAAAAATTAATTTTCAGAAACACGTTATGATGTATTTAGTAAAGGAGAAAAGGCTTTCTATCAACGCATACTTAGGTACTCGACTTACATATGGTAAATTTTTATCAAAAAATGTTAAATAAGTACCGCAATATAAGCTTGGAAATTTGATATCACACTATTTTTTAGCCACAACTTTCACCTTTTTTTTTTTTTTTTTTAACTTTTGAAAAGTTGTTTTTTAGTAGATATCAGTTCTTTTTTAAAAACAAATGATATATAATTGCAATAATTCTACTAGCTAAAATTAAAATTAGTCCTTGTATAGCCTTTATAAGCAGGGAGCAAACACAATATTATACATTTTGTTTACCTATCATTCATTTTTTAGAGTGATTAATAATTTAAAAGTAAGGAAAGTCAATTTCTTTTTTCAAAGTATCAGTCTTTCTTAATTTATATCTCCTTAAAATTTTCTACGAAAGATGAAAATTTAGTAAAAAGCAGAGTCGAAATAAAATATATATTTACAGTTAGTCTGTCAGTTAATTGTTTTTTCTAACTTTTTTTTGCTGACGGATTTGCAAAATAAATTTACCTTTACAAATACCTACGGTTAATCCGAGAATGAAACTCCGCAGGCATCTAAAGAATCGAAGATCTGTAAATCTAGCAATTCTAGACATAATAAAGGAACATTTTTGATATAAAAAATCTAAAAATTTAAAGATATAAACTGTACATATAACTTCATCTTCATTTAGATCGTGTTATAGAGAAGAAAGAATAAATATGTAATTTTACTCAAGTCTGTTTATCCATACCTATTTGCATAAAAGTGAGGATATTAATTTACTATAAAATTTCCCCTAAATTGATTATCTTTAATAGTCTATTATTAAAGCCGCATATACATTAGAATTAAATATTTTTCGGTTAAAAATTGCCTGAAATCTATAGTCTTATCGTTCGTCAAACATTTTTTTATTTTTTTTATGCCCAGACTCTTTTTCTGAACTCTGACAAAAGATCACAGACATATTGAAGCTATCCAAATTCTTATATCTTTCTATCGTATTTCCTTTTTTGAGGAGAGGTGTGAGGAAAAGCCCTTAAGAACTTCGTTTTGTTCTCAGAATTCTGAATTATTCATTCAAAAGATCTACCTACATAAGTCTTGTTGCAGAATTTTCATTAGCTAAGAGTTGCATCAAGTTATACATCATGTGAATCTATTAAATTAATTTTGTGAAATACTAGATGGGAGCCATTGATATTTCCAGACCATTTGCCTACATTTTAAACTTGAGTCATTTACTACTATTCATTAATTTTCTATACGGATTAAAGAAGTCGTTGTTTCCATGCCAACTGTACCTTTCACTATTGCTTGCTTGTTTGTTTGTTTGATTTATTGAACACATACATCATATCACATGCGGATCACGGCGGGATTCGAATCTGCTTCCACCTACGCTCTCAAGCGATTAGCGGCATGGTGTCTTATCCACTCAGCCACGGTGGGCCACTATTGCTTTCTCTAATGCCCAGATACTCAAATTTAACCAACTGCACTTAGAATCATGGTCATAAACGAGAACATTTATAGGTTAGAGCAGTGTTGCCAGTGAGCTACTTTTTTTTATTTCAGATTTCTTGATTGCCAGCACTTATTATAAACGGTAAAATTCCCTTTGTTTTCGCCTTAATTAATATGTCATTAAATAAGGCGCATTTTACAATTTCAAAAAAGTGGTGCCAATCAAGTATCTGAATTTAAAAAAAGTAGCCCATCTGGCAACACTGTGTTAGGGTGGTGACATATGCACAAGTCGTGTACTGATATTCAATTTTTTGTCCAAAGTACGGTAACTCAGTTTTCAGTAATAGACGAGAAATATTTCAATTAAACTAACCAGAAAAGTTAACAAACATTGGCTTCCTGATTTGATTTTATTCAAAATTGTTTAAACCAACCAAAGTTAATGTCCGAGATTCAGGTAAATTTTTCTCTGTTAGTAAAATTACATTGACAAATCAGTAGCCTCCATCCTTGCAGGCTTTTCGGTGTTTACTGCAAACATCAAAAAGTTCGGAAAAATGCAGACGTCTGATTGATCAATCTCATCCCGCTAATAGCGAAAAATCTATCTTGATCCCGGCTTATGCAACGCCCTTTAAATATTGGAGAAAGCCTTGACACGTGTCAGGAAAACGTCACACAAAGCAAGCAAAACAAAGAAGAAAAATCATTCATTGGCTCGTTCATATTCACGAGCCAATGAATGATTTTGTATCTTTGCTTTGACTGTTTTGTGTGATGTTTTCGTGACGCGAGTCAAGACTTTCTCAAATATTTAGGAGGCTTTGGCTTATTTCACCACCATGAAGTTATGAAAGGAGAGGAACAGACATGTCAATCTTCCCGTGTGAAAAATTAGTTACCAAAAAAACCGAGTTCTTTCCCTCTCTTCTGCCCTTTTCTCTCTTGATTTTGACCGATAGCAGCCCATTTAACCTCCAGTACAAGATGCCGCTATATACAGTGGACGCAGGAGGGAGGGTGTTAGCGCGACCAATGACATAATAGGCCAGTTCATGATGTTTAAAAGTCACACGGAGTTGGATCGAGGCTAACGAAAAAGACAGGCTATCGCGGTGGGTCCGATTCTTCTTTTTTTACAAACCGCTGGAGTCACGTGATGTTCTTTTCACGCACCTTCTTTGGTTCATTCGAGCATCACGTGACTCCAGCGGTCTGTAAAAAAAGAAGAATCGGACCCACCGCGGTAGCCTGTCTTTTTCGTTAGCCTCAGAGTTGGATCATCTTTACACGATGATTAGTACAAAGCTGCGTGCCGATTTTTTTTTTGTGTGTGTGTGTGCATTGCCGTGTACAGATAATCAACTCCGTGTGACGTTATGAACTGGCCTTATATGTTGTTGATCACAGTTTAGGAACAGCTACAAATGACTTCATCTATATCTACTCCGAGGTAAACGAAAAAGACAGGCTACCGCGGTGCTACAGCGCCTAGAATATATAGTGTGGAAATCGGCTATCCCAGTAATACTTAAAAAAATGCTAAAATATTGGATCTCTTAAATTTCAAATGATGCTGAAATCCAATGAGTCGATCACAGCGATATCTGCAGGATATTTCCTAAAACTTCATGACGATTTGGTTACAGCATCTAGAATACCTAGTGTGGAAATATGTTATTAAACAACGCTAAAAATTTGTATCCCATAAATGATCGACGATACTGCTAAAATCCCAAGTGTCGATCGCAGCGAAATCTGCGGGATTTTCGTATTACATTGTATAGACTAGCAATATCTTGCAGTTATAGAAAATATCCTGCAGATGTCGCTGCGATCTGTATATTTCAGTAGCATCGTTGCACATTTAAGGATACAATATTTTAGCACTTTTTTAAGTATGACAGGGATAGCCAATTTCCACACTATATATTCTAGGCGCTATAATTTGGTCTAGACGCTGTAGCATTTTTTTTTTTTTTTTTTACATTTTATTAACACACATCTGACCTGTGTGCTTGGCGTCAAGCCTGCTGTAATAATACCATGTTTACTTTGAAAGTATATCACAGATGTCGCTGCGATCAGCTCCCTGGATTTCAGCGTCAGTGCACATTTAAAGGATACAACTTTTTAGCGCTGCTTGGATAGCAAATTTTCACATTATGTATTCTGGCCCTTTAACCGGCTGGCCCGGATTTTTCCGTTTCTAGAGATCATGTTAAAATGGCAGTAGACAAAAAAATTTAAATAGAATTTTATTTTGAACCATATATAGAAAGAAATAATATTAAAGGTATTATACCATCAAATTGTGATTAATTAATATATTTATCCTGAAATTTACAAGCATTCTTACAAAAATACAGGAAAACCCTCGGACGGTGAAAGGGCTAGACGCCATAGCGGTGCATTACACGTGTCTCTTTCTTCTTTAAAAAATATCCTGCAGATGTCGCTGCAAATGACTGTTTGGAATTCAACATCGTTGTACATTTAAGGGATTCACTATTTCTGAGCTTTTTTAAGTATTGTTGGGATAGTCGATTTCTACAACATATAATCTAGGCCTATAACGGAGCTATAGTATCTAGAAGATATAGTTTAAAAATCGGCTTATTAAAAAGGTGCTAAAAAATTGTATCCCATAAATGTTGAACGAGGCTGAACGATGAATGTCGATCACAGCCACATATGGTAATTCCAACGTAACTATTTCAAAAGACATCAAATGAGAAAACGTTTCGCTCAGAGAAGATCTAGAAAATGTTGCTGCTATCGACATTTGTCATTCAGTATTTTTCAATATTTATGGGATTCAATTTTTAGCAATTTTTAAAGTATTACTGGAATAGCCGATTTCCACACCATGATAATGATCTAGGTAGATTTTTCTTTGTTATCGCAACGAGATTGACCAATCAGAAGCCAGAATTATTGCTAACTTTTCACTGTTTGCAAAAATGTACCTGGATCTCGGCCTATATTTCTAGACGTTATAACTGAGCTCAGGAATAGTACAGAAAGCAAACTCCGTATTATGATACATTAAGGCCGCGATCCAATTAGGAACAAGTGTGTCGCTATAACGAAGAAGCGACATATGGCCAATAAAGGTTTATTGGTAGAAGTGATAAAAACAAATCGTTAAAGGTCTTTGCGAGCGTGTCATTATCGTCAGGCTAATGCATATTGAATTATTTCCCTAGTCTAATAAAGCTCGTCCATGCGCGTATCGTCTAATGGAGGATATTCCAAATATGGGTTCAAGGCTGAAAAAGTCACGTGGTACCGGCAATTTACCTAAAGAACTTCTAACTGATGAGAAGGGAAACAGGAAACTACTACTGCTTTCTCCCGTGAACTGTTTCATTGGCTAGCGGGGATTTACATTACGTCGACGGAGCCTTCCCTTCTTTACGTTAGACGTTTTTGCCTTGACCACGTGATCATAACGTAGATAGAATAGCCTCTATTCAAGAAAGTGGATTGCCGTACTTTAGCACCTAGAATATATAGTGTGGAAATTGGCTATCCCTGTAATACTTAAAAAAGTGCTAAAACATTGTATCCCTTAACTGTGCAACGATGCAGCTGAAATATGCAGATCACAGCGACATCTGCAGGATATTTTCTCAAACTGCAAGATATTGCTAGTCTATATAATGTAATACTAAATCCCGCAGATTTCGCTGTGATCGATACTTGGGATTTTAGCAGTATCGTTGCACATTTAAGGGATACAAATTTTTAGCGTTGTTTGGATAGCATGTTTTCACACAAGGTATTCTAGACGCTGTAGCCATACTTTCGGCAAAAACTTGAAATGAGCATGCTTCCTGTGCATATATCACCTCTCTTATGTATAAAGGCTCTCTGTTATGGTGTTGATTCTGAGTGCTCTTTGTTAAATTTCTATATTTGTGTTTTAGAGAAAGCAATACAGAAAAGTACTGTTACTATGGAAACAACAACTTCTTTAATATCGAAATGTATAGCAAAGGAGTTCAGAATCCCTGCCTTAAATAGTTTCAAATATGTATTGTTGTTATGACAACCAATACCCTTCCTGGATGTGGAAATGCAAAATTGTATTCAACATAATGGAGGATATTCCATCCACATTTTGATCACGTGGTCAAGGTAAAAACTTCTATCGTAAAGAAGGGAAGGCTCCGTAGACGTGTAATGTAAATCCCCGCTAGCCAATGAAACGGTTCACGATGCAAAGTAGTAGTATCTTCCCTTCTTATCAGTTAGAAGTTCCTTTGATAAATTATCAGTATCACGTGACTTTTTTCAGCCTCGAACCCATATTTGGAATATCCTCCATTGGGCGCAATCTAGATAGATTTTTGGCTGTTAGAGAAACGAGATTCATCAATCAGAAGCCTGCCTTTTTGTGAACTTTTCGCTGTTTGCAGAAATGCAGGCTATTGATTGGTGATTCTCGTTTCGCTAACAGCGAAAAATCTATCTGGATCCTAGCCTACATTTCTACAAACATTGCACTTCATCCACGGCACTAAAGAAATGACTCAAAACTTTCATCACATAGACCGGGATCCAGAAACAGCAAATATTCTCAAACATGCAGGTTTCTGATTGGTCAAACTCATTTCGCTAACAGCGAAATATCTATCTGAATCTCAGCCATAGTTATCTTCGATGAAATCAATGCAAAAGTATAATATAAAAGAAAAGTATAAGATTTCTAAAATATTTTGGCGGGTTTATCGCTATTAGGCATAATTTGTAAAATTTAGAACTAATTAACAGTTTTCACTAATTATGAATAGAAAATTAATGTTTTTAAAGCTGAATTTTATAAAAGCACGTAGATTGAGTAAATATCTATCCAAAAATTCAATCCTTACTTTTTTCTGTCCATTATTTAAGTCTCTACCTCGATTTAAACATAAGTTGTGACGAAAAAAATAAATCTGTCATTTTCAGTATCTCGACGTTATTTAAAAAAATCTATATCTCTGTTTGTAATTAATTTATGAGGATGCATTTGATCTCAAATTGAAGATCTTCTTTATTAGGTCCTTCTGGTGTTGGTTTTATTTTTCTGCGATGATTGCTTCTTTTGATATGGGAAATTTTACGCTGGCATATTTCGTCCATTTAACATGGAAAAGTTGTGCTCAGTATAATAAGCAGTTACGGTGTCTTGCTGTTATTCTTGGC